>JAVSCE010006954.1:0-233253 GCA_032199065.1 Smutsia gigantea | reverse complement strand
TTTAGAAATCTATTGGAACTTTTGGAGGAAACTAATGAAACAGAAGCTAATTCTGTTGTTCATTGTTTTTTCTTTTGTTTGCTACCCCTCACAATAGGCAAGAGAGTAAAATTCAGTGACATAAATGTGAACCTTCTCCATGCCATACTCAACAATTTTTTTAAAATGCAGTCATGAAGAAACATTTTCATTCAATTTTAAATAATAGCAGAACAACACACATCTTGTCTGTAGAAGGGCCTTTCCATCTGTTACCTGAGGATATCATTGTCTAGGTAGAAGGTGAGCAGATGTGGGAGTGGAATAAAACATAACCCAGGCTTCCTCTTGCTGTTTACTAAGCTTACTATGACTTGTAAGATACATGCTGAAAACATTTCTTTTCAGGACACCATTCATTAATTTCACTAAGATAAGGATTCAAGATTTGGGGAAGGAGATGTTAGTGGAGGATGAGGTAGGCAGTTTATTCCATACTGCGCACAAGGCATAATCTGTAGCATTATTTAGTAAGGGATTTTCTTAAAAAGGTTGATTTTTTAAAAATAGTATTTTAGAGTTTTAGGTTCACAGCAAAACTGAGAGGAAGATACAGAGATTTCCCATATACTCCTGCCCCCATATATGCAGAGACTCCCCAGTGATCAACATCTCCCAGCAGAGTGCTCTGTTCGTTACAATTGATAAACTTGTCCTGGCAAATCCTAATGCCCAAAGTCCACAGTTCATCTTAAGAGTTCACACTTTCAGTTCACATCTTTAGAGCTGCACGTTCCATGAGTGGACAAATGCATATTGACAAACACCTACCATTACAGGACCACACAGAGTATTTTCACTGCCCTAAAACTCTTCTGGGCTCTGCTTCTGCATCTTTCCTTCCCCTAAGCCTTGACAAGCACGGACCATTTTTATTGTCCCCATAGTTTTGTCTTTCCCAGAATATCCTATTGTTGGAATCAGATAGTATGTAACCTTTTCAGATTGGCTTCTTTCACTTAGTAATAGGTATTTAAGGTTCCTCCAGGTCTTTTCATGGCTTGGCAGCTCATTTCTTTTTATCACTGAATAATATTCCATTGTCTGGACATACCAGTTTATCCATTCACCTTCTGAAGGGCACCTTGATTGCTTCCAAGTCCGGGCAATTATAAATAATGCTGCTATAAACACTTGTGTGCAGGTTTTTATGTGGACGTGTTTCCACATCCTTTGGCTAAATGCCAGGAAGCCCAACTTCTGGATTGCCTGGTAGGAAAGACTATGCTTTTTAAGAAACTGCCAAGCTGCATGCCAGAGTGGCTGCACCATTTCGCATTCCCGCCAGCACTGAATGAGAGTTGCTGCTGCCGCACATCTCGTCAGTATTTGGTGTGTCAATCAGAGTCCCGTTCGGCCTTTCTAATAGGTGTGTAGTGGTATCTCATGGTTACTTTAATTTGCATTTCCCTGATGACATGATGTGGAGCATCTTTTCCTATGCTTATTTGCCATCTGTGTATCTTTGTTGTGTTTTTAAGGTCTTGGTCCATTTTTTATTCAGGTTGTTTGGATTCGTACTGTTGAGTTTTGAGTTTCTTGTATATTCTGGGTAATAGTCCTTTATCTGATGCAGAGTTTGCAAATATTTTCTTCCAGTCAGGGGCTGATTTTCTCATTCTCTTGGCATTATCTTTCACACAGCAGATTAGTTTTAATGAGCCTGACCTTTTCAATTTTTTCTTTCATGGATCATCATGCCTTGGGTGTTGTATCTGAAGTCACTGCCACACCCAAGGTCATCTAAGTTTTCTCCTGTTATCTTTTCAAAGTATTATGGTTTTGCATTTTACATTTAGGTCAATGATCCATTTTGAGCTAATTTTTGTGTATAAAGTTTGTGTCTAGATTCTTTTTTTTTTTTGCACATGGATCCAGTTGTCCCAGCACCATTTGTTGAAAAGATGGTCTTTGCTCCATTGTCAAAGATGAGTTGACTATATTTATGGGAGTCTACTTCTGGGCTATTTTATTTCATTGATCTATTTATCTATTCTTTCATCAATATCACACTGTCTTGATTACTGAAAGTGTGTAGAGTAAGTCTTGACATTGAGTAGTATCAGTCTTCCAATTTTGTCCCCCTTTTTACATTGTGTAGGCTCTCCTTGGCCCTTTGGTTTTCCATATAAACTTTAGAACTGGTTTTTTAATATCTACAAAAGAACTTGCTGGTATTTTGATCAGAATCGCACTGTATCTATAGATTAAGTTGGAAAGAACTGATATCTTGACAATCTTGAGTCTTCCTATGCATGAACATGGAATCTCTCTCCATTTAGTTAGTTTTTTAATTTCATTTATCAGAGTTTTGTCATATTACTCACACAGATTTTACACATATTTTGTTGAATTTATACCCAAGTATTTCATTTTAGGGGGCGTTAAAATAAATGGTAATGTGTTCAAATTTTACTTGTTCCTTGCTGGCATAAGGAAAGTAACTTACTTTTGCATATTAACCTTGTATTTTGCATCCTTGCTATAATTGCTTATTAACTTCTGGAGTTTTTTTTGTCAATTTTTTTCAGATTTTCTACTTAAGCAATCATGTCATCTGCAAACAAATGTGGTTGTACTTGTTCCTGCCCAATCTGTATGCCTTTTCTTTTCCTCTTTTCTTTTTGTACCTCATTAGCTATAACTTCCAGCACAATGTTGAAAAGGGGTGGTAGGAGGTGACATCCTTGCTTGTCTTGGACCCCATCGTAGTGGGAAAGTTTCAAATTTCTCACCATCATGTTTGTTAGCTTCAGGTTTTCTATAGATATTCCTTATGAAGTCAAGGAAGTTCCCCTCTATTCCTAGTTTACTGAGAATTTTTATCATGACTTGTCGCTGGATTTTTGCCAGATGTTTTTTCTGCATCTCCTGAAATGATCATGCTATTTTTCTTTTATGTCTGTTGATGTGATGGACTGAATGTTGAACTAGACTTGTATACCTAGAATAATCCACTTGGTAGCAGTGCATAGTTCTTTTTGTACATTGTCGAATTCAATTCGCTCATATTTTGTCAAGGAAAAAGGTTGCTCTAAAACATACAATTGAAATTCCATTTTCTTTGCAAGTCTTAATAATTTGCCTTGATTCTTTGATTTACTTACATGACGTTTGTCTTAAAGACTAATATCTGAGTTTATTAGTTGGTTTTCAAGATTGCCCATCCTTAGTGCAAGACTGTTTTCCTCAGAGGTTAGTTGATTTTTTTGCAAGAACTTCATTCCCTCAAATCGTTTCCTTTATGTTTATCTTGTTTCCTTTCAGTTTTATCTAATTTAAAATAAATAATAACATTAGTCTCATAAGGCACCAGCCAGAATTATGTAAGAGTTGAGAGCAATGCTTAAATTATAATGTATATAAATATATACTATAGGACTTATGGAATAATTATTAATGCACTCATATTGGTTTACTAGCACTGCCAAAAAAAAAAACCCAAAAAACAAAAATATGATGGGCTGTGTGGCTTCAACAAGAGAAAACAATTTTCTCACAACTCTGGAGGCTTGAAGTCCAAGGCCAGGTGCGAGCAGATTTATTTTCTTCTAGGGCCCAGCTCCTTGGCTTACAGATGGCCAGCTTCCCATTTTGTCTCTACGTGGTCTTTCCCTGGAGTGTGAACGTCCTGGCATTTTTCTGTTAAGTGCAAATATCCTCTTCTTATAGATTAGATTAGATTAGGTTCCACTTCACTGGTCTCATTTTAATTTAATTACCTCTTTATAGCCCCTATGTGCAAATATAGTCATCTTCTGAGACCAGAAGTTAGGGCTTCAACATATGAATTTGGGGGGGACACAATTCCCCCCATAAAGACATTCCACCTTATTATAAAGACACTGTTGAAACTGCCTTCCACATTATATTAAAACAATAGGATTTCGGGGATGGAGAGGATCTCTCACACCTTCACTGTATAGACGAAGAAAGTAACACTATAAAACATGGTAGAAGTAGCATGTTAAAAGTAAAATAACTTATTAATACCACCAGAGTTAATGGCCTTACAGATTTATTACTGTTACCTCCCTGACTGGAATTTTCCCACTGCTTGACAGAAAAACAAAATTCAAATTCTTTCGCAAAGCTTGAAACTGTCATGAACACGAAGAGCACCATATTATAATGCCAAATATTGCTGCCAACACCCCCCTGCTGTCTCCATGTATCTTTAAGTTATCTGCTTGTAGAGACCCTTCTAACATTTTTCGATTTGGAAAAGTAGTTCAAACCAGAGCAATTTCAGCACATTCTCCATGAAAATTTGCTGGGGCATTTCATGAACTATTAGAGCAAAAATAGGCCTCATCAATGTGTTTTTCAGTGCTTAACTAGGTGATGTGATTGACAGCAAGTAATTAAGTTTATTTGATCAGCTAAAAAAGACTCTTGCTGTATTTTGCTTACAATTCAATTATTCTCTAAATGTTAGCAGCATCCCCACCAAGTTCCCATGTTGATCATTTCTAATACAGTAAATTCTTGGTTAAATTAATTAAAATTTCTATACTTCCTATGAGGTTTGTATAAACAACTTTACATTAATTATATTCAGTTTTCAATGTTTCCATAACATGGTATCATATCTATTTGTACACACACGTGCACACACACACACACACACACACACATGCACGCGTCCAAATACAAGTAATTTTTTTAGGCAACCTTGATCCATTGGACACCTGAGAAAGAAAAAAGAGGTGTCAGAGAAGTTGAATAAATGTCATAGTATTTGGGTATTTACAGTGCGTTAAATCTTATGCCTTGTATTTCAAAGGAGTCCTCAGGCCCTCATTGTGATAACTCTGCCTTTATTTTCCCCCACTTCTGCCTGGAGTAGTTATTGGTCTGCTTAACCAAAAATCGACTGAAATAAGTAAATACACAAGGGAAGGTGCACCGACTCTAGCAAGAACAGAGAGCTGAAACCTTAATAGTAAGGAGAGAGACTTCATATAAAAAAGATTTCTCTTCTAATTTCACATAGGCCGAAAGAGCTATTAATATTCATGTTTTAAAAATCCTAAGCTTATAGCTAGACCACACAGTCTAACAACTGAGGTTTATTCCAAAGCTCTGAATTATAAAGAAAAGGTTACATCTTGTGTATTTTAAGGAGCAGGTTATACATAACATGTTAGATTTCAGCCAGTGATTTTCATATACACTGATTGCATTCTAGCAAAAAAGTGTTTTGTGACTTAAAATTCAAAAGTATTATTTGCATGATTTTTAGATCTCTTCATTCTCCAATATCCTTGGGTAACAGATTCTCTTGTGTATTCACTCATCGACCTTTCCAGAATGGTTTGTCAAGAATCTAAGACACTCAATCCACATGGTCGCCACAGAGAAGCTAGGCTACTGGCCTTACCTCAAAGGCCAATGCCGCTCATATGTCCTGGGTTATTGACTGTCGTTCCTTAAAAGAAACAGCTGCAAAATTCAAATCTCTGCCTTAAAAGAAAACTCCTACAAAATAGTTGTATTTTGGTCTGTTTGCCTAAATGCTACTTAAGTAGTATCTTCCTTCCTCTACCCCCAAGAGAGCTATGGACTGTTCCATTTGTATTTCTCTGTGGCATTTACCACTGTCATAAGCCAACAAAAATTGCATACAAAGCTTTGCTACTTTCTCCTCCCCAATGATCAAGTTATTATGCAATACAAAATCCTTTAGAAGGAATACCAGCAAGGTATTATAAAAATGGTGGGTTGTTTGACTTCAAGAAAAATAGTATTAAGTTCAACACTTTTTGTTGAGCTCATACCACAAGCCAGTGTCATTACAGACGCTAAATACAGCAAAATAAAAATCAAAGTTCTTGTCTTCACGGAGCTCATGGTCTCATGAAGAAGAGAGGCATGTCAACGATTAATTATATATAATATAATGCAATAAGTGTACATGCTCCGTACACAGAGGAGGCAGCGCAGACCCAGCTGAGAGAGGAAATGTGAAGACTTTTCTGGAGCCCCAGTCTTAACATCTGAAGGAGTGAACAGGAGGCATCCAGAGGTGACGGTGTATCAAAGGAATCACCTAACAAGAAAATTATGGAGATAACATTCACAGAGCACATCATAGGAGAGGAAATTCCTGCTCCCTGGAAATGCTGAGCACACAAGGCAGGCCAGGGAGGGGTGAGAGATAAAGCTCGTCACGGTCCAGATATGCTCTATCTTGTTAAGGAGCTTGGTTTTTATTTTATAGGAGATACAAAGGAAGGGATAGGGAACCAGGTCAGGGTTGTAAAATAACGTAATAAAGCAGCATTACTCACAAGAACCAACAGATGGCAACAATCCAAATGCACCTCAAGAGACAACTAGATCAAATGCGGCACAGACATTCAAACTATTAGGCAGTCTTTAAGAAGAATGGAATTTTGACACAGGCTACAGCATGAGTGAACCTTGGACACATCACTGTAGGTGAAATAAACCAGACCCAAAAGCACAGATGTTGTATGCTTCCATTTACACGTGGCCCCTGGAAGAGTCAGACCCACAGGGACAGGAAGTGGAAGAGTGGCTACCAGGGACGAGGTGGGGGCGGGAAATGTGGAGGGAAAAATGTACATTGTTTCATGGGCATAGAGTTCCAGCTGGGGAAGATGGAAAAGTTTTGGAGATGGGTGGTGGTGATGGGTACACAACAATAGGAATTTCCTTAATGCCACTGAAATGTATACTTAAAAATGGTGAAGACGGTAAAGTTTATGTTGTATATTTGCCCAAATAAAAAATAACAGAGTCATGTTTCTTATACCTTAACAGAAGGGTTTTAATGTGGGGATTGTTTACATACTAAATATTCTGGAGGGTCGTGTGCATTTGAGGGATGAGTGTGAAGCCGTGGATGCAGGGGACCGGGTGAGACACACTAGTCTATGGCTCATCAAAAATGCAAACAGAGCAGGACAGTAAGGCAGGAAGGGAGGGAAATGGCTTGGGAAATACTAGGGAATATCATGTAAGATTGGCAGGCTTTGGTGATTGACAAGAGCCCCAATTATCTATGCTCCAAAGCTTAGTGGCTTAAAACAACAATTTATGATATTTCACAATTCTGTGGTATTTCATTGTGATTTAACTGTATACATCAATATTACCTTTATTGTTTTCTCCAACTCCTATTGTCCAGGAATGAACTCATTATTTTTCTAAGCCTGCTCCTTCTTGGTGATTTGTGTTAATGTAGGAGACACCCCCAGTTACTCATGTCAATCAGAGAGTCATCCTTAATTATTCTATATCCATCATGTTCAAAAGCTCAGTGAGGTAGATGAAAGATGGCTGCAAACTGGGGTGTGCCTTGGCTACATCCCCACAGCTCAGTTGTGAGTAGCTTCCACGGGGGCTCTCAGGGAGCCCTGAGCCTCCAGGCGAGAAGTCTGACTCTCCCAAGGCCCTCACATTGCTGCGGCGATGGGCAGTCACCCTCGGGCAAAGCCACCACCTGTTTCCCCGGGTGTCGGAAGGCAGCTCTGCCTGGGCCTCTGTGACCCACACTGTGACAGCTGTTTATCCTTAATAATGTAGTATTATTTGAGGGCGAGACTTTTGTCTCTGACTTGTGTCACCAGCAGGCAGCAGTAAGGGCTCTTTTCAATAAGTAAGTGACTGAATAAGGAAGGAAGGAAATAAGGGAGACATCATAAGTGATGGAGACACATATGAAGTGTTAGTAAAGTTGGGCTACAGTGATATTTTTACTTTATAGTCAGCATTTTCTGCATAGGCAACTACAACACACACACACACACGCATGCACACACACACACAAACTTCATTTTATTATCTAAGCAAAGGGAAAAAAAAAATCCCAAGTTCTAGGAAAGTTCTGGAAGAAATCCATACTCAGCCTCTGGCTTGCTGTCTTTTCATTTTGCTGTCCTCTGCTCTTCGCACAGAATGGACAGCGTGCAAGCATTTGTGGAATTGCACTTGGAGAGAGAGAGAGAGCACGTCTGGCCAGGGCCCCTCATTCCCCCCATGGACTTCCTTGCATGTTAACTGTAGTGGCAGCTGCCGACACGATTTCCAGCTCCCCCTCAGCAGCTGAAACAGGGGTACGTGGCAAAGGGTAGTAACAGGTTCCAGGCTGCATGTCCCAGGGCCACCTGGGCAAAATCACTGAGCTGAGAGAACGCCAGGGAGAAAAACAATAGTGTCCCTGATTTAAAGGAAAAGCAGGCCTTTCTATAACCACACAGGGGGCTGACCACAGGGGGGGCGGCTTGAGCCAAGACAGGCAAAAAGGAAACCAGGGGGAGGAAAGCCATAAGATTTATTGGGGACTGGAGGGAAAAAGGGAACAGAGTGTGACACAAAGAACTAAACTGTGCTCCCGCGTCCCTGTTTTCCCAGTTCTGTATTACTGAGAAGCAGTCTGTAAACACACAGTTTCAGAATTCAGCTTCAGAATTGTGAGTCACCAAATGAGAGCATGGGCATTATAAATCCCAGAGAGTTTTACTGCATGTTTCTGTTTCTAAGATTTGAAACAAAAAGCAATTAACCTCTGTGTAGAAAAACTGTGACTATGCCTCATATGGTCAAAGGAAAATGAGGGTGAGGATAAGTTTAAAATTCCCTCCTGCACAATTTTAAAGGATCTGGACAGCTCATATTACATCTGAAAGCCATCAACCATTTTTTGAGCACAATGTTTTTGTTTCATAAATTTCTCTAGGACAATCTGTTGGGTTTTTGTATTTCTCCAGGAAATATATGGGTTGGGATAAGCTGTTAAATCCATAATTCAAAAAACTGATAATCTGTAATTTTGTTTAGTGTTGAGTGACAGAGAAAATTGGAGACATTAAATGACCACACAATGAAAAAAAAACCCCTCAAATTTCAATGTGAGTTTTGTGCAAAAGAAACAAAAAACAGTTCTTTATTGTCAACAAGCCACATGATCATATCTGAACATGGAAAACAGGCAATCTTACTGCTACCCTTGCTTGTCAATCATCTTGGAGTCCGAAGTGCCAATTTTATGCAGAAAAAGTAGTTCATTTGGGGACCAAGAGAAGAAGATATCCAGAACACAGTAGAATTCTTCAAAGCTATTATCATTGACCTACTGTTTTTAGTTTATGTCTGCGGCATATGAAAACTACACTGGGAAGAGTTGCTTGTTCTGCTGATAAACACTTTTTTGTCAGGTGAATAGGGAGGATGCCTTTTTTGCAAATAAATTGCCTAATGCTTTCCTTTTGCATTTATTTAAAGCAGTATCAAATCAAAGCTATGATTTACATTTCATTTAAAGTTAAGATGTGCTATTTTATTGTTTCATAAAATGTAAACTTACCACTTTTTAACCAGTGCAGTTCTGGACAATGTTTTGGACATCTACAATGACATATTTAATGGTGGAAAAAAAATGCCTTTCCGATGTGAGTTAGGAGAAAGTGGTTTCATGCCATTTAATTAGCTGTAAAGCAACTCATGGGGATTGAATTCCAACTTCTAAAAACCTCCTGTTAAATTAAATGCCTAATGACCTGTCAGCGTTCCTTCAGCCAGGCTGACAAGCCCCAAGCAGGCATGTGCTTCCTTCATCAGACGGAGACGGGCACTGCGATGTTTGGGCCCAGGGAGGGGGCTGAGCAGAGGCCCCGGGGAACCTGTGGTCCATGTCGCCTTTGCCTAACAACAGCAGGTGAGCGCACGTGCAAGGGGCACAGAGAGGAGGGCCGGGGAACCCATCGCCAGCGGGGAGCGCTCCAGAGAGAAGCGGGAGGGAAAAGCAAGCTCGAGAAATGCTGTTTTTTACCCCTTTTACAAGTCTCACAATTATTTATATCGCTCAGCGCAGCCTCATGTGTTAAAATCCTACCATATGCCTAACATTTTTTATGAACACTGCTGTAATCTCAGTTCCCGATTCTGAGGTCGAGCACTGAAGCAGTCAGGTTCAAAGGGCATACATCACCAATGCCCAAAATACATTTAAGAACGCAAGTCACAAGGACAAATTAAAATCAAACGTGTAGTCCACAGGATAAGTGACTTTTGAAAGCCTATGAAGGAAGAATTAGAGGATGAACTAACTCCCTAGGGGCTGGGATAGAATTTATACATTGTACATTTTTGATGAGAATGTATGTTTGACTACAAATGGTTCAGACTCCTGAGGACACCAATAGCCTGTAGGAATAAACTTATTTTTGATATTCAAAAGTATGATGCAACCCCTGAGGCCTGCATGAATATTTATTACAAAATATTAAAAGGTTTAATGATGAAGCCAACCCTTTTGCTGTATAGGATAGAGTAGAATCATGCACAGCATTTTCCTGCACACGCTCAGCCTCTCACCGCGTGGGTCTCTGAGGGGATAAACGGAAGCAATGATACCAAGAGTCACAGCTAATAAGGATAGTAGCTACTCGTTCATGGGTAAATATGCCAGAAGTATGCTAAGCTCTGCACTTGCACTGTCGCACTTCATCTTAACTGCCAGCCTCGGAGGTAGGCAGCCTTTTCTCATTTTAACCATGGGAAAACAGAAGCCCAGAGGTAACTGGTCTAATATCACGTACCTGGCCAGGAGCAGAAAAGAGAATTATACCCATTGCAAAGGGCTCATGTGTCTAACACGCTATGTTCTTTTAACTGCGCAGAGATGAGTTACCTGATGCCAAGCAGACACATTTACCTGAGCAGGTAGGACCTTCTCTAGCACGTGACGGGGGAAGGTTTGTAGGAGCCCTTCCCTCTGTCTTTCCATTGCCCCATTTTAAACAGGATTTTTTTCCTCTTCCCGAACTCTTGGGTCTTATTTGACAGCTAGAGAGGAATGGAGAAATAAAGCTTTGAGCGTCCTGAGATCCCAGCAGGCTATAGAGGAAATAGAGAGGAGGGCCCTTGGGTCAGGGCAGGCCAAACCCACATAAAGTCCACGGTGCCATTCAGACTTCATGTGAGTGAGACGGGTGTTGCAGCGCTTTACCCAGGCCTCATGTGCCCAGGTTTATGATGAGCACACCAAGGGGGTCCCTAAGACACGGGACGCTCTGTGTTATGACCGGGAGACTGCTCCCCAGACCTACCGCTCCTAAACACCCTACAAAACGAAAAACCATCAGTGATCACAGGCAGCAGATTGGAAGAGGTAGGACTAAAGGCAAGGGGTTCAACTGGAGAAGGAAAATGTGAAAGCCAGAGAAAGCAGAATCAGCATTTGCCACAAAGCAGGGTTCCTGCCATGCCAAGAAAGCAATCAGTCATTTTGGCTTGGGGATGGGGGAAGGGAAGGCTTCCCGGAGACATTGGTATTTGAGAAGAGAGCTGAAGGACATGAATATTTTTGAAAAAGGTTCCAAACCAAAAGAGAGAAAAGGGAAAGGAGCACGGTGAATAATATCAAATCAGATGCAGTATGTGTTAAATAAATAAGGCAAACTAAGGCGAAGCCATTACCAACTCTACGTATATGAACGACTCTCAAATTTACTGCAGCTGAAAAATCTCAGAGTGGAGGGGCGCAGCAGGCCAGGATCTCTCGCCTTTCCCCCTACAAGCACTGTCTCTGCTATGCTTCTGCAGTAGCTATTTGATGCCCAGTGAGACACTGTCTCTGATGTGGAATTTACCAGGCATTAGAAAATCTGAGAGGTGTATTTCAGACATGCCAGACTTGAACAAGAGTGGAAGGAAAGAAAATGAAAGATTAAAAGACAACCAGTGGTTGACAAGGGTCAGCAACTCTGCCTGATTTAGAGTAAATGCAAACCTCATGCATGGCTACTGACCAGCCACCAGAACCTGGTGATTTCTCTGTGTTTTTGTCTTTGTTTTGGTGGACTGGGGTCGTGGTGCATCTTTGAGGGCCGGTGGTCTCATCATAAAAATATATACACAGAGATGCTATTTTTCTTCAATTACCAGGCACAAAACGGCGTCTGCTGGTGGCTTTCTGGCAACAGCTTCCCAGGTAGATTTCATGTAGCTACAGAACATGAGTGGTACTTTTTTATTTGTTTTTAATATGAAATTCATAGAGTAGCAAAGTTTTCAAATGAAATTGAAACTGAAAAAAATTGGCATGATAGACTTATCAATAAAGAATTTATAAAATAGCAAAACAAAGCTCATGAAATACAGAGAGCTCCCACCCTAGGCAGCTTCAAGGAAGTAAGTTTCCTCTGCTTCCACTCCTTTCATGACTGAACTGCTCCCACACCTGCCACCTGGCTTCCAAGGCCTCACCTCCTCTTCTCCCCACACAGGGTGTCTCCTCATGGCACTAGACCCTTTCCTCTGCTGTTCCCTGTCCCTGAATTCCACCCCTACATCTCCTCTCTGACTGTAGGTGTGTTTCTTGATTCCACATCAAGGTGTTTTGAATAAAGCAGGAAACATAAAACCACAAATCTTGAGAGACTTAAGGAACTGGGATTCTGCAATACTTGGAATCATTTGAGTTCACCGCGCTGTGGATGGCCTCTGGTGGACATAACTCTATAACTCCCCTCTCATTGCTCTCATTCCTAAGATGTGATAAATGGAAGGTAAGAAGGGAATGAGTAGAACATGACTATTAAAGTGTTGCTTTTTCTCCTTCCTCTCTAACAGGTCCCCTCATTTATAAGGCAAAAGCTGGATTCGTAACAATGTGTACAGTTAAAGTTGCAAAGCTGTTGAAATACCTTCATGAAAGGGAAAAGTAAATTTAAAACCATGCTGTTGACTATGTAGAGATTTTTTTCACTTTAATTTTCACTAGCTATAAAGAGACTGAACTGTAACACTTTCACACAAAATGATGTATTCCATTACTTTCCATTACTATGCAATATCCGGGCTTCTTTGCTTCTGGACTAGTTACTTAATAATATTATCAACTATGTGTAACTGAAACTAGGTAAGGAGTTGCTATAAAAAGGTCTTAGAAATGCATCAAACTTTCCATATGCTTTCAGTGATCTTACAAATATTAGAAAAGAGGAATGATGACATAAAAGTAGCTTTACTGCCGTAAATTCTGTATGTGCAAAAATTATGCCAGAGAACAAGGGTCAAGTTCCTTGTTTAAGACATGCCTTCAGTCGCCTCTCCTTACCTAACGCACAGGAAGAGAAGCAGCTTAAAGAGGGTGTTTCCTTCAACACTCTTTATTTTGATAAGTAACACTGGGGTGGGGCGCTGGCTTCTCTGGTCAAGGGGACTTCCTGCTCTTAGAATGAGACTAAAAAGGTTATGATTTGAAGCAGAAAATAAAAGTGAAAGTAGGGTAAGGAAGAAAGGAAAAGTAGGCTGTGTGCTCTGGAGAAATCAAGAGCTTCATCACACTGTGAAAATAGAAAAGCTTAATGTTGAAGTACATGGCTTACTAAGAAGCTGAGTCATGAAATAAATTGTGGGTTCTACTGAACTAGGCTAGGAACTCCAGTTCCATTAGGTTTACCGCACATTCACCAGAAGGACGTCTAGGTGGAGGCGCTGTGACGTGATGGTTAGAGCAGAGTTTTCTAGTTAAGGTCTGCATTTGCCTCCAAGCACCAACCATAAATAGTATAACATTGCACAATGCTTGCCACGAGATTCCTCACTGGAAAACAAACAAGGCCATACTTCATAGATCGTCTGGAGGCTTATGTATAATAAACCATGTTAATCACTTGGCCCAAACAGTCCCTAACAAATATTGATTCAAATTGCTAGCTTCTAGATAACGTTTGCTCTTCCAGTGTATAATCAATACAACTACAGCATCAATAGTTCAGTATTAATAGAAACAATAAAATCCTTCATTCGATGTCTGTAAAAATCTCTATGATTTGCAATTGTTGCAGGCCCTTCTTTTTAGGTGATTTATAGAAGTATGAGAACAAGTCTGCAATCAAGCCCTAGTGACGTGAATTGCTTCAGTATTTGAATTCAGAAGAAGGCAGTTATTAGATGATTAATCAGGCAAAGAAACTTGCAGGGAACCTTCTAGAATTAAGAGATTCTGCCATTTCATTCAGATGCATTCACCTTGAACATTGTCCATCTGGCAGGTATGACTGGTCAACGAGACACAGGTATTCCTGACCCTCATGCCTAGAGAAGGACAGCAAAATATAAAATACAATGCAAAATGGGATGTGCATGGTGAAGGCTTTTATCCCAGAGACTGTGTGGAGGGGGCTGCTGCATGGAATTACCCTGTGGGAGAGGAGCCCTACATGAGATTTAAAGATAACTAGGATTTAGCCGTATGTAGATTAATGAGAAGGCATTCCAAAAACATACAAGAGGGACCAAAGGCAAACCTCAAACTGTTTTTGACTAAAACATGGAAAACTAGTGACTAAGAAGACACAAGGCAAGACATTGATGCTAAAGCAGTTTCTTAAAAGGCACATGACATTACTGGAAAAGGTTCCATCAAATATTTCGATGTTAACAGTTTCTGAGTAATTTAGGAATTTGTTTCCTAAAACACAACCTAAGATTTCAAAGAACTTACATGAAAATAAAACCTTATTCTTGATTATGTAATGCTGTCAGTCATCCAGTATTACTTTGCTTTGAAAAAATTCTCAGCCCAAGGGAAGTATGCTCTTTGATAGTGCATGAAAGATACTCCAGAACACTAAGGATTTTAATTTTTTCTCCATTGTAATCTTGAAAGATGAAAAGAGAGAACACAAATACAGTCTTTCAAAATTGTATCTTTCAAAAGATATTACTGATTCTTATTTTCTTGTGACAGGTTACACGTTTTTAGCCATCCTTCATCCTGTTTTATTCATAGGTTCCATTGAGACAGGGACCGTGGGCTAAGACAGAGAAGGGTGAGGGCCTCCAGAAAAAACAAAGCAAGATAATTTATTGTGGGATTTGCTTTGGCCTGCTGGGGGGCCCAGCTTATTTTTTTGACTTTACCCAGGGGCTGCTTTTCTTCTCCAGCTCTAATCAAGTGATTTGCATCCTGGGCAATTTATAACAAGCAAGCCCAAAACAACCTAGTAAAAACAGGAAGGATTCCATCTTGAAAATAAGATTGCATTTAAAAACCCAATTAGTTAGAAAGTAAGTTTCTTAACATACTCTTTAACAGACAGACAATAACTCAGCCCACCTTGGGAGCAAAGCAGGCAGTCTTGAGTAATATGCTCCCAGACGAGGAAACTGCTATCCTGGGAGGGAATCAGAGCAGTAAATTTCTTGTAAATACCCAGGAAGACTAATAAGAAACTTAATGTCTCTTCAAAGATAAACATTTTGGGACCACTTAGCAGGTGTGCATCCCTAGCCCTTTGTCTCTCAACGCCTATAAAACCTCCAGACAGCACACCACCCCAGGACTCTCTTGTCCCCTCCTTCCTGGCGTGTCTCAGGAGCTCTGTCCTCTCACTTTATATCTAAATAACAGCCTCTCACTTGCTCTCCTACCTCGAGTATTTGCAAAGTTCATTCTTCAACTCCGCAAACAAGAACCCTGGCATCACCATCAGCCTTCAACTCTACCACTTCAGATTAGCGAAAAGTACAAACACCTTGCAAGAAGTGTTAGAAATTATCAAGTGCTTTCTACTGCTTTGCTTCTGACATATCTAAGGACTCAATTTGTGGCTTTCTGTCCAATAGGCTTTGAAGTGGATCTCATTTTGTATATTCCTGAAATATACAAGAAAGCCAAAGCAAAGAAACAATGTTTATTATTTTTTTTTAATATAATTTATTTTATTATCATTAATTTACAATTACATGTGCAATAATACAATTATTAAACTACCCCTTCATCAGGTAGTTTATTTTATTTTATTTTTTTAATATAATTTATTTTATTATCATTAATTTACAATTACATGTGCAATATTACGATTATTAAACTACCCCTTCATCAGGTCCCCCCCACCAACCCCATTACAGTCACTGTCCATCAGCGTAGTGAGATGCTATAGAATCACTACTTGTCTTCTCTGAGTTGTACTGCCCTCCCCGTGCCCCCCCAACATTACATCTGCTAATCGTAATGCCCCTTTTTCCCTCTTATCCCTCCCTTCCCGCCCATTTTCCCCAGTCCCTTTCCCTTTGGTAACTATTAGTCCGTTCTTGGGTTCTGTGAGTCTGCTGCTGTTTTGTTCCTTCAGTTTTTTTCTTTGTTCTTATACTCCACATATGAGTGAAATCATTTGATACTTGTCTTTTTCGGCTTCGCTTATTTCACTGAGCATAATACCCTCTAGCTCCATCCATGTTGTTGCAAATGGTAGGAATTTTTTTCTTCTTATGGCTGAATAATATTCCATTGTGTATATGTACCACTTCTTCTTTATCCATTCATCTACTGATGGACACTTAGGTTGCTTCCATTTCTTGGCTATTGTAAATAGTGCTGCAATAAACATAGGGGTGCATCTGTCCTTTCAAATTGGGCTGCTGCATTCTTAGGGTAAATTCCTAGGAGTGGAATTCCTGGGTCAAATGGTATTTCTATTTTGAGTTTTTTGAGGAACCTCCATACTGCTTTCCACAATGGTTGAACTAATTTGCAGTCCCACCAGCAGTGTAGGAGGGTTCCCTTTTCTCCACATCCTCGCCAACATTTGTTGTTCTTTGTGTTTTGGATGTTGGCCATCCTCACTGGTGTGAGGTGATATCTCATTGTGGTTTTAATCTGCATTTCTCTGATGATTAGCGATGTGGAGCATCTTTTCATGTGCCTGTTGGCCATCTGAATTTCTTCTTTGGAGAAGTGTCTATTCATGTCCTCTGCCCATTTCTTAATTGGATTATTTGCTTCCTGTTTGTTAAGGTGCATGAGTTCTTTATATATTTTGGATGTCAACCCTTTATCAGATACGTTTTTTATGAATATATTCTCCCATACTGTAGGATGTCTTTTTGTTCTACTGATGGTGTCCTTTGCTGTACAGAAGCTTTTCAGCTTGATATAGTCCCACTTGTTCATTTTTGCTTTTGTTTCCCTTGCCCAGGGAGATATGTTCATGAAGAAGTTGCTCATGTTTATGTCCAGGAGATTTCTGCCTATGTTTTTTTCTAAGAGTTTTATGGTTTCATGACTTACATTCAAGTCTTTGATCCACCTTGAGTTTACCTTTGTGTATGGGGCTAGACAGTAGTCCAGTTTCATTCTCTTACATGTAGCTGTCCAGTTTTTCCAACACCAGCTGCTGAAGAGGCTGTCATCTCCCCATTGTATATCCAAGGCACTTTTATCAAATATTAATTGACTGTATATGTTTGGGTTAATGTTTGGATTTTCTATTCTGTTCCACTGGTCTGTGGGTCTGTTTTGTGCCAATACCAAATTGTCTTGATTACTGTGGCTTTGTAGTAGAGCTTGAAGTCAGGGAGCGTAATTCCCCCTGTTTTATTCCTCCTTCTCAGGATTGCTTTGGCTATTCGGGGTCTTTTGTGGTTCCATATGAATTTTAGAATTATTTGTTTTAGTTCATTGAAGAAAGCAGTTGGTAGTTTGATAGGGATTGCATTGAATCTGTAGATTGCTTTAGGTAGTATAGCCATTTTGACAATATTTATTCTTCCTAGCCAAGAGCATGGGATGCATTTCCATTTGTTAGTGTCCACTTTAATTTCTCTTAGGAGTGTCTTGTAGTTTTCAGAGTACAGGTCTTTCACTTCCTTCGTTAGGTTTATTCCTAGGTATTTTATTCTTTTTGATGCAATTGTGAATGGAATTGTTTTTCTGATTTCTCTTTCTGTTAGTTCATCATTGGTGTATAGGAAAGCAACAGATTTCTGTGTGTTAATTTTGTATCCTGCAACTTTGCTGAATTCAGATATTAGTTCTAGTAGTTTTGGAGTGGAGTCTTTAGGGTTTTTTATGTACAATATCATGTCATCTGCAAATAGTGACAATTTGACTTCTTCTTTACCAATCTGGATGCCTTGTATGTCTTTGTTTTGTCTGATTGCCATGGCTAGGACCTCCAGTACTATGTTGAAAAACAGTGGAGAGAGTGGGCATCCCTGTCTTGTTCCCGATCTTAGATGAAAAGCTTTCAGCGTCTCGCCGTTAAGTATGATGTTAGCTGTGGTTTTGTCATATATGGCCTTTATGATGTTGAGGTACTTGCCCTCTATACCCATTTTGTTGAGAGTTTTAATCAGGAATGGATGCTGAATTTTGTCAAATGCTTTTTCAGCATCTGGAGATGATCATGTGGTTTTTGTTCTTCTTTATGTTGATGTGGAGGATGATTTTGATGGATTTTCGAATGTTGTACCATCCTTGCATCCCTGATGAATCCCACTTGATCATGGTGTATGATCGTCTTGATGTATTTTTGAATTCGGTTTGCTAATATTTTGTTGGGTATTTTTGCATCTACGTTCATCAGGGATATTGGTCTGTAATTTTCTTTTTTGGTGAGGTCTTTGCCCGGTTTTGGTATTAGAGTGATACTGGCTTCATAGAATGAGTTTGAAGTATTCCCTCCTCTTCTATTTTTTGGAAAACTTTAAGGAGAATCGGTGTTATTTCTTCTCTATATGTCTGGTAGAATTTAGAGGTGAATCCATCAGGCCCAGGGGTTTTGTTCTTGGGTAGTTTTTTGATTACCAATTCGATTTCGTCACTGGTGATTGGTCTGTTTAGTTTTTCTGTTTCTGCTTGGTCAGTCTTGAAGGTTGTATTTCTAAGAAGTTGTCCATTTCTTCTATGTTTTCCAGTCATATAGAGTCTCATAATTTCTTATGATTCTTTGTATTTGTGGGGTCTGTCGTGATTTTTCCTTTCTCATTTCTGATTGTGTTTATGTGTGTAGATTCTTCCTTAATGAGTCTGGCTAGGGGTTTATCTATTTTGTTTATTTTTTCAAAGAACCAGCTCTTGGTTTTATTGATTTTTTCTATTGTTTTATTCTTCTCAGTTTTATTTATTTCTTCTAATCTTTATTATGTCCCTCCTTCTGGTGACTTTGGGCCTCATTTGTTCTTCTTTTTCCAATTTCAGTAATTGTGTCTTTAGACTATTCATTTGGGAATGTTCTTCCTTAAATAGGCCTGGATTGCAATATACTTTCCTCTTAGAACTGCCTTTGCTGCGTCCCACAGAAGTTGTGCCTTTGTGTTGTTGTTGTCATTAGTCTCCATATATTCTTTGATTTCTGTTTTGATTTGGTCGTTAACCCACTGATTAATTAGGAGAGTGTTGTTAAGTCTCCATGTATTTGTGAGCCTTTTTGATTTCTTTCTAAAATTTATTTCTAGTTTTATACCTTGGTGATCTGAGAAGTTGGTTGGTAGGATTAAAATATTTTTGAAATTACTGAGGTTCTTTTTGTGGCCTAGTATGTGGTCTATTCTGGAAAATGTTCCATGTGCACTTGAGAAGAATGTGTATCCTGTTGCTTTTGGGTGTAGAGTTCTGTAGATGTCTGTTAGGTCCATCTGTTCTAGTGTGTTGTTCAGTGCCTCTGTGTCTTTACTTATTTTCTGTCTGGTTGATCTGTCCTCTGGAGTGAGTGGTGTGTTGAAGTCTCCTAAGATGAATGCATTGCTGTCTATTTCCTCCTTTAATTCTGTTAGTATTTGTCTCACATATGCTGGCGCTCCTGTGTTGGGTGCATATATATTTATAATGGTTATATCTTCTTGTTGGACTGACCCCTTTATCATTATGTAATGTCCTTCTTTATCTTTTGCTACTTTCTTCGTTTTGAAGTCTATTTTGTCTGATACAAGTACTGCAACACCTGCTTTTTTCTCTTTGTTGTTTGCATGAAATATCTTTTTCCATCCCTTCACTTTTAGTCTGTGTATATCTTTGGATTTGAGGTGAGTTTCTTGTAGGCAGCATATAGATGGGTCTTGCTTTTTTATCCATTCTGTTACTCTGTGTCTTTTGATTGGTGCATTCAGTCCATTTACATTTAGGGTGATTATTGATAGGTATGTACTTATTGCCATTGCTGGCTTTAGATTCGTGGTTACCAAGGGTTCAAGGGTTGCTTCTTTACTATCTAACAATCTAACTTAACTTTCTTGTTAAGTTATTGTAAACACAGTCTGATGTTTCTTTCTTTCTCTCCCTTCTTATTCCTCCTCCTGCATTCTTTCTATAATAGGTGTTTTATTCTTTGCCTTTAG
The DNA here is from genome assembly GCA_032199065.1 of Smutsia gigantea. NCBI lineage: Eukaryota > Metazoa > Chordata > Mammalia > Pholidota > Manidae > Smutsia > Smutsia gigantea. The sequence continues at coordinate 213,117 of JAVSCE010006954.1, read as the reverse complement.
TTGGTATTTGGATGGTTTGCTTTCTTTGCTATGATTTTTTTTTCTCTGGTGACATCTTTTTAGCCTTAGGTGTGCTTCCCTCTAGAGCAGTCCATTTAAGATATCCTGTAGTGGTGGTTTATGAGAGGCAAACTCTCTTAACTTTCGTTTATCTGGAAATTGTTTAATCCCTCCATCATATTTAAATGATAATCGTGCTGGATACAATATTCTTGGTTCGAGGCCCTTCTGTTTCATTACGTTAAATATATCATGCCATTCTCTTCTGGCCTGTAAGGTTTCTGTTGAGAAGTCTGATGATAGTCTGATGGGTTTTCCTTTGTAGGTGATCTTTTTCTCTCTCTAGCTGCCTTTAATACCCTGTCTTTATCTTTGATCTTTGCCATCTTAATTATTATGTGTCTTGGTGTTGTCTTCCTTGGGTCCCTTGTGTTGGGAGATCTATGAGCTTCGGTGGACTGCGAGACTACTTCCTTCCCTAGCGAGGGAAAGTTTTCAGCAATTATTTCTTCAAAGGCACTTTCTATCCCTTTTTCTCTCTCTTCTTCCTCTGGTACTCCTATAATGCGAATATTGTTCCGTTTGGATTGGTCACACAGTTCTCTTAATATTCTTTCATTCCTAGAAATCCTTTTATCTCTCTCTGCCTCAGCTGCTCTGTACTCCTGTTCTCTGTTTTCTATTCCATTAACAGTCTCTCGCATCTCATCCATTCTGCTGTTAAGCCCGTTGATCGCTTGTCTGATTTCTATATTGTCTTTCCTCAGTTCCCTCACTTCCTCCCTCAGCTCTTGCACATTTCTCTGTAGGTCCATCAGCATGGTTATGACTTTTATTCTAAATTCTTTTTCAGGGAGGCTGTGCATTTCCATCCCTTCAGACTCCCTCTCTGGGGTTGTCTGGTTGATTTTGGTCTGAACCATATTCCTCTGTCTTTTCATGGCTGTATAATTTGGTCACTGATAGTTGCCACGTATGTCAGCTGGGCTCTTTAAGACTTTAAAAAGAGAAGAAAAAAAAGAGAAAAAAAAGAAAGAAAGAAAGAAAAAAAGAAAAAAAGAAAAAACAAAAACAAAACAAAAAACAAAACAAAACAAAAAAAAAATGCCCACCGGACGTAGATTCTGTGGGAATGCTCTAGGTGGCGCTGTTGCCCCACTATTCCACAGCTGTGACTGTGCCGCTCCGCAGGGCCCTTTATCGCTCTGGCAGGGTGGGAACGAATAGGAGGCTGTTGATCTCAGTGAGAAGTGTTAAGTATGGCTACGCTTCCTCAGTCGCCAGCTAAGGCGTCTGAAACTCCCCAGGACTCCCAGCCTGCTGGGCTGAGTGTGCTGGGACGATCCGGCTCCTCCGCTGGGCTCCTGTCTCTTTAAGACCGCTGAGGAAAGCGCGCACTTTTTTTTCCCGGGAGCGGGCTGCAAGCACCCTGGCGCGTTCCCCGCTCAGATCCTGCCCCTCTGTCTCTCCAATCTCCGCTGCACTGTGCAATGTGGTTCAGCGCTCCCCGCGCATATCACCGGGGCTGGCTACTTCGCGGGGTGTACTTCCACTCCCTCCCGGCTCTGAATCCTCTCCTCCCGCCGGTGCGCTGGGGTGGGGGAGGGCTCGGGTCCCGCCGGGTCGCGGCTCCGTATCTTACCCGCGTCTTGGGGTGCCGAGTGCTCTCGGGTGTAGCTGCACGCTGTGCGCTTTCCTGTGTATTCTCGTCTCTCTTTTAGGAATACATGTATTTTCTATGTTTTCGTAGATAAATATAGTGTTGGGAGGAGATTTCTGCCGCCCTGCTCACACCGCCATCTTCCCGGAAGTCCATCAAAGAAACAATGTTTAATAGGAATAAACCTTTTTAGTCCTTCAGAAACAAAACAGCACAATTTATATTGCACATGTTATTATTGTCTCTCCATAGTAGACTGTTTAAGCTCCATAGAGCAGAGCCACACCCCCATGGAGGACTATGTGTCCTCTGCCTGTCCTGGGGTGTGTTCTGTACAATGTGTGTTCAAAGAGTTAATGAATGAAGACATGAATGACTAGACCATATGAAAATGATAAATGATTTTTTTTAGATAAAAATATAGACACATGTTACTATGCAAGAAATTCATATCAAAGTTTTTGTCTTGGACAATCCTTTGACAAGGACTTGGAAGTTTTTGTTGATTAACTATCATTTTGGCATTCCTTTATGAGGGCATGGTAAGAGAGGCTGTGAGTGTTAGGTTCCGGGGCCTTCACAAAAGTCACTGTGACCAAAGAAAAAGTTGAATTAGTTATGATATGAGTACCCAAATCAGTGCAGGCATCAACTAGAGCTAAACTGGTCCACTGAATGCAGAGAGAACAGAAGTGCAACAGGTGAGCCTAGCTGGCTGCTCCTGTGCCAATCCACAGATTGAACATCTGGGAATTGTATTCCACCCCCCATGCGTTGGACAATAGCCACACTGAACAGACATATCATAAGAGAAGACCTTTGTAATCACTGTGCTAATCCCTTAAATCCCCCTCCCCCAGGGAAGCCAGTAAAGAAGAGTACAATATTATGGTAATAATGGATATTTAAGAAGGTTTGGCCCAGGTTTTGAGGCCACATTAGCATCTTACCTCATTTTATCAGTTCTAATGCATGCAATTGCTTTTAATTTCACATCTAGTATCTTAAAATCTCTAATCAAGTGAAGGTTTTTTTATCAGTTTCTTATACTTATGTATTAAATTTATTCTAGACCCTTTAAAATATCAGGGTCCCTGAGTTCTAAACACAAGAACCTAAAAAAAACAAGTTGGTCCTGGTGACATGGCTCAAACTAGCATGTGTGATTTTAGATTCAGATGGGAATGTCTGCAAAAGAAGCTGTTTCCTTTGTTGCTAGGGGAAAAGATCATTTCAATGAATTTAGGCTCCTATGGCAACTGGCCAGAGCACTACAGGAAAAATTTGAGGAAGCAAATTTAGGCATCTTGAACCTTAAATATGCCAGAGCTGAAGTGACATCGTCAGGGCCAAGATCAAAAGAAACTGAACACGTTTTAAATTCAGAAGTCTTTTTTTCTTTTTCTCTTTTTTTTCACCTTTGCTATACATTTTTTTAAATACAGAACTATTATTCTGTAATAGATGATTCAAGAGTGGACAGAGAACCAATATTTTCTGGAAATAGAGTCAAACAATTTTTTGAGAGCTCACTCAACTCAAACTTTTTTTTTGATGAGAACAGACAACAATTATGCTAGGTGATATGTATAATAAGTTATCTTTAGTTAATATTCATATTCATAGACATTTCATGAGAAATCTAGCACTCTTCTGGAATAAACTTTTACTTCTTATTCCTAAGAAATCAAGAAACTAGGCCAGATGTGAGAGAAGTTTACTACTTTAATCTGCTGTTAGACTGAAGGCTTTTTCTTCATTAATAGCATCTAATAATGGGTTTTATTAGAAAAGGCCTTATAACGTACTAAGTACCTTCATATACATACATCCACACACTTTACACTTCCTACTGAGGAAAGTATTTTACATGTATAAATAAGTATATATAATCAAACGTTAAGTGTCAAGTTCATTACGCAGAGAAAACCAAAGCTCAAGGGATCTGTGTGACCCCCCCAAAGTAACAAGACTTTTAAGTGGAAGAACCAGAACTATCGGTGTGGAGATTCCAAAATTCACTAACTTTTCCATTATTCCAGTCCGCGTGTACATTTTTACCCCAGCTACCAAAAAACAGCTCCTATTCTTAAACCACTTATTGTCACTCTCCAGTGGGTTTCATAATCATTAACCTGGCAAACAATACATATTATCTGGGTACAGGTAAGTAGAAAACGCTCTAAAGCCCAACCCTGGTTTTGGAGTCCCAGTTTATCCCACAATGGTTAAATTCCACGACTGGTGGATGAATAAAACCTGGCAACACTCACCTCTTTCTGACGGTACTTAATGGCCAACTTCAGTCTTGCCAGGTCGTTCCCACTCTGTTCTTCGATGAGACTGTTGTCATCTCGGTAATTGAGGATAATCTCCAGTTCTCTGGAACTTCTTGTTTGGTCCAGTAGGTCCTTTGCAAATTGCTTGCACTGTCGCGACAGCTCCTCATACTCGGACTTGAACTCGTTTTCCACCTTACTCAGCTCCTGGAGCTCCCAGCTTAACTGAAAGGCTGTGAGGAAAGGGTCCTCGCTGGACAGGGCGATGAGGGAGGGGCTGGCCAAGGCCTTGTAGATGTTGAGTCTGGAGCGCGAGTGGCGGAGGCTGTCCACGTCTGAGCTGGAGACACACTCCACGCAGTTGCAGCGGACCTCGTGCGGCCTGGGCACCGAGACGCCCTTCTGCACCAGAAGTTTGATGATCTCGTAGTTATTTGTATGGGCTGCCAAAATGATCGGTGTGATGTCCGGAGTGAATTCTGAGAACTGCTTATCAAGGAGAATGGGAGGCACCTAGGAACGACAGAGCAGAGGGGATGAATACTGACTCATTTGGGCAAGCCTGGGAATTTCACACTGCACGCCACAGCAACGTGGACCAAGCCTCATACGTCATTTGCCAGGCATTTTGCAGGAGATAGATGGCTTTTCTCTCTAAAGGCAAGAGAAAACTAGAGAAAACAATAACTGTCTAACAGGAGGACACATTATTCTTTGTTTAATCTGAATTATGATATTTTACGAAATCTTAAAATAACTGGCTATGGAAACTCTTTGCTTGATAAAACTCTTTTCTTGCACCCAACTTATTTTCTGACCGACAATGTTTGCTTTTCTTTCCTGGAGACCTGGACTCCCCAATCAAGAAACACACTGAAAATGAATTAACGATTAGTTTCAAACCCAAGTTTTTCCCCTGCAATAGAAACCTTTTAATTCTTCACTCAGGCTTTGTGTTTGTTTGTGTTTTTATCCTCTGCCTTCCTAAAATCCAGCCTGTGATTAAAGAGCAGAGGAAAAAGCAGAACATAAGTAGGGCTAGTGTCACATTCCTGTTTTCATCTATCCCTTTATGTATTTTCCAGGTGACAAGAGGTACTCCACTGCTAACATCACTGTTTTATTAGAAATAAACACTTCCAGTGAATCGGGTCACCTGTGTGTTGATGCACACCTGCCTTTGGGTTATACTCTAGAAATGGTAATGACAAAAATAATTGAATACCAATGGACACTTAGGTTGCTTCCATATCTTGGCTATTGTAAATAGTGCTGCAATAAACATAGGGGTGCATATGTCTTTTTGAATCTGAGAACTTGTTTTCTTTGGGTAAATTCCTAGGAATGGAATTCCCAGGTCAAATGGTATTTATATTTTAAGTGTCCATCAGTAGATGAATGGATAAAGAAGATGTGGTACACATACACCATGGTTTATTCAGCCATAAGAAACAAACCAACCCTACCATTTGCAACAAGTTCATGGATAGAGCTAGAGGGTATTATGCTCAGTGAAATAAGCCGGGTGGAGAAAGACAAGTGCCAAATGATTTACCCCATTTGTGGAGTATAACAACGAAGCAAAAGTGAAGGAACAAAACAGCAGCAGACTCACAGACTCCAAGAAGGGACTAGTGGTTACCAAAGGGGAGGGGTGGGGGAAGGTGGGTGGGGAGGGAGGAAGGGGATTGAGGGGTATTATGTTTAGTATACATGGTGTGGAGGGGTGTCATGGGGAAGACAGTGTAGCACAGAGAAGACAAGTAGGGACTCTGTGGCATCTTACTACACTGATGGACAGTGACTGCAATGGGGTATGGGGGGGTCTCAACAATATGGGTGAATGTAGTAACCACATTGTTTTTCATGTGAAACCTTCACAAAAGTGTATATCAATGATACCTTAATTAAAAAAAACTACAGATCAGTAAAAAAAAAAGTCAATAGGCACTGTTCAGTAAGCACCAGTTAGGTTCATTAACCCTCACTATTATTATTCACATGGGCCCTCATCGAGTGAGTGGAAGGCCAGCTCTTTGAACCCAGGTCCACCTGTCTGACACCAAAGTCTGTATGTATTGCATGACACCACTCAGCTTTACCATTTTTGGTTTAACAGTTCTTCCTGCTGGCACAGAGTTATAGAAGCATCTATGAAAATAAAACTGTAAGGACATGTTAAACAGGCATGGCAGAAAAAATTAGGACACGTGTCACATTCAAATATGCTGCTAGGAAAAATAGGAAGGAAACCACGAAAGATCAAAAGGAAATGAACTATGTAGACAAAAAACTCATATGAAACTTCAGTTACATTACTTTTAAGCAAAGGTATAATCCTTATATGAGAAGAATTAAACCTATATGCTTTTAATTCATCTGGACCTTTAGAGTATCCCTTCGTTTTATAAGAAACACTATATAAAGGTTAAAGGGATACAGTTATCTATTTAAAAGGTTATTTAAAAATGCATGCCATCAATTGATAATGAAGACAGTAAAAAACACTATTTTTAAAATGTGCTTATAAATCTAGAGGAACACCTCCACCTGTTGAGACAGCGTTAGACTTCCAAGTGGGGTCAGTGCACATGTCTTTACTTTTTAAGTAAACAGCTTTCATTTTACATAGTACATTAGTTGAAAATTAAATTATATATTTATTACAAAGAGTAGAATTCCATTAGTCAAAATGGAAAGAAGTCATCATTAACTAACTAAAAGTTTTTTCTTCAGCAGACATTTAGGGAAAACAAAACAATAACTTCCTATGATAAATGTATGCTTAGGTGACAGATGTGATTAGAAGGGGTTTCCTGGATTCAATATAATTTCATCCTAGATTTCTTTGCTTTTTTAAAGCTGTCAATAATTTAAAATGTTTTGGCCATAAAATGCAACTTTGAAGAGTATTTCAGTTTTTACGGAAAAAATAAGTATAACACGACCATACTGAGAAGCATATGTATTTCAGAAAAATGTCAGTGTCATCATAGTAGACAGAGAAATGGTAAAATGGCTGATTCAAATATATAAAAATACACCACCAACAGATATTCTGTTTGGGAGCTTTAATACATGATAAATCATTGTGAATTTTTAGTTTTTAAGTATATGAATATCTGTAATTTTATCTTTTATAAGGAATTTTATTTTTGAAAATAAAATTGGAATGGAACTGTTTAATAGGACTACCAATGTAATAATAATGTATTGGTCAAGAAATAACTTTTTGGAATTATGTGATTTTCATTATTTCAGTTTCCTCTTATTCGAACATGTGTTCTATATATTAAACCGACCACAGATTACATGCTGTCTTTATCATTAATTGCCTGTCACTCAGCTGGTCAGAGACAGCTAGACCTTGGGAGCTGCTGGGCCTTTGGTATCCTCCACACGGAAGCCTGCTGGGTCTCTGACCAGCCACTGGCTCAGGCAAACATCAGTGTCTGCCCAGGTCCCAGAAGGCAGGCTTTGGGGCCTCTCCTGTTCCATTAAAGAAATAACAGAAAACCAAAATACTTCTCAAAAACTGCCTGCCATTGAGTACTAATCACAAGCCTGCATCTGTTATTCCATAGCATCTGAAAACTAAAGCTTTTCTTAATCTATCACCACTTCTACTTGTACCAACTGCAGGCTGCCGAATGCCCTCTTCTCATTTTTATTATGAATATTACTAGTGGGCCAATGGATTCTCCCTCAATTTCAATCAACATATTGTGATTCACTGCAATAATCACTCATTTTGAACTTGTTATTGAGGTACGACAGGCGTACGGTGAAATGCACAAGTATTCATGTGCAGGTTGATCCCTTTCCACGCATGAACCCGGTGCCCGCATCTCCCTCTTGTTCTCTCCCAGTCATTCTACTTTGTAATCTCAAATCTAACTGCTGTCGCCACAAATTATTTCATAACTTTTTAACTTTACATAAATGAATCATAAAGCATATACTTTTAATGTCTAAGCTTTCTTTGTTCAACATTAGCTCTTTGCAATACATTACTGTTGCTATTAGCAATGATTTTTGTTATTTAAATTTTGCATAATATTTTGATCTTTGAATGCAGCCTAATTTATCTATTATTCTATTTTTGATGACATTAATGTGGTTTCTAGTCTGTGGCTATTGAGAATATTGCACTTATGCACATTTTTGTCCATGGCTGGTGATCTTGTATCTAGAAATGGAATTTATGAGTCAAATAGTTTTCTTAAGCAATTATACCAATTTTCATACCCACTGAAAATTATACTTGGTATTGCCACTTATCTACCTATCAGTCTATCCAACATCCTATTTATTTATGCCATTCATCAAGTCACGTAATCATTTTTGTTATATTTATTAATTGTTAGCAGGGATGGTTGTTGTATTTGTCTAAGACTTTTCCTGCGTCTATGGAGATAATCATATAATTATTTTCCTCAGTCCCGATAGTATGGAAATATAAGGAATTTCTTCATAGGCCAACATTCTGCTTTCCTGAAATAATTCCCACCTGGTTAAATGTGTAACATTTTTAGTATGGCTAATATTTTTATTTAGATATTTTGTGTCGATGTTCATAAGTGAGAATGATTTATATTCTTCACTGCACCATCTCCATCAGATGTGGGCATGCGCGTTACCCTTGCTTCATGAACAGCATATGGATGCTCTCTTCCTGCGGAAGTCAGGGAGGTGTGCTCCTCAGACCTGCAAAGACTGCCCCCCTGCAGGTTCTCCTTCAAGTTCGGAGCCCAGGACAACGACTGACCAAGCAGGCTGGACAAAGGCCCTGGCACTTCCACGCAACAATGGGCAGCTCGAGTACATGGTATTCCTCCACGCCCCCTCTACATTTGGTCAGCTCTGCATCATGGTTCACTGGCTTCCCCTTCTCAGTCCTGCTTCCTTCCCTTTCTTTCAAAGATGCCATTTTCCAATAATCTTTTGCAATCACCTCATTATCGGCATCTTGAAGAATGCAACCTGTAAGGTTTTCATTGCTTAATACTGAATACTGAAATTATTTGGATGCTTGAGCTCAAAATTTCCCCATGAGACCATCAGTTCCTGGTGTTCTTTTATGGGCTAGTTATTCGGTACTTTTTCTTATTTATTATATAACAACTAGTCAGCTTGGCCTTTCTACCAGTAATGGGGTCAGTCTGTGTAAACTGCATTTTCCTAGGAAGAAATTCAGTTCATCTGGGTTCATTTAGAAAAGATAGTTTAAATAAGGCAGGACTCCAGGAATGCTATGCTCACATGTCCTTCCTCAGACATTCACAAGGGACCTGAGAAAAGATAGATGGGGAGAATTACATGGATGTGACAGTTCACCTAGGATCAATACAAAGGCAGGGAAAAGTACATTTTTTGGTATGTTCTGGAAATGAAGAAAGAACAAGAGAAGGAAGGGCATAGAATAAAAGGATTTGTACTTAACCAGATAACAGAAAAGCCTTAGGAAAGCAAAAAGAAAACACTAAGGCTTTATAAAAGGCATTAACATAACTACAAGCCATTCTAAGTAACAAGAAAATATAGGCCTTGAGGATCTTTAATTCTTCCCTTTCACTATTGCAAAGGTTATTTTTCCAAAATATTAATCTCTTCATTCAATTCCCTTTCTTAAAATACTACCAGGGCTTATCTACTTTTATTTAATAAGTTACTCATACTTCAACCAACAAATATTTATTGACTCTGTAGTCTGGTACTATATTAGACTCAGAGAATTAAGACAATTGATGAAATAGTTCATATCCTCAAGGTAATGATTGCCATGCACTAGAACATATTTCCCACATCTCCCAAGCAAACTGAATCAAATGTTGACTAATTTACTATACATCATGTTTATGCCATCTCTACATGTAGTTATAAAATGTTTTACAAATCACATAATAGGCACCATGTGAAATATACAGAAAAAAGAAACAAATGCAAATGTGCAGCAGATGCCAACCAAGTTTTGTTCTGAAAAGTTTCCAAGTGCTGTTATATTCCCTATAATAGATTAGTACTTAGAATAAAATATTAATGTAAAAATCTGTTGCAGACATAAGAATTACTTGCTAATATTTTTTCAGTGTAACAAGAATTTGGTACTCTGCAACATTTTACTTTCCTTAACAAGTAGCAAACATATTAGGAGCAGAAAACTGCAGATTCAAACTGTCCTTTTAGACATGTTAAAATATTTGGGCGGGTAGTCATTATCTCCTTAGCAAAGTGCCCAGCAGATATATGTGTTCTATATTATGATATATTTGGTTTTACTGTGTGCAAGTGATTACATTGCTATTTCCATGGGTGAAGTCACGGAATCAGATCTCTGAGCTTTCAAATGAGCAATTGAATCAAACTCAAATGGAAAAGAGCAGCCCATCACAGAAGGTAAATACAAAGGGTAATACACACCCCCAAGTTTTTGCTCCAAGAATCTTTTTCAAGAAAGACTCAAATACCACCCCCACGCTCCCACCCCTCCACTGCTTGCTCTTTGCTAACTTTCTCTGCTTCTCCTTTTAGATGCCCAGTGTTACAACCTTTCACTTATAAGCAAATGACCTTTGGTGTGTGTAGCCTCTTCCCTAGATGGCTGGTGCATAGCTCATTCAGGTGTAGGCTCTAAGCTTATAGTTTTACAGCTACTCAGAAAAAGAGAGAGAGAGAGAGAAAGAATTTCACTAAATCTTGTAACCTCCTAAGTCATCACTGAATGCCTATCATTCAATCAACAAAAAGTTACTAGATATAAACAATGTGCAAGACAATGTTCCAAGTGGTAAAAACGTGATTTCTGTGCTCAAGGAGCATAAAAGAACCACTTCCCCACCCCCAACACACACAACAACACACAGTATAATAATACACAAATGATTTTAGCAGAAGAACTCAGTAAATTCTCTAAGAAGAACATGAATAATAGGGAATTTGATTTAGAGAAGAGAGATTGGATTTGAGGAAGAATTTATACTTAAGGTTTGTGGAACTAGAGATGTAGTAAAGTTAGAGGAAAATGACAGCAACAAGAAAGAAAAGTGGAATATGGATCCATTGAAAGCACTTTCTTTACAGAATGGCCTGAGGTATATAGAGATAAGTAATTGTACAATTAAGATCCCTCAGTGCAGATCAGGGACAGAGTAGGGAAGTTTTGAACAGCATCATTCTGTAGACATTGATGGAGTCAGAGAAGAAGTTAACCAGGAGAGCAACAGGCTAATCCTTCAGTTCTAACATTGCACCAGCATATTTTGTTGAATGAATTACAAATTAGACCAGCTGGAGGGAGATAAAAAAGGCTGGTAACTGCAGTCTGAACTAGAGTTGTTGCAACAGAAAAGGGAAGGTATGATTATGACCCGTTAAACAGGCTAGAGGGACAGCATGGGTACAAAGCATGGGGTAAAGCAATTCAAAGTGAAGATGCCACAGGAGAAGAGTGATCTAGCCCAGATACCCTAAGGTATATTCCAGTTCAGATTTCAGTTTCTTTAATGTCCACTTGTCTAGGAGAGAAAGCTGGACATAAACAGAAGGAAAAACACCAAAGTTCAGTGCAGAATGCCATGTTTGCAAGTTCAAGGGCTGAAAGAGGACCTTCGGAGGTGTCCTAAATCCCCTTAGGGCCAGTGACCCTTCCTCTCTCTGTCCTTTTGCTGGCTATGAATATGGGCTGATGAGGGGGGCACTTCTTACCAAGTTCATAAAGAAGGTCAGATTCTCAAACCCCGCCCTGGCATGGGAGGTGGGCCATCCCAAGGCCACGGAGAGGGCAGCAGAGCTATGACGCAGGACCCCCCGTCTGCCCAGCTCCTGCGGCTGAGACCTTTATCGGTTCATCAGCAACTTCACTGTCACTAAGTACCCAGAAATTTAAGGAAGTCTAAAATTATAGGCATTTGATCTCAGAAACATTTAGAAAAATCCAGAAAATGGGCTTGTTCTCTGCTTCCTGTGCTTCATTTTCAAACCAGACTCTTTTTTTTGTCTCGTTCCCTCTCCTTTGCTTTAATCAGTATCTTCAATACACAGCTCTCCCTCTTTCCTTTTGTGGTTCCAATGTTACAAGAGAAAAACATACTTTTCTAACATTAAAATAAATAAGTAGGTCACTGTAAGTGTTCAGTAGCTCCTATCTAAAAGTGCTTTTGATAGAAGCATATTTTTTTCAAATTTTTCAGATTTGCCACTTGGCATATTTAAGGACAGACGTGAACATCACAGGCGAAACCCTATAGATGAAAATCACACTATGCTTAGCTTATTTTAGCTGAAGCAGAATCTATAGACATAAAAGCATTACATCCAGGCAAACATACATGCATTGCCATGTGTGTGTATATATGCATATACATATATCTACACACACACACACACGTACACACATTAGTAATAAACAACACACTTCCAACCTTTTTTTAAAAAGGAAAATTTCAAGTGATTGGATTATATATTTCACCCAGTAATCTACAACTGAGGAGAAGAGGCAATTGACTGCGGATCCTGAAATCAAATAAAGGTTCCTGGTTTTATGCTGCATAACTGGAAGGTTTCTCTGGTTTTTTGATTCAAAACTTTTGAGTGAATATTTGCTTCATGTCTGTTTCTCAACTTTACCATGCGTTACTAAGTGAGCCATTTCGTGTCTGATAGCATTAAAAATGAACTGATATACCCTAGAAATCCATTAACACATAAACCAAAGGCTTTTCTCAAATTTTATCCAAAAGCTTCACCTTGGAGAGATTCAACACCAATAGGAGGCATAGATTTGAAAATCTAGAGTGTAATATTTTGCCCAAATATAGAAATGTCTCTTTGCCACTAAAATGTACAATTTTGAACTATTAATACTGATGCATAAATTTCTAGGAGAGAAATTCATCCTAGAGTCACATTTATTCAACTTAAAAGAGTATTCATTCCCTTGAATATTGCATTTATTAAAGCGGGTGGTATAAAATTGAGTAAAAGAAATTTACTTATATAATATTATTTTGTGTATCCTGAATTATTCTGATTAAAGAGATCCATATTCTAATCCAGCTCTATTCTTAATTAGTTGTTTTATTGTGAAAATCTCTTAATATCTCTGTTATATGAAAAAGGATATTCCCTGTAACATGAAATTTCTGTAATGTGTAAACCTTTATCTATACTCCAGTTGACAGCACAATAATAGAAAATTTGAGACTTTTTTTCAAGTGCTTCAATAAAAATTTGTTGAATTGCTTATTTCATCTTGCTTTTAGCTTTAATGTTTTTTTATTAAGGTCTCGTTGATATACATCTTATGAAGGTTTCACAGGAAAAACACTGTCGTCACTACATTCCCCCATATTATCGAGCCCCTCCCACACACTCCACCACAGTCACTGTCCATCAGCGTAGTAAGATGCCACAGAGTCACTACTTGTCTTCTCTGTGCTACACTGTCTTACCCGTGACCCCCACCACACCATGTGTACTAAATATAATACCCCTTAGTCCCCACCCCTCCTTCCCCACCCCTCCCCTTTGGTAACCACTAGTTCCTTCTTGGAGTCTCTGAGTCTGCTACTATTTTGTTCCTTCAGTTTTGCTTCGTTGTTACACTCCACAAATGAGGGAAATCATTTGGCACTTGTCTTTCTCCGCCTGATTTATTTCACTGAGCATAATATCCTCCAGCTCCATCCATGTTGTTGCAAATGGTACGATTTGTTTTCTTCTTATGGCTGAAAAATATTCCATTGTGTATATGTACCACATCTTCTTCATCCATTTATCTCCTGATGGACACTTAGTTTGTTTCCATATATCTTGGCTATTGTACATCGTGCTGTGATAAACATAGGGGTGCATGTGTCTTTTGAATCTGGGATCTTGTTTTCTTTGGGTTAATTCCTAGGAGTGGAATTCCTGGATCAAATAGTATTTCTAGTTTTAGTATTTTTGAGGAACCTCCATATTGCTTTCCAGCTTTAATGTTTTTTATCCAATGTATCAAAACCTTCATTTTTTAAAACTCACGATTATAAATACCAACTATAACTCTCTCATACACTCAGACTGTTTGACCTTCTAATTGAAAGCAACATAAGGTAGTTTCAAGTTAGAATATAGTTAAAAATTCATTTAACATCAGTTATTTTGAACTTGAGGCATGCACACACACACACACACACATAAGACTTTTGTGCCTTCCACTGCTTCTGTGTGGTCAACATTGTAAAGATGCTAATAGTTTGATCCAACATCTAATGAAACCTTATCCCAGAAAATATTATGAAAAGCAGTTCAAAAGGAACCAGCCACCATTATGTACATAGGGTTCTAAATCAGGATTCTTAAATTTTCATGTACCATAGACTCATTTGGGAATATAGAACATCCTGTGGGTCCTTATTCAGAAAGAATAATATTTCTAAATATAATTCATAGTATTATACAGGGAGAAAGCATCTACATATATTTAAAATCTATTTAAAAACAAATATGTGACATAGTAACATATGCTTCGCTATTAATGCATTAAATAAGAAGATCTATTTGCAAGTAATTAGACTTTGAATTTATATGATAAACATATACATATTTAAGATATAGGTAAAATGGTGATGTAATAGAAAATATCTTTGACTTCTACCATTGATAAAGACACAGGAACTGCTAGCAAAACTATTTTTTTGGCCTATGTTCATAATTGAAGGAAATTATATATTCTATTTAGAAGTTAGTAAAAATAAAAATGTCATTTTTTTCATCCTAGTTCACAGACACTCTTGAATTTTTCTATGACATACCTAAATTATGAAGCTCTTTATTCTGATTAAATTGGAATGGAAAAACTCAAATGAGAAATTTAATTAGAAAGCACTAACCAGAGAGTTGTGTCTGGGAGAGGTAATTGGAGAATTAGACTTTCTGGAAAGAAAAGCATTATTTTTGAATAAAATTATTCAGAGACAGAATCTTGTATGATTATAGAACAAACAGATGACCACCACTTCCCTGGCCCACCCCCAACACACACATGGGGGATAACTCTGGGGATCTGAGAAAAGACCCAGAAGATTTAACATGTAAATAAATGATATTTAAGAAGAAAATAAAGAACAGATGGAGAAAAGGCACACACGTAAGGAAATGTGGGGTTGGTAGACTGAGGCTTCATCGGGTCTTTGGTTGAAGTAACGAAAACAATGATACACGATTAGACACATCCTGCTGATATTCCAAACTTTCAAAGTTTTAAAAAAGAAGACTGTATAGAATAAGTAATCATGGAAATGCGATTAATATCAAACTTCTTATCTTCCCTCATTAAAATCTGCAAGACAGTGTAACTGCGTCTATGGAAAATTTTTAGTAAAAGAATGTGACTCAAGAATTTTACGTCTAGCCAAGTCCTCCCTCAGTCCTTAGGATAAAAGAAGGACACCTGTGGTTATGCTAGAATTCAGAAGGTACATCACTCATCGGTCTGAAAGAAGCAAACTTTCTAGAAGGTGCGGTAACCAAATAGTAAGTAATTCACCTTCGAATAGATAAGGAAAAATAGGTTGAGCAATGAATCTTACAATAGTTAGAGTTAACTGAAACATTTATTTGTATTGTGCCTGGGGCCTAGGAACACAGTTGATATAAGTAAGGGTGCCTGAAGCAGAAGAGACAAACAGAATGAAAATATCCAACAACAGTGTGATACTCAGTTGTAAACTAACTCACCACAACAAAGGACTGAGGTAGTAGGGTTTGAGGTTGGAGAATACATAAACACAATGGCACTATAAAGAACATAGATCTTCCTTAGCTCAGCTTGTACGTATGCAAGCCTGTCTTTTAATTATAGGCAATTTCCCTATTCTTATTAGGGTAACAATAAATAATATTAGTTTGGGAGTTCCTATCACTTCATACTTATTGTTTATTTTCTTGCGTTCAGTTCTTTCTTTTGCTTTTGTATTTTAAATAAGCAATAAATACCCCAAATCTTAGGTGTTAACAAGGTAAGAAATCCTCTTCTAAAAAAAAAAAAGATCAAAAGGAAAAGGAAAAGTTAAAAATTCACTGGAAAGGAGACCTCAAGAATGATTTTGAGCAAACCAAATCTAACAGCATATGAGAAGAATAAAACAATATGAAAAAAAGGGCTTACTTCAGAAACGTTAACCCCTTGATAATTACATTTTTCATTGTAATTCATTACAATGAGGTTATTTATTTATTTAATTTTACATGGACTCTGGAGGCAAGCTGCCTGGGTTTACAAAGAAGTTTTACCTTGCACTAGCTGTGTGGCCTTGGTCAAGTACTGTACCTCTCTGTGCTTCCCTTCCCTTATCTGTAAATGGACCAGTAAAAGTACCCACTCATAGCACTGTTGTGAGAGTTAAATGAGTTTATGGTGCAAAGTGCTGAGGTCAGTGCATGGCCCTTACTGGGAGCTTAAATCATCTAGCTGGATTGTTCCTGCCTCATGTTAGAATGTAAGGCCCAGCAGGGCACGAGCCGAGCGGGTTTTGTTCACTGACTTGTTCCTGGTCCCTGTGCTAGCACACAAATAATAAAAATGGCACTTGAACCAATAAGTAGTTATTAAATGAATGAACTAATTTATGAATGGTGTACTGACGTGTTTCTAAAATGTTCCAGTATTTTTTAAATGTAATGATATCAGACACGAAAAGTTCTTTGATAAAATCCATCCCTATTTCTAACTGTGACAGAGAGCTGTAGCGTAGTTAATCATTTTAGGTTCTTCAGCATTAGGTGGGCATCTACTCTGTATCAGACCCTGGTCTTGCTTCCACCTAATTAAATCATAACTACTTTATTTGATGAGCAAAGACCTCTATCATGAGGTCTAAGCCTGTCATAAATCCACCTGACTCCCCTGGGCATGCACTCTCGGACCCAGTCTTCCCAGCTCGGGTTTCCCACTTGGTTCCTTGCTGGCCTCCCACCTGCCTAGCCCCTCTGACTTCACAGGTGCCAAACATTCAGAACCCAACTCACATCTTATCACTTCTACAATGCCCTGTGGTAACACTGAACTCATTAACCTGCCATTTTCTCTTTAAATGGGGCCAGGGGAAATGGAAAGTATTATTATTAGCTTTTTATAAGAAAGAAGGAAAGATGCACTTTCAGAAAAGGAGTTTTTGAGGCAAGGGCGCAAAGAGTACATTTTACACAATTTCTGATTCCATGACCTCCTGGAAGGGCTCTCACGCAAACCACTCACAACTTCGCTCCAGCTTTGGTCAGGGATGCACACAGAACACATGCAAGGAATGTCGTATCAACATTATTTTTTCTTTTTTAAAGTTATTGTTCACTTTAATTTTCATTGGCTATATATTTTTATTGTAATCCTATTTAAGTTCTACTTCGAATGAATCATACCAGCAAATAAAGTTGCTATTGATTTGAATAAGTGGACGAGGCACACAGTAAATATGACTTGATGATAACTCGGATGACAGATTTATCTTAGAATTATGAGACACACTTGAACCAAATGAACAAGGATCTGGCAAAAATCTTCAATAAACTCAACTGACACTTAATGCGAATATGCTTGGAGGCTGATTACAGTGACACAGCGATCACTAACATGTACGAAGTACTTACCATGTGCCATGTCTCACACTAGGAGCTTTTCATGTCTCATCTTAGTTATCCTCAAAATCATTTTTGGAAGTAGGTATTATTACCCTCTCTATTACTACCTTAGAGATGTTAAATAGCCTGCCCATGGTCACACAGAAATGCCTGCAGCCTGACTCAGAGTCTAAGTGCTTGATAGAGACTGTATGTCTTTTATGTAGGCAGCTCTGAGATCCTCCTGGAAATAGCTCAGGCCTCAAGAGTAAGAAGATATGCATTAAATCCTGCCTCAACGATTTTTTATTGTGTGAAAGCGACGAAGCCAGTTAACCTCTCTGTGTTTCCATTTTCCCCAGTGAAATGTGAATATTTATTCAAGATATTTCTCACTGTGGAATAAAAACTGGAGAAGTGTGTATCAATGGCTTCTCAAAGTTAATCCGCACAGGGTTGTGGTGGAGATTAAATGTGAAAGCACGTTGTTATCTAGAAATCACTAAATAACAGGAAGGTACTAGCGTTATGGGACATGCCTAAGATTGTTAGGAAAAAGAGCAGAAAACTGTCTTGTTCAGTTTTGCCAGATTAATCTGTCTCTTTTCACAGAAACACAGCCCCAATTATAGTATGGGATTCATCTGAAAGGCAGAACAATAATTTCCTGGCAGGCCAGTTTTGTTAGGTTTAGATGTCAAAGTTTGGAATGTGTACTTTTTGTTACAGAAAATGTAAGCTGTGAATCTCCTAAAACAGCATGCATTCTTTATTATGTACTGTTAAATATTATTTGCATCTTAGATAAAGAACTGGAAAAATAGATTTCAACTCCTAAGGAGACATCAAGCAAGTAGTAACTTTAAATCATTACCAGCTTGGGCTAGGCCAAAACACTAAAGCAGTTAGAGAATTATTTTCACTAACTCTCAGATGGTTTAGTTCACAAACACTACTTGTAATTCAAAAACCCTCTCTTTACATCTGCTACACTGAAGGAAAATCTATTAAGTGATATCTAAGTGAAATCTTTTACTTGTTGAAAATGTAGCTAATGGGACAAGTTTATACTTAAAGAATTAGACATTTATTCTGGTGAGTGATTTTAGTTTTAATGTCACTTGACGGTGTTTAGCACTGTCTCCTTTTTGAAGGTCACCAGTCATTCGACCTTATGACTGTATTTTCTGTGAGTGGTAGCGTATGGTCTCCAGTACTGGCTGTCCCATTAATCATAGGTATGTAACCTTTGGGAATGTTATATAACCCCACCGAAACTTCCAATTTTTTCATCTGTAAAGTGGGGATGATTATAGTCTTTACCTCATAGGGTTCTTTTAAGGATTCAAAGTAATGATGAATATAAATGTGTTTTGCACATAATACTTGAAAAGGCATGATACATTATGATTACGTCAACCATCAACACTGCTATCAGCCCCTTCTCTGGTTGCTTTTCCTCAGTCTCACTCACTGGGGCTCCTTCTCCCACCTCTGCACACTGTTCCTTCCCAGGGAACAAACGTAAGGCAGTGGTCTTCTCCTCCTGCATATTATGTACTCCCTGCACATTAGTTATTCTCCTCATGTTGATTATAATCTCCATGTGCTAATTTTTATTCTTCTAGCCATCCAGTGATGCTTTTGAGTGCCAATTTTAGGCCAGCCACTCTTAAAAGTCTGGGGAATACAGCAATGAACAGAACAGGAAAAAATCCTTGCCTTCATTCAAGTCCTTTTAGGAAGAGAGGAGAGAGAAAGATACACAACCTAAAGGAACAGGTGGATGAATAAATCATTGAATGAGCGAATGTCAACTGAGAAGAAAGTAAGCCAACGATCACCATCACAGTCTAACAGGCCAACAAATGATTTTTGTTTTAAAAGACCCACGTATACAACATCTATAGCTAACTGTTTTTATATTTACAGATCTGTAGTCACACGAGGGAACACATTAAAGGGGGAAAAAAGCTTCCCTGAGTAGAATTAGCAAACTAAAGTAAATGAGGGTAAGAACGCAACTCACACTGCATGGGCGAGTATGTAGGAATGGGGGGCCCCAGAAACTTAGTCTTTCAGGATCAAAGATAGAGCTGTACAACTACAGAGTGCTACTGAAATCACTTGTCTTTGAAAACGTCTCCTCTGTGGTTGCATAAACTAACAGAATTAACACTTGGAAAGATTCTAGGAATAGACAGCGTGAAGCTAATGAGAAAAGGTAGGTGCCAGAGAAACCTGCCGTGGGGCGGGGCTCCACAGGCAAGAGAAAATGATGGACATCCTTTCTTCTCCTAATGGAGCGATGGCTTTATTCAGTCCAAAACAAAGAAAATATCACCTTTTTGTTCCTTTTGGCCAAGAATCATTTCTTTTCATTCTTCCATGGAGTTCCTTTAGCAGTGAACTTGAAACTTTAGAGCCGAGAAGGAAAGACTTCAGCAACTTGTAAGCTCTGAAGCAACCAGCTAAGACTCCTTAAATTCTATTTTAACGTGTCAGAAAATATCCATCAGGGCAGGTGAAGGGGCAATGTTTTAGTAGGAGAAAATATTTGGAATTAATTCCTCATCGCTAATGCCCCAGATAAAATATACAGAAGCGCTACGTCCCAGGGAAAATCAACACAGACTCCCAACTACATCACCAGGTATAGAATGAAAAACGACCTTCTTTGCTTTTTGCTTTTGAGGTCATGTGTGTAACGAATGGAATGTATTAGCCTTACAGCAATCCTGAGATATCATTTTTGTCATTTTGCTGTAAAATTAAACAAGAAAGAAATCAAAGGAAGCAGATAGGTCATGGAAGCTCATAAATTCTTGTTTGTTTTTTTGGTAACGTTTAATCTTACTAGGTGACCTATAAAAGATGGGTTTACACCAGTCAATAAAATCAGGTAAAAATGAAGAAATTTCATGGAGACTTGTGATCCAATGGCATCTTAACAAAAACTCTGCTAATGTGGAGTGCAAAAGCTGTAATCTACTGAAAAATAATATAAAGTATATGACTCTCATTTTTAAGTTTATGCCAGATGTTTAAAACGGATACATGTATTTTTAAAGTCCTCAAGTATTCACCAGGTGGCAGTCTTTTCCTTAAGTGTGGTCAAAACAAACTTGATCTGCTTTACGTATATTAAAAGAGACCGTGTGACTTAGGTGAGTAGATATCCTGCATTCATTTTGAACACATGGAATTTGAATGTCCTGTCACTTCTGAAAACATATCCCTAAAAGATCTTTAAGGAAATCTGCTTATTCTTCTATGAGGTCATCTCCAATAACCTTCCTCTATCATGATTTTTCCTTTTCTTTCTCTTATATTGAGAGTGAAACTACATTTCATTTGATGATAAATAACATGTTTAGTTTTAATTTACTGAGACCTCTGAGCCTGATCTATTTCCTCTCTCCTGACTTCCAAACCTCTCTGAAGTAATGACCAAGCCGTCTGGCTCCATCCAACCTTTCATAGATGTACAGCCCTCCCAACCATTATGACTACGAAGCCTTTCCTCAGAAGGAATATCACCAGAATTCAGCTTTGACTCCGTGGTCTTCATCAGCATTCGAAACCCAATTGTAACAATTTAGAAGCATGACAAAAATTGTGAATATTTAAACATAGTTCAAATTAATATATTGGTTCTGAAATGAATGGATGGTGATAACATCATACCAAAAGCAGCAATACGAAATCAAATGTAAATACACCCAGCACTTTCCACAAAGTATTTCAAATTTCTAATTCTTATCATAATTGTGAGAGGTAACCATTTTCATCTGCTGTTTCAAGTCTAATGATCACCATCGGTCACACAAGTACCAGGGGCTGTAAGCTAGGGCTTACATTCCAATCTGTCTGATTCCAAACCTGAGCTTTTCCTACCATTTCCTCTTCTGTGAAACGAAGCCTGAAAACGTTTATTTCTATTTCTAGCTTTCCCTGTTTCACAGAATAGTTCCACGAAATATTTCACTGGGATTAAAGTGATGTTGATGGCAAATATTTCTATTTGATTCTAGACAAAAACAGAATTTTAAGCCTGGCCCAAGAATGAATAATCTCGGTCATCTTCAGCAAGTTTCCTGAACTCCGACAAAGCTTCACTTTTCTCTCCTCTGTATAAGGGGAAGGTTTCAGGAGTCAGCATATGGGTGGAGAGAGAGGCAGAGAGAAAGGATGTTATCAAAATGCTCAATTCTCTCTGATTTCAAAGTTAGATATTGAGTCTTTGCTTTTGGTTGAGAGAATCAGGCAGGCGAGGTCCGGGTTAAGAGAAACATGGTTAAGTCAAAGAAAAACTCACCGTACACAGGCGTTTCTAGGACATAAGATTTAATGAGCACTGCCTGACGGTCAGGCCTTACATTTAGATTGAGAAGTGCTAAATAGAATATATTTGAAGTGTAGTTTTTAAAGGCTGGTAGATCAAGGTCACGGCAGAACAACCAAAGGCTCCTCAGCTGATAAAGGATTAATGGGCTCTGACACTCTAGGATAAAGTATGCGAGAGAAGTATGAATTAGCCACATTTAACAAATACAATTTATCAAAAAAGTTTAAAAAATTTTAAGCACTTCATTGATAGAGCTAACAATTAACATAAGTGCAAAGCCAAACAATTTCATATGGATTCCATTTAAAGTGAAGATTGTATCATCTTATTAATGCACACAAAAAGTCCTGTAATATGCCCACATATTACACTTGCCCAAATCTATTAAATATTTTTATGTATTTTTATCATTTCACAAAAACATGATGGTCCTAGTCTCTTTCTTCTTTTATTGATGTTAAATTTCTTCAGATTTTGTGTCTTGTATAATCTAATATGGGTATTTCTTAGACATTAGCAGTTGGAAAATCAATCTTGTTTAGAAACAACATGGATGAAGACGCATATCCCATGTTGTTCCTTTCTTTATCCTGAAGAGGCAACTGATTGCTAGATCAGATTCCTTGAGGTCAAGAGCTTGTTTGTGGTCACATTTTAACAATATTTTGGTCACAGTAGGCAGTCAAGGGAATTTTAAAGATAATAGAATAACAAGAAGAGATGAGGAAATAATAATTCTTGTACTGAAACTTTGCTCAGCCAAACCATTTCCTAACTTTCCTGCCTCTTTCATCTTGAGTTGCGCCCCTGCTCCAGCATTCCAGTGGAACTGAAGCCAGTGATTCTGTATCAAGATTCATACAGTGATTCCATATCGCTTCTGCTTAGCCCAAATAATAAATGCTGTATGTGACTGTACCAGACAGCCTTACCACCTCAGAATCTCTCCCAAAGCTATAAAGCTATCTATAATTTTAAGAAAAGCAGTTCCATTTTCCACATTTTTATTATGAAGGGGTGAATTTGCATGCACAAACCTGTGTGTGTGTGCATGTGTGTGTGTGTGTGTGTGTGTGTGAGTATACACACACATCTTGGTATACTGTAAAGTTCACAGAACAGGGAAAAGTGATACATATTTTTAACATGATATTCTGAGAGATAGGAATAGTTATACAGGATATAATGGTAGCGAAGAAGAGGGATATTTAATTCCATGGGGGTTTCAGGACTTGTCTCACACATGAATGAGGAAAAGCATGTGTGTTGTCTGTAAAACCACCCCCTTCATTCTGGGAGGCAGGCGTCAGAGCCTCAGCGGGCAGGTCCCAGTTCAGAGACAGTCCCTGTCTGAGTCCCTCGGCCTCCGCATCAGGACCAGCCACAGGGTGACACTGATGTGCGCACTGCCTGCCCGGGAACCTTCCACACTCCTGACATGTGCGGTCTCACGTCTCTCCTCCCAGCAACTTCTCCATGCGCCAGTCCTGTGGCTTTATTACTGCCAAGCCTTTCCTACAGCAACCAGGAAGAACTGAGATCAACTGAGGAAATAAGACTGCGTCAGGAGCCTCTGGCTCAAGGAACTTCAGGATGCCCCTGGGGAGTCAAGGACATGCAGAGACCTTTTTAGGCTGCTCAGAAGCAAGCCTTACTCCTAGACCATGGCA
Organism: Smutsia gigantea; assembly: GCA_032199065.1. Classification (NCBI taxonomy): domain Eukaryota; kingdom Metazoa; phylum Chordata; class Mammalia; order Pholidota; family Manidae; genus Smutsia; species Smutsia gigantea. Next base: position 189,564 of record JAVSCE010006954.1, on the reverse strand, counting down.
TGTTCTGAAAGACTAAGATGCTTGGACACCTCATGGCCAAAGTATCCAGGCAGCTTGACAGAGGACCAGTAAAGGCCATGAAAACAGAGAACCTTATGCTCAGCTCTCTCTTGGGGAAGGCAGCTCTCTCTTCACTCGTTTGAACTTCAGCCTTCTTATCCGTCATGGTTCAGTGTAACAGGGAGGAATCAATTCAACAGACGTGAAAATACATACGGGGCAGCCCCAGAAAGTGTGCTGTGTTCCTTACTCGTGTGGTCAGGCATTTATTTCTCACTTAACTCCTGTTATTTAGACAAATATTAAACAAGGATTCTAGGCTGCTTTTAAGGTCAGCAGGAATGAACTCTGCAGTTCTTCAAGTGTGTACGCGGATTGCAGGAAGGCAATTTTAAGTCCTCAGGGACTCTGGGTAAGTTAACTGCTCTTTTCAAAACTGCAAAATTGAAAGAACTCATCACAAAGAGTGTGAGGTGTGAGGAGACTTAAATGAGACAGCAATGGAAAGTGGACTTAAGACAACACCGGCACATCCTACTGCTCCATAATTGTTAACTATTTGTGACGAGCCCTTGATCCATAACCCCTATGGGAAAACGTAATAGAAATTTACAGCACACCTCAACCTCTTTACTTTTTCAAATGATGGATTGTTTTTGAAGAAAACTATTCAATCTGCTGCTAATTGAGGATTCTTTTATATTTTGGACAGTAGGTAATGCACAAATAATCTCAGTAAGTGTGTAATTATTTCTACTTTCTACTTTATCCATCATAATATTATTGTCTTTAAAGTTCACACTTCTGTCTGATGGTACTAGGTTTGTGTAGCAATTGAGCCTTCATGACCAGACCAAACAGTCCTAGACATCTTCCCCGGATGGCAGAAAGTGAGAGGGGATGACGCCGTGAGGGCACCCACGTAAGGGAATGGGGGTGGGGTGAAGTAAAGCCCACCCCACTCACCCATCATGAGCTCACACTTAAGGGAAAAGAAGCTACGCATTCAGTGGGTAAATTTGCAATTATCAATTGCTCCTCCCCTCCGAAGACCACCCAACTCTTCTGGCTGGGTTTGCATGTGGTCTCAGAAAGCTACATTCTATAAATTGGCTCTCCCATGCTCAAAGCTCACATTTTGGAATTATTATCCAGTATTTCTAAAACATGATTCAAACAGCAACTTGGAACATCGATATATTAGAACGTAATTGATCCAGAAAATTATCATGTAAAGAATAAATTGTGGTAATGAAAATAAGAACACTCTTCCTAAATGCTTGAGAAACTGATTTTTGAAAAGAACATTTGAAGTACTACATGACTTAAATGCTCATTTTCTTTTGTTTCAGACATTAAGGCAATAAAAATTTTCTTATTTTGCATCTAATCAGAAAACATGTAGATATAGAAGAAGGCAAGAAAAGAGCATTTTGAAAACAGCTTTAAGATATTCTAACCAGTTCCGGGAAGATGGCGGTGTGAGCAGGGCGGCAGAAATCTCCTCCCAACACTATATTTATCTACGAAAACACAGAAAATACATCTATTCCTAAAAGAGAGACGAGAATACACAGGAAAGCGCACAGCGTGCAGCTACACCCGAGAGGACTCGGCACCCCAAGAGGCGGGTAAGATACGGAGCCGCGACCCGGCGGGACCCGAGCCCTCCCCCACCCCAGCGCACCGGCGGGAGGAGAGGATTCAGAGCCGGGAGGGAGTGGAAGTGCACCCCGCGAAGTAGCCAGCCCCGGTGATCTGCGCGGGGAGCGCTGACCCACATGGCGCAGTGCAGCGGAGATTGGAGAGACAGAGGGGCAGGATCTGAGCGGGGAACGCGCCAGGGTGCTTGCAGCCGGCTCCCGGGAAGGAAAAAAAAAGTGCGCGCTTTCTTCAGCGGTCTTAAAGAGACAGGAGCCCAGCGGAGGAGCCGGATCGCCCCAGCACACTCAGCCCAGCAGGCTGGGAGTCCTGGGGAGTTTCAGACGCCTTAGCTGGCGACTGAGGAAGCGTAGCCATACTTAACACTTCTTACTGAGATCAACAGCCTCCTACTCGTTCCCACCCCTGCCAGAGCGATAAAGGGCCCTGCAGAGCGGCACAGTCACAGCTGTGGAATAGTAGGGCAATAGCGCCACCTAGAGCATTCCCACAGAATCTACGTCCTGGTGGGCTTTTTTTTTTGTTTTTTTTGTTTTGTTTTGCTTTTTGTTTTGTTTTTGTTTTTTCTTTTCTTTCTTTTTTCCTTTTTCTTTCTTTCTTTTTCTTTATCTTTTTTTTCTTTTTTTTCTTCTCTTTTTAAAGTCTTAAAGAGCCCAGCTGACATACGTGGCAACTATCAGTGACCAAATTATACAGCCATGAAAAGACAGAGGAATATGGTTCAGACCAAAATCAACCAGACAACCCCAGAGAGGGAGTCTGAAGGGATGGAAATGCACAGCCTCCCTGAAAAAGAATTTAGAATAAAAGTCATAACCATGCTGATGGACCTACAGAGAAATGTGCAAGAGCTGAGGGAGGAAGTGAGGGAACTGAGGAAAGACAATGTAGAAATCAGACAAGCGATCGACGGGCTTAACAGCAGAATGGATGAGATGCAAGAGACTGTTAATGGAATAGAAAACAGAGAACAGGAGTACAGAGCAGCTGAGGCAGAGAGAGATAAAAGGATTTCTAGGAATGAAAGAATATTAAGAGAACTGTGTGACCAATCCAAACGGAACAATATTCGCATTATAGGAGTACCAGAGGAAGAAGAGAGAGAAAAAGGGATAGAAAGTGTCTTTGAAGAAATAATTGCTGAAAACTTTCCCTCGCTGGGGAAGGAATAGTCTCGCAGTCCACCGAAGCTCATAGATCTCCCAACACAAGGGACCCAAGGAAGACAACACCAAGACACATAATAATTAAGATGGCAAAGATCAAAGATAAAGACAGGGTATTAAAGGCAGCTAGAGAGAGAAAAAAGATCACCTACAAAGGAAAACCCATCAGACTATCATCAGACTTCTCAACAGAAACCTTACAGGCCAGAAGAGAATGGCATGATATATTTAACGTTATGAAACAGAAGGGCCTCGAACCAAGAATATTGTATCCAGCACGATTATCATTTAAATATGATGGAGGGATTAAACAATTTCAGATAAACGAAAGTTAAGAGAGTTTGCCTCTCATAAACCACCACTACAGGATATCTTAAATGGACTGCTCTAGAGGGAAGCACACCTAAGGCTAAAAGATGTCACCAGAGAAAAAAAAATCATAGCAAAGAAAGCAGACCATCCAAATACCAACTAAAGGCAAAGAATAAAACACCTATTATAGAAAGAATGGAGGAGGAGGAATAAGAAGGGAGAGAAAGAAAGAAACATCAGACTGTGTTTACAATAACTTAACAAGAAAGTTAAGTTAGATTGTTAGATAGTAAAGAAGCAACCCTTGAACCCTTGGTAACCACGAATCTAAAGCCAGCAATGGCAATAAGTACATACCTATCAATAATCACCCTAAATGTAAATGGACTGAATGCACCAATCAAAAGACACAGAGTAACAGAATGGATAAAAAAGCAAGACCCATCTATATGCTGCCTACAAGAAACTCACCTCAAATCCAAAGATATACACAGACTAAAAGTGAAGGGATGGAAAAAGATATTTCATGCAAACAACAAAGAGAAAAAAGCAGGTGTTGCAGTACTTGTTTCAGACAAAATAGACTTCAAAACGAAGAAAGTAGCAAAAGATAAAGAAGGACACTACATAATGATAAAGGGGTCAGTCCAACAAGAAGATATAACCATTATAAATACATATGCACCCAACACAGGAGCGCCAGCATATGTGAGACAAATACTAACAGAATTAAAGGAGGAAATAGACAGCAATGCATTCATCTTAGGAGACTTTAACACACCACTCACTCCAGAGGACAGATCAACCAGACAGAAAATAAGTAGAGACACAGAGGCACTGAACAACACACTAGAAAGGATGGACCTAACAGACATCTACAGAACTCTACACCCAAAAGCAACAGGATACACATTCTTCTCAAGTGCACATGGAACATTTTCCAGAATAGACCACATACTAGGCCACAAAAAGAACCGCAGTAATTTGAAAAATATTGAAATCCTACCAAGCAACTTCTCAGATCACCAAGGTATAAAACTAGATATAAATTTTAGAAAGAAATCAAAAAGGCTCACAAATACATGGAGACTTAACAACACTCTCCTAATTAATCAGTGGGTTAATGACCAAATCAAAACAGAAATCAAAGAATATATGGAGACTAATGACAACAACAACACAAAGCCACAACTTCTGTGGGACGCAGCAAAGGCAGTTCTAAGAGGAAAGTATATTGCAATCCAGGCCTATTTAAAGAAGGAAGAACATTCCCAAATGAATAGTCTAAAGACACAATTACTGAAATTGGAAAAAGAAGAACAAATGAGGCCCAAAGTCACCAGAAGGAGGGACATAATAAAGATTAGAGAAGAAATAATAAAATTGAGAAGAATAAAACAATAGAAAAAATCAATAAAACCAAGAGCTGGTTCTTTGAAAAAATAAACAAAATAGATAAACCCCTAGCCAGACTCATTAAGAGAAAAAGAGAATCTACACATAAACACAATCAGAAATGAGAAAGGAAAAATCACGACGGACCCCACAGAAATACAAAGAATCATAAGAGAATATTATGAGAATCTATATGCTAACAAGCTGGAAAACATAGAAGAAATGGACAACTTCTTAGAAAAGTACAACCTTCCTAGACTGACCAAGCAAGAAACAGAAAAACTAAACAGACCAATCACCAGTGATGAAATCGAATTGGTAATCAAAAAACTACCCAAGAACAAAACCCCTGGGCCTGATGGATTCACCTCTGAATTCTACCAGACATATAGAGAAGAAATAACACCGATTCTCCTTAAAGTTTTCCAAAAATAGAAGAGGAGGGAATACTTCCAAACTCATTCTATGAAGCCAGCATCACTCTAATACCAAAACCGGGCAAAGACCTCACCAAAAAAGAAAATTACAGACCAATATCCCTGATGAACGTAGATGCAAAAATACTCAACAAAATATTAGCAAACCGAATTCAAAAATACATCAAGAGGATCATACACCATGATCAAGTGGGATTCATCCCAGGGATGCAAGGATGGTACAACATTCGAAAATCCATCAACATCATCCACCACATCAACAAAAAGAAGAACAAAAACCACATGATCATCTCCATAGATGCTGAAAAAGCATTTGACAAAATTCAGCATCCATTCCTGATTAAAACTCTCAACAAAATGGGTATAGAGGGCAAGTACCTCAACATCATAAAGGCTATATATGACAAACCCACAGCTAACATCATACTTAATGGCAAGACGCTGAAAGCTTTTCATCTAAGATCGGGAACAAGACAGGGATGCCCACTCTCTCCACTGTTATTCAACATAGTACTGGAGGTCCTAGCCACAGCAATCAGACAAAACAAAGACATACAAGGCATCCAGATTGGTAAAGAAGAAGTCAAATTGTCACTATTTGCAGATGACATGATACTGTACATAAAAAACCCTAAAGATTCCATTCCAAAACTACTAGAACTAATATCTGAATTCAGCAAAGTTGCAGGATACAAAATTAACACACAGAAATCTGTTGCTTTCCTATACACTAATGATGAACTAACAGAAAGAGAAATCAGAAAAACAATTCCATTCACAATTGCATCAAAAAGAATAAAATACCTAGGAATAAACCTAACGAAGGAAGTGAAAGACCTGTACTCTGAAAACTACAAGACACTCCTAAGAGAAATTAAAGAGGACACTAACAAATGGAAATGCATCCCATGCTCTTGGCTAGGAAGAATAAATATTGTCAAAATGGCTATACTACCTAAAGCAATCTACAGATTCAATGCAATCCCTATCAAACTACCAACAGCTTTCTTCAATGAACTGGAACAAATAATTCTAAAATTCATATGGAACCACAAAAGACCCCGAATAGCCAAATCAATCCTGAGAAGGAGGAATAAAACAGGGGGAATTACACTCCCTGACTTCAAGCTCTACTACAAAGCCACAGTAATCAAGACAATTTGGTATTGGCACAAAAACAGACCCACAGACCAGTGGAACAGAATAGAAAATCCAAACATTAACCCAAACATATACAGTCAATTAATATTTGATAAAAGTGCCTTGGATATACAATGGGGAGATGACAGCCTCTTCAGCAGCTGGTGTTGGAAAAACTGGACAGCTACATGTAAGAGAATGAAACTGGACTACTGTCTAGCCCCATACACAAAGGTAAACTCAAGGTGGATCAAAGACTTGAATGGAAGTCATGAAACCATAAAACTCTTAGAAAAAAACATAGGCAAAAATCTCTTGGACATAAACATGAGCAACTTCTTCATGAACATATCTCCCCGGGCAAGGGAAACAAAAGCAAAAATGAACAAGTGGGACTATATCAAGCTGAAAAGCTTCTGTACAGCAAAGGACACCATCAGTAGAACAAAAAGACATCCTACAGTATGGGAGAATATATTCATAAAAAACATATCTGATAAAGGGTTGACATCCAAAATATATAAAGAACTCATGCACCTTAACAAACAGAAAGCAAATAATCCAATTAAGAAATGGGCAGAGGACATGAATAGACACTTCTCCAAAGAAGAAATTCAGATGGCCAACAGGCACATGAAAAGATGCTCCACATCGCTAATCATCAGAGAAATGCAGATTAAAACCACAATGAGATATCACCTCACACCAGTGAGGATGGCCAACATCAAAACACAAACAACAACAAATGTTGGCGAGGATGTGGAGAAAAGGGAACCCTCCTACACTGCTGGTGGGACTGCAAATTAGTTCAACCATTGTGGAAAGCAGTATGGAGGTTCCTCAAAAAACTCAAAATAGAAATACCATTTGACCCAGGAATTCCACTCCTAGGAATTTACCCTAAGAATGCAGCAGCCCAGTTTGAAAAGGACAGATGCACCCCTATGTTTATCGCAGCACTATTTACAATAGCGAAGAAATGGAAGCAACCTAAGTGTCCATCAGTAGATGAATGGATAAAGAAGATGTGGTACATATACACAATGGAATATTATTCAGCCATAAGAAGAAAACAAATCCTACCATTTGCAACAACATGGATGGAGCTAGAGGGTATTATGCTCAGTGAAATAAGCCAAGCCGAAAAAGACAAGTATCAAATGATTTCACTCATATGTGGAGTATAAGAACAAAGAAAAAAACTGAAGGAACAAAACAGCAGCAGACTCACAGAACCCAAGAACGGACTAACAGTTACCAAAGGGAAAGGGACTGGGGAGAATGGGCGGGAAGGGAGGGATAAGAGGGAAAAAGGGGCATTACGATTAGCAGATATAATGTTGGGTGGGCACGGGGAGGGCAGTACAACTCAGAGAAGACAAGTAGTGATTCTATAGCATCTCACTACACTGATGGACAGTGACTGTAATGGGGTTGGTGGGGGGGACCTGATGAAGGCGTAGTTTAATAATCGTAATATTGCACATGTAATTGTAAATTAATGATAATAAAATAAATTATATTAAAAAAAAAAATCCCAAAGGTATATGGGGTTCGCAGAGCTTCCAGGTTGGTGAGCACATGGAGGTGCTGGAAAGCGGTGCGCCAAGAGAAGGCATGGAAGCTCCACTCCCCTTCCCCCAGATCTCGCCCTCTGGAGCGCTTCATTTGGCTGTTCATCTGTACCTTTTATTATATCCTTTACAATAAACAGATAAACATAAAAAAAAAGATATTCTAACCATAATATGTATTTTTAAAAATTCCCAATTATATTAACACCTTATCGCTTCAATTAGTTACAGTTGTTAAATGACTCAGTTATTCCTCAATTAATTTTTCAAATTATTATAATTAATGCTCAGTTAATGTAACAGACATCATGTTATTATTTTTTAATTTAATCACATTTATAATGGATTAGGGGAGTTTAATAAAAAGAACCCCCAAAATCTTTTCACCAAAACCCACATTTGAAACATTAGTTTCACTCTGTCTTACTTTAAGATAAACTCAGTCTTCAAACTACTATTAACACTGCCTAGTGCATTTTCTTTGAGGAATATTTAGCCTCTTCAATACACATACACATTTTCAATTAAATTTAAGAAATGTAAAAGGCTCAGTGGCTTACATATCCTGAGCTCTCTTCATGTAGGCATTTTAGTATGTTAATTATGTAATTTTTACAGCATGGTGAACAGAGACTCTAGCCCCCTTTTATTTATGAGTAAGTAAAGGCTTAAGACTAGATGATTTGCCTGAAATTAAAAAACAGGATTCATGTCCCAACCTTTCTCTCAACTCTCTCTCTATCTCACTACTTCCCTGCCCCCAACAGAGAATAACGTCCTCGATTTGTATTTTCTTATTGTGGAAGGGAAATGCCTCAATGCTTAGAGCCTTGTTTTCTTTATGGCTTGAAGTGTTTTGTTTAACTTGATTTTCAGAAGGACCAAAGCCCTTTACTCTTATAGATCCCAAACATAGCTAATGATTTTTTTTTCTACTTTCATAATTTTTTTTTCTGGTATGCTGAGATAAAAGAACAAGAGAATGTGTTTCAGAGGAATTACTTGTCTATAATTTGTTGGTCTTCAAGAACAGCAAAATGTTAACATAACTAAGGAAGTCAAATGATGTATTATTTTACTTTGAGAAAAAAGGCCAGTTAAGCCACTATAACAATCTAACGTAGTCCACCTTTTAAAAATTCTTCCATTTAGGACAGATTTATTCAGCTCTCCCACGACTGCCATTTACCATTTGACTAAACACAATCTATGCTGTATGTTATAATAGCTTTTAAACCCCCTGCTGTGGAATAATAAAATTCAATTTAACTTTTACGCTTTCACTGTACTTGTCAATAAAAAATTCCTTGTTTGGGTCATTGTAAAATGACATTGTAAAGGTCATATCTGGGGACGAATCTCAGCTTTCTCATATTCATGGTAGATTTAGGCAATACTGTAGAACAATTTTTCTATTGTTTATATCAAAATACAAAGGAAGTACAGGTGACTTAACTATGTCTCACAGGAAGATAAGTATTTTGGGGGGAGATCTTTTTTAATAGTTGACTATAATTCTCTCTCTCTCTCACTCTCCTCCCACTCTGAATTTTGACAGCACCTAGATTATGGCTGCATACATATTTAGGTTCACTTAACTGTCAATATCCAGGATGTAACAAAAACAAATGAAAAGGCCTAAGCTCAACTGGTTAACCGCTGAGGAAGGTTAAAATGTTTTCATTCTGCAAGGGGTAGCGGTAGAGACTAGAGCACACAGGCTGGTCTAGCATGTAGAGTCATGTAATAGGGACCATCTAAGTTCACAGGACCGCACAGGCAAATTCCTTGTTCTGCAGCCCAACGAGGGAAAGCAAATGAGTGCAAGAGTCAAAAGTCAGCCTTTTTGGGTATTGGAGTCTTGAAGCAGAAAGTGAATGAATTCAATCTGAAAATTGCAGATTTATTTAAAGACCATAGTTCTTTAAAGACCAAAGGCCCAGTAGCCAGGGATATATTTATCAGCACCCATATCAGCTGAGAAGTGCTCTTTTTTTTCAGTCCGCCGGAATATTTTGGTTTGGATATATATTTTCATTTACATGCTAATGCCAATCTCCTACTTCAGACCGTTTGATTTTGTGATCACATACTAGGTACTGTTTCTAAAGCCACAAATTGTATTAGGTAACGAATCTGCTGAAACTATTAGAAAAAAAAAAAAAAGATTCCCCATGAGCACTGAGGTGGAAAGAAAAAGTAAACTGAATTAAATTCTCCTTTGCTCTCTCTGAACTGGGTTTCTATTTCCAAGGACTGTATTTCTCAAATGAAAAAAAGAAATGGAGTCGCACATTCTGGAGCGTGGCCAGTGTTCACTTCATCTTTTCAGCGTATTTTATATTATTAGTGTAGTTGCTTGTCAATAGGAAGAGGGTATGACGTACGGTATATTAGGTTGTCATGATAAGCTACCTCATCAGATGCTGTTACAGGATTTGAACACCACCAGACCATTAGAAACAAGTAAATTAACACATGATCCTAATTAACAGCCAAGAAAACCGAAGCTCAGAATGATTTCGAGACTGGGGCCGTCAGCTAGTGGAGAACAGGGCTGGAAGTCAGCACCGGGATCACGCAGCTCTGCGCCTTCCCAACGCGGCCCAGCTTCTCATGACTTCCCTATCCCTTAGTATTTATTGAGCAAGTCATTTATGCACCATGACAATGTTCAAGCTTGCGTATGGAGATCTAGAGGCTCTTTTAAAGTTACCTGACTCATATCCTAAATTAGGATAATTTTTTAACGATGTCGGCCACTCGCCTTGGAATCGGGGTGGCGGCTGGGGCCAGAGAGCAGAGTCCCAGCACTTTTATTTCCTGGTTTTGTTTTCTGGAAAATGTCACTTACAGCTTTGGGTGCCTTCATCCCCCATCTAAAAACGTGAGTAACAAGAGCATCTACCTTCACAGGGTAATGTGAAGATGAACAGATTTGCAAATAAAATTCTCATCAGTTCCTGGCGTAGGACAGCCTCTGTGGAGGTTATCTAACATTATTACTGTGCTTTCCTGATGACTATCATTCCGACTCTCTCAAGGTCCGTTGCTGGCTATTAATTTATAGATCCTTTCAGTCAGGTCAAACCCCAAACCACACTGGGTCCCTCTTCCCTTTCCCTCCTTTGTAAAATGGTGTGATTGGATTAGATGACATCCAAGGTCCTGCACAATAACCAAATCTGGTATTCTGCAGCAGAGCTTTAAAATTCAGATTTCTTCAACTGAAATACTCTAGTATCGTAGCTGTTGAACTAGTAAGTAGTGTTTAGCAAAGTCTTTTTCCCAAAGAAGAGAAAACTATAATGAACATATTAGCGAAATCGGGTAACTCTCCTATATTAAATATCATTTAATCATCAATATTTAAGGGAATTAATTGAGATCACCTGCAAGTCACGTTAGCACAGTATCGTTCGACACACCTAACATACAATACAGAGCTATCAGTGGTCTAGAACTTCCAGCATCCTCTAAGTCAGTGGTTCTCAAGTGTCGCCTGCACATTTGCAGCATTAGACTCTATCACCCTGGTACTTACTAGATATCGAGTTCTGGAGTCCCGTTCCCATCCCTGTATCAGAGACCCCGGGGACAGGACCCAGCAAATCCATATGCTTGAATGATGCTGCAGACTTGAGAACAACTAACTTAAGAACTGAAACCAAAACTGTTTCTGACAAACATTTCCTGAAGCAGCTGAAACTGAAATTGAATCTGGCCTTAGAAGACAGCAAAGAGCAAGGTCTGCTAGAAATAATTAAAAGTCAAGTAACCAATCAATTGGCTGAAAAGGGGGCTAAGAAGTCACTCCCTGGTATTCCCTGCAGAAACATAAAGTACTAAGAAGGTTAAAGAAAAGCTCAATGAAATTATCAGAGAATAGCCGAGCAGTGATTCTAGCAAGGGAACAGTGCCAGTGAAAGTACAGAGGGTCCCATCTTCCTGCTAGAGTACAGTGGTCCGCGGGCTCTATGCTGTCTACTGCGTCAAAGGAATGACGTAAGTATTACTCTTTCTGTTTTCTGACTTAAAAATAAAAATAAAACACTAGGATCTCAACACCCTGGTTAATGTAGGTCTACATTAAATACAGAAGGAAATATTTAATGATCTGTGCCCATCTTTTTATTTGTCAAAACCTAAATATCTTCACTAGATGCTGCTTTGAGAAGACCACAACTATTTATACAAATAATTGCAAACATTTTCACAATACATAAGGGCAGGAAGAGAAACCAATGTTGGAATGATAGGAAGACAGGTCATTTTATTTGCTTCAATGCACTATCATCTATATATCAACCCCTTCTTTAAGTCCAAAATTTCTAGTCACCTCCTACATGTCCATTTCAATAAATCAAAAACTGAGTACATTCTAATCATGCCCTTTAAGCCTTTCCTTGAAGCCTCTATCTTGTGAATGGAGTTCACTTTTCCCAGGTATAACCCCTTAAACATTCTTCCTCCTTCTTCAGGCCCTTTTCTTACTCCCCCGGCCCCTCTACCCAGTAATATTTTGTACTTGCTGAATCCAGTCAATTTAACTTCATACTTAGCTGAGAACTTATCTCCCTTCACCTTTCCCATTATGATTACCTTTATTTGTATTCCCATGATATTTTTCCTGTCTCTCTTCACAACTAGACCTTAAGACTCGGAAAACAGAGACACTGTCTCCTCCCCCGTGTCCAGCACAAGCCCGGCACAATCACACAGACTGTAAATTGTTCCTCGGTGGAAGTCCTAGAAAGCACACAGGTTAGTGTGAAATCTCACTGGCCCCGTGATTTCAAGATGCCATAAAACACTGCATCTTTTTCCAGAGAAAGAAATTAATATGTGAACACATTTGTGAAAGAAAGATGTATTTCCTAATTCACATTGGTCACATTGTAAGTTCTAAGTGAGTAAAATCATAAAAGTCAGAAAAGATTTACATTGCTTTTCATATTAGATCCTCTTTCTTGACCCATTTTAGGACAATTTGTGTTTATTTTTCCACTTGGATATTATTGCTTGGAGGTTTTAACATTTGGCCTCAATGACCTCAACAAATTTAATGGCAATGTTGTCCCAGAGTGTTTGGGGGACACCCAAGAGACTGAAAATTAGGCAAGTTATAATAACACAATGCCTTTCGATGATAACAGCAATCACATAAAGAATTACAACTTAGAAGAGAAACAATTCCCATCAAGAACATAGTTCTTACCTGCAACACAATGATTTATGGAAAGAATTATTTCAAAGGATGTTGGTCATACTTAAGAGGCATATTATCAAAGTAAATCACATATAAACAGCCAAGGTTTAATGGGGTTTGACGGTACTCCCAAGGCCTGAGGACATCTTTCATGTGCTCTACGGTATACATTTCATATTGTAACAACCTCACTTTCATTTTATGAGATACCAGGAATGCTGAGGTAGTTTGGACTTGCTCTTTCAAAATTATAAATTTCAAACAAAAAGGTAGAATTGTTGTTTATTCTCAGCGCTTTCACTGAAGAGGAAATTCTAGAACGTACAAATAGAAAAGTAACATCCTTGGCCGGCAAACTGAGACAAGAGAAATCTTCCAGAAACCCATGGCTGAGATATTTCAGACTCCTGGCCAACTGCAAACCTTTACTGCCTTTTATTAATAATCAGGGTTCAGGTTAAGAGCCTCTAAAGATCCAGGACCTACTTGTAAGGCTAGAGTTCAGCTCAGAAGTTGAACATCTTCCAGCAAATACTCTCATAATAGCAGTTATCTTCTCCAGACACCAAGTTACTCTGGCCAGCAAAAATGTCAAGGACCAAAGAGACACTGAAATGGGTGAACAATGTTCTCTAGAGAATAGAACTAAGGTTATTCAGTAACAAACAGGAAACACAAATTTAATGGAAAATTTGTTCTCAAGACATGTTGGAATCTAAAATGAGCTAGACCACAGTCACTCTGTCTATGGTCACCCATATAGACATGAAACAGGGGGCAGACAATATAAGATCTATGTCACTAGAACATGCAAATACTTAGGGGTATGATCATGGCAGGGATCTCAACATCACAAGGTGCCTGAGGAAGTAGCCCTTGAATTACAGAGATTAAAAACAGAATCCTACTCATTCCTAAGTGTCCTGCACTTCCTTAGTGGTGAAAAACTTGGCTATAACATAGCATATGTCTGTAGATGGCACCATTATCTGTCCACCCCTGTCAAAGCTTGAACAAATTTGAAAGGGCAGATGAAGTGAGCATACTTTTCTATCAATATATTTTACCAATATGATAGAAAGATAACCCCTAAACTGGATATGAAACAGCAAAAATCCAGTGAAACAACAGGCAGGCAAGTATCATTATTTGGGAGTGTTGTTTCATCCTATTTGGATTTGGGAAAGGGGCTGGGGTGAGGGGTGCTGAGACCCAGACTTCTGAGGACACAGGGAGAGTTCTTCAGGAGACACCCAGCCATGAAGTCCTTCTAATAAGGGCAAGGGTTCTGATAAAAGTCCTCCAGTAAAGCAGCAATAATACTAGTTACAGCCGAGAGCTTGCTTTAAAAGAATGTAATACCTCCTAATAGTCTATCATTGCAGAAAGAGACGTTTGTGCATTACCACATAGTGTAAAAACTGCTAGAACCGTAATAACACACATTTTGTAAGATTTTACTTTAAATGACAGATTGTGAACCACTGCAGTACATGCAACATCTTTGCAATTAGTCAGTAAGACCTGATGCAGGAAAGTGAAGAGCTCTCCGTGAGAAGAGAAAGGGTCAAACATGCAATTCAGATACAGAGCAGTAACCATGGGGAGGATCGAAGTCACAAAAACAGATTCCTCATTTGTTCCTGTCTTTGATTTCTCCACTTCTCCTAGTGGCTAAAAACAAACAAACAAAACAAACAAAAAGAAACAGGGAGAGAGCAGGAAAAAAGACCACATTGCGTTGATAATTGTGTTCCATTTTAGTTAACCTGCTATTGATGATATTAAGATATAGCTATTCTTTTTGCCATTAGTAAATTTGAAATAGTGAAGCCTACATCAGAGTTCAGTGATTTTCTAGCACTCTTTTAAAAAAATCTAAGTCTTAACTGAAAGGAATCCACTGGAATGTGCTAAAGAACATTATCAAAATTAGGCAGTACCGTTCACTCCTGAAATAAGATGCAGAACTCCAGAACAGGCAAGCAGATTAAACAGGAAAATAGCACAGTTCAGGCTGCTACTATAAGACATCAGACAATGAAAGACAAGAGGAAAAACACCCGCAAATGCACAGGGAGCTCCAAACAGCAGTCAACATTGGGCATTACACACACGTGTTTCCAACATACAGCAAGCCAACCGAAGCTATTTGTTTCACTTTAGTTCCTGCAAAGGGTCTGACTTGCCAGGGTAGGTTGTGCAGGTGTCTGATCTGTTGGAGGAGATAAATTGGGCACTTAACTGTAAATTTCTGTCACAATAGTTCTGATTTCAGTGTTCCTATTTCTGAAAATTGTGGAAAGAGTTTGAACATCCACAGAAACCTTCTGCAAGTAAAATAGATAAACAGTATTTCTGCATGTACCTGCTTTTCCCCGCTGGGCTTCTTGTGGTTCAGTAGCAGCTCAACAGCCCCAACGACTTCTTTCCTGATGGCGTGTAAAAGAGCATCTCCAACATAGACGTTAAAGCTCAACAGTAGTTCAATGAGCTCCAGGTTCTCATTTTCGATTGCGATGAGGAGTGCAGTCCTTCCAAGAGGGTCAATGCAATTAATATTGATTTTAAAATAAATTTCAGCTTCCTCTAGGGATTTCTTGACGCTTGCATAATCTCCCTTTTCCACAGCGTTTAAGTAGGCTTTTTCTGATGGCGAAAGTTCCGATTCTGCCCGGACTATCCTTAGCGGGATGCGATCTCTGTAGGGTGCATTAACGTTTCTCTTGTAATAGAACTGAGCCATGTTTCATGCCATGCTACTTCTCGTCTCTGTAAGTGCGAACAAAAGCACAAGGATTCATGTTAAAACACTTGTTAATTACTATGCATTACACGTCACAACTCACAACGATGCCACTAACGACAATCCCACGATCGAGTGACGAGAGTTGCATTTCCCTTGAACAACAGAACTCGATTGAATAATTACTCCATTATCTAGAAACACAAGTGACAAAGTCCTAATCTACGAGGAATAAAAAGAGGTTAGTGTTTGGCAAGTTATTTTTAAAAGTCATTTAAAAGTGACATCCGTCGGAAGATACACCTGTAATTTTTGCAAATTGTTTACAATCTTTATCATAAATATATTTATTGTTTTTTTAGCACAGAACCTTGAAAGTCAAAGGCTGTATCTTTGAGGTCTCAAAACTGGGTCAAAGATATTCAAAGAAAACGTTTCCTTTCAATTTTCCTAATCATGGAGACACTGTTGGTACTACAGAATATCGCTACATTGGCAAAATGTTTTTCATTTAGCATGTATTCTTATGAAAGTATTGACATCTAGGATAATATGTCTTAATGACATTAATGCCCGTAAAATATCATGCTGAGCCTGATAAGCAGCACTTTATTTATGTTTTTTCTTTTGTAAGTGAATTCACTGAGGAGGAAAGAATGTGTGTACTTGTGATATTAGACATCACGATGAGTTTAGGCAATTCAATTTCCAGAGGAAGGATTTAGAAAAGGATTCAATATAGAGGTAGTTTGTTATGAAAATGTTATTTTCTTAATTCTATTACCTTTGTATAATGAAATGAGCCATAAGTCAGGAATATATTCATTATAAAATGTATTATTATTTGGAAGTTACAGTAAAGATATAGTTGAAGATAACGTTATTTCAAATAAATAAAACTTCACCTTATGCTAGATTAATAAGAACAAAGTCTTTGGAAGCTCTATTGATGTCGTATCATCCTAATGAAAAAAAGCTTCCAAAGAAGGTTTTATGTTTTGAATATGATTTCTTGATGGTTGCTAGTGCCTGATTTCATATGTATGGTCTGAACTATTTTATTCTATGTCATTTATATTCAGCTCATATCTTTATTTACCTGCGTTTACTATATGAAAATGAACAAGGCATTCTAGGCCCTTGGAGATAAATAGTCATCTTAACTGATCTTTTTAGCTCTGATCATTTTAGGGGTAGATTAGCCAAATTTGAGTAACTCTTTAACTGTAGATTAAACATGCATTGCATTAACAAATGTGATTTATTTATGGTAATGTTTCAATTTGGGAATCATGCACTGCTGGCTTGTTACCTCAATTTAATGGTAATTCCGGTTATAGTTACATTTCACCTTTTGATGCCCGGATTATTCATCATTGTATCTCAAATATCGAGATGCAGGATCTGACATACAAAACTGTTATTTCATAATCTGTTCCTTCCTGGTATATTAGATTTAGCATTTTATTAAGACCTTTTAATAGACTAAGCAAAATGTAGGAATCCCAGAATCCAAAATATTTTTCTCCAGTATTTCACATTATGTTAGTCTTGGTTTTCTAAATGTATAACAACACAGCATGATATGAATTTCAATGGCAGACCAGGGGTGTTGTGAATTGTATACATGGCAATGTTAATTTTTTTAGAGAAAAATGAAGGATAATACCGGTGGCTGAAATGTATTCATTTTAGGTGTGAAAATTACTTGCTTGAAGCTTGATTGTATTTCCAATATTTGGGGGATGCTCTAACTCACCAGAATAATGGGGTAGAACTTATATTATTGGATAACAGGGACAATTTAATATTCCTTTAGTGTAATTAAAACATCAATAGATCAAGATAATTATGATGCTACATCTCATTTGAATTTTCCTATCCTGAATGCCGCATTTCTGTATCGGTGGTAATGTTAAAACAATTTGCTTTAGAAAGTCAACTGTCACCCACTTCCCCAACACTTCTTTCCCAGTCCATGCCAGCCTCCATAAGAGTGTGTGGGGTCAATGTCACAACCTTCACACTGTAAAATTACCAGGACTACAACCTAAATGCTTCACAATGGGAGTAATTGGTATTTATATTTTATTTCAGCAGGATACACTCTTCTCTATTACCATACTTTGTCCTTACCCAGGACTCTTGGAAAACTTTATGAATATACCTTTCTTTAGAGTTGAATTCAAGCTTTCCTACCAATAATGTTTTTGCTTGCCACTAATGACTGATTACACAGGTTACCGAAAGTACAGGTTAAATTGAAAGTATGCACATGCACACACACACACACACACACACACACACAATCAGAAAATTTCATGTGAACTGTGACTCAATCAGCCTAGAGGATGGAAAATTTTTCTTATTTTATTTTATTTTATTTATGTTATTAATGATGATATCAAGGAAATAACTAGATAGTATACAACACTTGGCCTCTCATTTTCAAAGGGCACTATGTCGGTGATCATGAAAGGATTGGTGAACGACATAGAAGGTTCTGGAGAATTGGGGGAGGGGAAGTGACATAATGAGAAATTAGACTTACTAAAATCTATTTCATTGAACCCAGATAACTATGTAAGTATGTTTCAAAAAAAGTGATACTACACTAGAGAAAGACAAAATCTAGTCAACATTCTATTTAAGATGAAAACTGGGCATGGACATTATACGAGACAACCTGTTTCTCCACGGTAAAGTGAGACAAACAACACTTTTGAAGGAATGAGTGAGAGGAATCAGTGCTAAGAAAGACCTCTTATTAACTACAATGTCCTCTTTCAATTTCTTGGATTTGAAAAGACATGAAAACTCATACTAGGGAGAACAGATGGATTTGAAATGTGTTCAAAATATAAACCCATTAAAAGCTAATTATTTACAATGGAATATTAAAGAACACACCCGAAGAGAGAGAAAGAGAACAATTCGGATGGCTAAAACATTAAAAGAGTAAGGAGGTTCCTATAATTTTTCAGTAAGTAGACTTGTCCTTTGTCTGGATTACTTGAGATACAGGGATAATAATAGAAGGACACAAATCAAGTTTAACCTTTCAAAACTGTGACGTATGAATGCAACAGCAAGTGGAAGGCGCTGATAAGGCTGATGGAGGCCCTGAGCTGACACTCTTATCAGCAACTATGGAATTGCTACTGGATAAAAGTCATAGAAGAGGAGACTCAGTATAGCGAATACTTCGACCTAGTGTGTAAATAAAAGCCTGTTCCCTGTCCTCCACTTCCAAAATGAACCTTCTGGAGGGTAAAAGATGTTTTCCCCATGAAATTACAGAATTTAATAGATCCTTTGACTCCAGTGGTGTGGTCCCTTTGTAACACATAAACTCACAATCACTAAAAAATTCAGTATTTAGTAGGAAATAAGAGTCACTAATGTAAAAAAAAAAAATTCAACCAAGTAAATTTGAAGACCTAATTGGCTTATTTATTAATCAGTTCATGAATAGGGCAGCATCCCACCTAGCAAGTGGAGACATGCTCCAAGGAGTTGTACAAAACAAGGGGTTGTTTAAGGAAGGAGAGTGGGATAAAAGGAAAGAACGAATTGTTTCAGGCCAGGTCACTTTCCCTGGATTCTTTAGTGATTGTATACATTTGGGAATATGAAAGAACTATACAAAGTCACAGGAAAAGAGAGTCAGTTTCTGTGGCTCAGAAAAGTTTAAAAACTTCTGCAAGGTCATACAGCCACTAAGCGGTGCATCCAGAAGATGCAGCAGAGGCTGCCAATGACAATGCTGATGGATTGTGAGAAATCAGATGCAGATGAGGGGAACCCCCTCAGGTCAAATGCTATTCCACATTCCCAGCCACTTTTTGGTCTAAGCAGGCTTCCGTTAGGGCTGCTCCTTAATGAGGCTGGTCCCTTCGAGTCCCTAGGAATTTTGTTCTTGCCTTATTGCTCAGATCTCTGGAGATTAAGATTCTACTTTAACCCCCCAAACAACTGACAAAAACAAGAACACTGGACATTAAGGATGTGCCAGATACTGTCCTAAATGTTATGTATCTGAACTGTTAATCTTAAAATTAAAACAGTCAGTTATCTTACCGGCAAAAACAGGCTTATTCAGGAATAGGAGAGAATTGCAATTTGGAGCATGCAAGTTACAGCAGACCCATAAGCACGTCCAGAGAACGAAGGGAAGAATGCTCTTTCACCGAGGAATAGGGCCATGTTGGGAGGACTGTTCCTAAGCAAAAACTCCACTGGAGAAACTGGGAGTCCCACTAGTTGTGGTTTCTCATGGGCTGGGCCATGACAGTCTCTCAGTGGCTGATGTGGGGATGCGGAAGCTGGAATCCTTCTTCCGGCTGGGCTGTAAGGTCGCTAAAACACTATGGCCTCTGTCCTTTCCTGTGGGGTCTGAGATTGATGAGGAGGGGTGGGCGAGGGAGCAGAGCATCCCGGGAAGGCCTCCTGGCCATGTCAGGGAGCTTTCCCTTCATTTTCACAGAACTCAGAAAAACTCTCTAGGCTAAGCATTATAATGAGTCCCGTTGGGATGGACATTGAGATGCACTAACTTGACAAACTCTCAAGGGTTTGATAAAGGTGCTCCCTATCCTAGGCCCAATTTTCCTTTTGCATTTGAGTGTTACTGAATAGCGATCCAGTTGCCCGTGACTGGGTCTGGATCATGTTCCCCAGTGGCTGCATTACCTGTGCAGTGGGTCTCCTGATTGGGAACCTCAGGTCTCTCCTCACTAGCTCTCCGAGAGTTCTCTGCAGAGTTCTCCCCGGCTGCTGAACCTCTCCTAAGTATCAGCCCCTCAGATTGTAGGTGTCTGCAGACTGACTCTTGGTTACAGTATCGGTCTGTACTCAAGGCCACAGTCTTATTTGTCACTCCCCCAGTGGCTTTTTTTTCTCTTTGGGGACTGTTTGCAGGTTCGCAGGTGCCTGCTCACCTGCATCTAAAACAAGACCCATGTCAAGTCAGAGGCACCGAATCTCCTTCTCCCCACTCCCCAGTCACCTGGCTCCATTCACTGTAGGGGCAACCAAAGAAGGATAACACGATTTGGTCCTTTGCTTGTGTGCGACGTAGCAATGGTAAAACATTAAGTGTGGGTTTCAGTCCCCATGTTAAATTAAGCCTAGGAAGTTAAAGCTCAGTAAGATCATGGGATGGCATCTCTCCCTTCTTTCCCTGTTTCTGGACAGTAATTCAGAGGGACTAATTAACATTCTCAAAGCACTATACAGTTAACAGAAAAGTGGAAGGTAGAAATATTATAAAAGGCAATCTCTGCCTTTTGCTTTGAACATTTTAATCTTTTACTCAATTTCATGTCCTTAGAATTTACTCAGCGAATTTATTTCTACACTGAACTCAAACATCAATTATGCAAATCAAAAGCAAATTAGTTTTTTTTAACTAGAATGCTTAGAATATTCTTCATAAAGGTTGATTAGGCACAAGGGATTCAGCACCTCCTAAACACCTCCAACATGTATAGTAATTACCATAGCAGCTGAAAAGATTAAATTTATTTGGTAAAGTGATTTTTTACAGGTTATTTGATTATTGTCCAATTTTATGATAGTTTTGCTCCCCAGAGAATTTTGTTAACTGTGTACAGTCATCAGCCCTCTGGCACTGTGACCATTTTTTAATCATATAAAGCTGTATTTTGATTTTTAAATGGTCATCCTTGAAGTTTATCTCTTTAATAATGGCACTGAAATATTTAAGACTACATTGACCCAGCTTCCATCAGCAGGTATGTTAGCATTTTTTCTGAAAATCAATTAGCCTATGCCTTTGGATATTTAACAGATATGATAGGATTATCTACATAAATGACATATCTCATTTCCATCAAGTCTTCATTTAAGCTTTAACTAAATGAAACTAGTTTTCCTTAAGTCAAAGTTCTGTTATTCTAAGAGTTGGCATAAACTAATTTAAAGTATTGATTTAGGAAGTGAGAGCTACAGACTATTGCATAGGAAGGGCTTATAATATTTCTTTTTCAAACAGAGTTTGAGTCTAAGCAATACTTTTGTGTCCTACCAACCTCACTGTTTGTTGGAGATGGAAGTCCAAATTTGCTCTGACATGCTATAAAAGAAATCTCATGAGCAAGGAGCTGAAGTTAACTTTGCAATATATGAATTATGTCCAATGTTACTGCAAATAAAATTTTAAGTATGCATGTATATATCCATTTCATTGATCTATATGATTCTTGGTTCTGAAACCCCTGTAAGCCATGTCTGATACACAACATCAGCCCCGTGAGAGAGAAAACTCACCACTGAAGGAAGCCAGAGAAACAAGATTCAGCCTCAGCAGAGCCATGTGTAGGCCAGGATTTCTCAAGTCTTTGTCTCTGAAGCTTCTGGCTTCTGGACAATAACACATGTTTCCCTTGTCCTGAACAACTAAGAAGAGTAAGTCTCTTCTCTTGGGCATAAGAATCTCCAGAGTTATATTTAGATGCTGTTAACCTTAAAAATAAAACTGTCAGTTATTTTACTGACAAAAGGGGTTCATTCAGGAACAGAGAATCGCAGTTTGGGACAAGCAAGCTGGGCAGAAGGACTGGCACATCTGGGGAACATGCGGAGGAGGCCCTTTTATAGAAGAAAGGGCCACTGGCATGGCTGCTCCATCAGCTGAGCTGTAACCGGCTTGTTGGCTGAGCTGTTCTGGGGGCTGCTGCTGGAGGAGGCAGAAACTTCTCTTCTCCCACTGGGTGTGAAGGTGGCCACAATAGAGTTGCCAGGTGTCCTCTTCTTTCTGTGGGGTCCACAATAGACCAGGAGGGGCAGGAATGAGAGCTCCCCCTGCAGGCCCCCCAACTCCACCTCTCTTCGGCTTCTCTACCGATTCTCACTGTGCCAACACTGTGCAGGGAACGGCAGCCCCAGCTGACAGGCTCACAAGGACCGAATTGTGCCCATCTTCCTTAAGCCAATACATCGCACTGCCACACCTTGCGGTAAATGAGGCATTTGCTTTCTAGACATGAATGAGATGTGACTTAGTCTAAGAAGGCCAGAGAAACTGGCTTCTAATCCACATGGAATAAGCCACTGATAAACCTCTCAGGACAGACCACATTTACACAGAATATAATTTTTACACATTCACATGCTTCAAACTAGACCAAAGAGAAAATCTGGGCCGCAAGGCTCAGTTAGAAAGTGGGATGGTGCTATGCTGACAATGGGCACTTTCTGAGAAGCAAAGAATGAATCTGCCTGTTAGGAAGGATGTCGTGGGCTGCCTTGTCCAGTCAGGTGCAGCCTCCAGTCCCCTCCTCCGAAATCACCTGCCTGGCTGGCCGCTGCGGAGAAGGGGGGCCTGGCTCCAGGCTTCCAGGAGAGGCGGGGCCACCCTGGCAGGATCTGGGTGGCTCCGTGTGGCTCTGAGCAGGCCCTGGCCTCTGGGAGGCTGGGGCACCAGGTCGGCCACCACACACCGGGCACTGAGGGCCCTGCCGAGCCGGTGCCCGGGTGGCATCAGCGCTGATGGATGTGCCCCCTGCAGCCCTGAACGGCCCCTCGTGGTGGTCTACCTGGTGCTCACCACGGGCAACTGTCAGTGGGTGGTCCCAGGCGCTGGAAATCCCACTACGCCCTTTGACCTTTGCTGAGATCTCCACCAGCTGCCCCTGGTGGTGGGGGCTTTGTGACCCGTACCTGGGTGACATCACAGTTGCAGTTGCCGGGCAGCCAGCTCAGTGTGTGCTTGGCCTCGAGAGGAGTCAGAAGCTGCGGAGACGCTCTACTAGTTTCATACTCTATTCTTGGGTCCTATGGCACACTACTGATTGTCTGTATGGGCAATTTCCTTTCTACGCTCTGTGCCCCACCCCGCTGCCATCCCCAGCCCCGCTGTCTGCTTTTCCCACCCTGGAAGCACCCTCCTGCCAGGGAGCACCCTGCCGTTCCTGCACCTGCCGACTGCCCTGGTCGCAGGCTGATCTGCCCGGATTGTGTGCCGCTATCAGAGGGCTTTTCCATCCAGCCGAGGAGGCGATATCCTATCCAGCCGAGGAGACGATATCCTATCCAGCAGCCCAGATGCTCCCCTCTGGGCCTCCTGCCCTCAAAGAACTGGACAGACCCTCCGAAGTAGCCCACGCTCTCAGTGCATAATTCCAGGATGTCTGGGCACTTAAGAGTCAGGAGCACCCCTTCTCTTGCAGGGCAAATATGCACTCTCCTGCATTTACGGTCTGAGCAGGTAGCCAAGGCTAGGAAGCCAGCGCCAGCCATTCATCTCCCGCTTCCTTGCCCAGAAGTGGAGGTCCACAAAGAGCCTGCAGAAGGGGCGCCAGAAGAGGAGGATCACATAGAGCCCACGGGGCAGGATGAGGAGAACAGGGGCCCCGCGGCAGTGGGGATATGTCATTGACATCTAAGCCTCCAGACACCAGCAGAATTCTCACCTCCCTGGAGTGCAGGCCCAGGCCTCTGGACCACCATCCTAGGCCCCCACAAGGTGGCTCGAGTGAGACCACCCACATGTCTCAGGTGAGCTTCTCCTCCGGAGACCACAGGGCCACCACCGCTTCTTACAGCCCTTCTGGAGATGTTCTGCCTCCTGGGAGGCTTGATCCAGACGCAACAGTGCCTTTTGACCTCAGCCCATGCTGTTCCCAGCTGCCAGAGGCATCCACAGAGGACGTGCTGGGTGGAGGCCATCAGCCAAGCTCCGCAGACACACCGCCATCTGGGAAGGAGATGCAGGGCATGGAGCCCGCAGTCATGCCATCCAGGAGCTCCTTGCTGGGACCTGCCAGCAGCAGGCCTCACAAGAGGAAAGCATCCATGCCTCCGGGGCTCCCACTGCCATGGCCACGACCACTGCCAGCACTGTCAGTCTGGGCACAATGAGACCTGAGGGCAGAAACTGGAGGGCAAAGCAGCTCTGAAGCAAAAGCTAGAGTATCTACAAGAAAACATGCGAGGGTCCATGTGGCGTAAACACCTGGCCTTTCAGATAATCATGAAGGTATGTTAATTAACTGCATTTGTAACTTCTAAATATTTAGACATATGGTATGAGGGCCTCTATTCACCCCCTTTCCCTAGCCCCCCACAAATGTTAGGGACAGGCCCAGCGGGAAGGTGTCATGTACAGTTTTGGGGACGCTCTTTTGAGACTGCTCCTACCATCAAACTGAAAGACAGTGTAGAAGAAAACTATGTGAGAATTTTCCCCCTTCAATACCTTTTGTTTTTATAGATCCATATACCCACCACAGGAATGAAAGTACTTATTTTATTTCTATTAATACATACTTTAAACCACACTAAGAATTGAAAAGTTAAAACTAAAATTCAAGGATTACTGCTCTTTGCTGGGTTTGTACATACAGTAGGGATAAAATACTGGAATGCTGGAGACCTCTTCCCTTCTAGACTCTTTGTGTTCTCTTTCCTTTTGTGAACTTCAACATCCAGATTACGACATTACTGCTTCTAAACACTTGTCAAAGGCAAATGAAGGAAACGGCAGAGATTCAAACTCACTTCCTCTCCTCACTACAGCCAGCTTACTCACTGCCATTTATTAGTTTACTGTGGAATTTTCACTTCTTCCCTCCAGGGTCTAAGAATTTTTAGCTTTTGCATGAAGAATTGTGCTTTCAAAAAAGAAATAGTAGTCCAGAACATGAAAAATTCAACTTGAGAATTCTAGTTCTTCTAACGGTCTCTAACAATCCCTGTAACGGTTGTATTTCTGAGGCTGGTTGTAAATAACAACTAGGAAGTTGGTAACTTTAAAAAAGATTCTTAAAAGAAGAAAATTTCATCTGAACTGAAATGGAAACAATCCATTAATATATTTTATCCTATTCAGAAGACAGTGTATCTCAGTTCCTTACTACAATAGGAAAATGATTTGAAGTAAGAGATTGTATCTGATCTTCGTACCCCCAACAACAAGATGCAGGCCAGTAAGCCCTCCAGCTAGCTGCCAAATCAATATCTACAAACTCTAAATATTTTATTTACACTGAATTGCTCAATTTTCAAGTTCATCTATCAAAACCAACACATTTCAAAGCCAGAGACCATTAAAACAGTAATTTTTGGTTAGTTGTCAAACAGAAAATCAGGAAAATCTTGCAGCTACAGAGGTGCAGCTATGCTTTTTCAGTATTCACAGGAAACCATACAAATTGCCAAGCAGCTCTTCCTACTTCAGTGGCCCTCAATAGGAGTGATGAGCAAACCAGATGACGAGCAGGTAGCACAGACTTTTGTCTCAATACATTTATTGAAGAAATTTCTCATTCTACATATGAAACCCACAGACTACACCCAACATGAGATATTTCATGTATAATATTCTTCTTTCATTTGTCCCCAAGGAAGGAAAGAGGGTCAACCCAGAAGGAAGAATGGAAGGAGAAAAAAAAGGGCAGAGGGAGAAAAAAAGGAAAGAAAGAGAAAGAAATTGAAAATGACAAGAGTGAACAAAATAGTTTACAAGTGAGCTGCTGGCACTGACAGGAAGAACTGACCGCAGGCTGCGGTGTGGGGTGCAGCCTGCAGGGAGGGGTGCCAGGGTGCAAACAGGAGTGGGGGGAGGGGGAGAACAGAAGGAAATCCCTCTGGGAGTGCGGGAGCGACTAGCTAACCAAAGTGTTGTTCCTGGGTGCTTCTCTATGGAGTCACCCTTTTCCTGTCTTCTCCCATGGGCAAAAATGTCACCAGCTTAGTTGAAGATTTCTCTAAGGTCAGACTGGTTTACTATCTGATTTTATGATCAAAACAGATTCCAGCCTAAGCACCCAATTCAGGAGTCTTGGCCTGACTAGCCCAACACCATTTGGTTATAATCCCTGGGGTAAGGTGGGCCTGGGGCTGGGGCAGGGTGCGGAATAACTCAGACACCTTTCAAATCCTGACCACTGTGGTATACACACAGTGACTATTGCATTTTCTCTAAAGATTTTTTTCAGGGCTGCCCCATGAACTTAATAATGCCCAGATTTACTAGAAAAATTTTTATTCATTTCCACACGTACAAGAAAGTAAGCTAATAACTTCCCAGTGAGAGTGCTGTCAGGCCAAATCCCTGCATGCTGAACATTTAGGTGAAAAGTGAAAAAAATATATTTCCATCTATCAATCAAATATTTTGTCTACATAGGATCAGAAATTGGAATATCCATAAATACTTGTTTTCCATCCTTTAAACCAGATGTTTGGCACATTCTAATTATAACCTTCTGCCCCTGCAACCAACATCGCTGGTGTTTGGAAGGAAAACAATCATTATTATGTAAATTCTACATTTTCTGTACACAATTTTACTGAAGATAAGATACACTAAAAACATATGTTAGTCAAGAATTATTTTAGATCTCTTCTTGAAATGTTACATAATGAATGAACACAGTGAAACACTATCTTAACTGAATGTGACCCACAGCATCACTCCTGAATCAGTGCCCTTGGGATTTAGCAACATGTGTAGAGCTTAACTCGCCCTTTGCTAAGTTACTGCAAAAATGTTCTGATGTTTCTAGTTAATCATTCTTTTTTGTTTCTTGGGTATGATGGTTAATTTTATGGGTCAACTTGACTGGCCAAGGGATGCCCAAGCATCTGATTACACATTTCTAGGTGTGCCGCTCCGTGTGTTTTCAGAAGAGATTGGCATTTGAATTGATGGACTGAATGCTTTCCCTGATGTGGTTGGGTGACATCACATTTGCTAAAAACGCGAATAGAACTAAAATGCAGTTCCTTCTGTCTGATCGTTGACTTGAGACGGTGGTCCTCTGCCTTTGCACCAGGACTGTGCTTCTGATTTTCAGGCCTTCAGATTTGGGCTATGACTTATGCCACTGGCTCTCTTATACAAAAATGGTGACTGATATACATGCATTCATTTGGTGGTGATTATATTTAGTTTCACTGAATTTCTAACTGGCAAATTTTCTAGATATAAAGGCATGAAAATAACTTGTCAATATTTCTTTTGTTTAAACTGAACTTAAATTTCTTGAAATTTAGGCAAATGTAAATTAGCATACATATTCCATGAGATAGGTAATAGATTTAATGCTTTATAGTTTTATGCTTAATAGTTTAATGCTATATAGTTTTATGTTTTAATGCAATAAATACTTAAATTATTTAAATTTATAAAATTAATTCCCAGACTACTGGAGATTGATCAGCTAAGTTAATAGTTTAGGAGAGCTCCAACTTCTAATAAGCTTCCACCGTCTCACACATTTAATATTTACTTGTCAGCTTCAGTTATAAGTCTGGGGAAGTAACTGTTTCATAAAATTATTGGAAATGTAAATGAATTACTTATGCTAGAGATATTTCCAAGATGCAACATATATAGATAGTAAGATGGATAGGTAAAGATAAATTAAATACATTTCTAAAGAAATGCATTTTTCCCAATTACTTAATATGAGAATGAAACAATTGACAAGATATGAAATAAGAATAATTACTCTAATAAGGACTAATGTAAACCATAAAATTAGGATACAACAATCATACAAACCACTGGATTTAGAAATTATTATGAATTTCAGAAGTCTTTATTTCAAGCAGAGTCCCACAAGAATATTTCCCTTCTATTTAATGGTTTGATTTTTCTAAACTAAAAATCAATCAAGCCTTTTAAGGAAAAATAAAAGCTTTCAATATTTAAATTTGTGAATAAAGTAACAAATACTTCTAAATCATATATACATTAGTCAGTGACTGATTTCACCATACTTCAACTGATTAAGCATTTCATCATCTTTCTGTTGACAGGAAATATTTAGAAGATCATTTGTCTAAGCAAGAAGTCAGTCCACATTTTTTCTGCACCATAAATAAGGCAGTATGTCCTAAATGGGAACATATTTTATTGTTACTGTGGAATGTAACATAAAAGTTTTTCTAAAATTGTTTTTCCTAGATAGGGAAGATAACTCCATAGTGGCAAATATTTTAAAAAGTAGATGTTCCATTCCTCAAGCAGGAGATCTGGGGCAGCTACCCTGAAAAACAGTGTAAAGTTCCTCACAAAACAGCCAGAACGAATGAAAATATTACAATAGATGTTCTACCATGCATTTCTTCACTCCACTCTGTACTGGAATCCAGCTGGGAACCATAATTATGTAGTGCTGCATGACCTCTTTGAATTGAGTTTGTAAGGTGCTCACTTACCTATATGGAATCAAACCTAATTATGGGTTCTGGTAAGTAACGAAAAAAAAATAATAAAGACATGACTTCTATTTCAATATCTCATCATTGACTAACAACCAAGTCAGCCATTTGAAAGCTATAAATTGTTTCTCCTTTCATTTATACATCCATGGAAACTTTTTACTGAACCTCTTCTGTCTTTGGACAGTAAATTGATTATTTAAAAATATAAAGGGATGGTTCTTCCTTTGAGGAAGCTCATATTCTTAGATGGTGAGAAAACCACACAAAGCAGCAGGTATCTGATCATGAGGGCACAAATATATTTACAAAGATTTATAGATACTTGGCAAGCTTTGCAGAGAGGTAATATTTGAACTGCATTTTGAAGGGTGAAAAATGTATCAGGTAGGGAAAAAGCAGATTATTTTTGGAAGGTGGAAACAGTGAGAAAAATGGAATCATAAAAACTCCATGTATACTCAGAGAAAATAATTTGGCCAGATTCGGGAGTTATGGAATTACTTATAAATCAGTGAAGATAATTCCATAGTTATGTAAATTTTTTACTATCAAATATATTAATTCATTTTAAAAGCTTTGTAGAATGCCTCATCTATGCTAGGAACTGGACTTAAAATACTTCCACTGTTTTCATTACCTTTCTATTTTGAAATAATTTTAGATTTACAGAAGAGCTGCAAGGATTGTACAGAGTTTAACTTCCCTTAATGTTAATAACTCACATAAGCATGGTCTTTTATCAAAAATTAGAAATTAAAATTCATAAAATACTATTAACTGAACTAGAGACTTGATTAGGATTGCACCTTTTCTTTCTCTTTAATACTCGTATTCTCTTTCTGGATCCATCCCAGAATACCACACTGTACTTAGTCATCATGTCTCCTTGATCCATCTATGATAGTTTCTCAGTCTTTCCTTGTCTTTCACGAGCTTGACACTTTTGAAGACTACTGGTCACGTGTTTCATAGAATGCTACTCATTTAGGTTTGTCCACTTTTCCTCATGATTAAGCTGAGTTTATGGATTTGGGGAAAGAATAACAAAGAGGCTATGGGGCCATCTCATCTTATGATTGCACAAAACCCACAAGACTTAGTACTGCTGACGGTGACCTTGGTTACTCAGTGAGGTTCTGCCTGGAAGCTTACTCGTCTATTAAATAGAAGCAAATCAGCAAGTCCAGCCCAAGTTCAAGGTGAGGGGAATTAAGCTGCACCCGTGGAGAGGCTTACAAGAGTTTTGGGACATAGCTGAAAACCACCACGATAATTAATAAATATCTTGGGGAGATACTTTGAAGTAATGCAAAAATCCTTTTTCTCCCAAGTTTTGCACACTGACTTAGTTCAGCATCTGTCTGTGGATCCTGCCTGTGGCTTAGCATGGTGCTCTCCTGGTGATTTCGTAGTTCTCTCATTTCTTCCACACATTATTTGGAATTCGACTTCAAGGGAAATCTGTCCTTTCCACCCCCTATTTATTTATTTGTCCAATCCTTTACCTACATCGTTATGGATTTATGGGTATTTATTTCATATTTGAATTACGATACTATCATTATTTCTTTTGTTGTTCTCAGTGTTTCAGCTTTGGCTACTGGGAGCTCTTTCAGGTCAGCACCTGGATTCTTTTGATATGCACTCATCCTTTTTATTTATCAACTGACGGAGCATTTCCTTGCATCCTGACACTACAAGATGCTCCAGGCTCATCTTGTGTTTTCTCTGCTCCAGTCCTAGAAGCAACCATTTTTCAAAGGAGCCACAGTCCCTTTCACTGGAGCATGGGATTTAGAGACCAGTGTCTGGGCGCGAAGAGTGCTTTTGCTCTGGGTGTGTCACCGACGTTCCTTCTGACATTTCCCTTTGCTTATTTGTAACTTCTTTTTCTCAAGATAAGAAACCTGGCCCTCATTTATCCATAACATATTAACTGATTTGTTGAACTTCAGTAGAGACATAAAATAGTTTCAGAACTGCTAGACCATGCCTTTTTGAGAAAAAAACAAAACAAAACAATTTCCCAGATGGAACAATGAGTTTGTGTGCACTTTCTTATGCTTCAGCCTTGTAGTACCTAGATAAAATGTTACTTTCCAACCTTATTTAGATAATCTCCTTTCTTCCCCAGCTCTCCCACTGCTTTCTAATTTTCACAGTCCAAAGGAGATTGACCACTGAAAAATTACTCTGTGGGACAAAAGATGCAAAGCTATGTCAGATCCCTTAATGTGAAGTGAAGGGCTCTTGGGTGTGTTACTTACAATGAAAAAACACCCCCTCACTCAACTCATAACATGTTAATATTACTGAGCATCCCAGTGCATGAAACCAATGAATATTTGTTATAAAATATCATTCAATTGGCATTTGATAAAATAATATGGTATTTATTTACTCAAGGAATAATAATGATACTTTAATCTGTATTTGATGATGTGCTAGTCAAGTGTAAGATGATTAGGACATGGTCCTTCCTTAAAAAAATATACGTGAGTGGGTGCTATTCTAGGGTCATACAGAGAGGAAGTGCCTACGAGGTCGCATGCAGTAGTCATGAAGTACTTAATCAATACATTTGCAAACTTTTTACAGCCTAGAGACCTTTACGTGTATGAGATTATGAGAATCTCAGCATCAAAAACTCTCCCATCGTGGGGCTCTATTTCCAGGGTGGACTTTATATGGAAATTGCTCTTTTCCTGCCCAGATCAGAAACACTAAAATATTCCCAACAAAACTAAAAGGAAGTGCGTCCTTCCCATGTTTGCACATAAAAGAGATAAAGCAAATGTAAAGTGTTTTATAGAAAATGTTGTCAGCAGCTCCAGTTTCGCCTGCTTTTCAGTAGCTCTGACTACCCAATTACAATTCCTCAGCCTGGGTATCTCCAGCTCAAACTGGTCAGCATCTTTATCTGCACCTGAATTTCAAAAATCTCCTCAAGCATCATCTAGTCTGGGAAGGATTTCCTGACCCTTCTGACCCCCAGTAATGCTGGGTTCAGGGAGGTTTTTCATTTCTATTCCCTGAAGCTAAAGTTTCATACTTCCCTGAGCAAATAGATCTCTGGGCACTTAAAATTGTATTCACTGATTTTTTAATCTTTCTCTCACAACTTACCTTAGTCTCCTTTAACAGCAGGGACTGCTTAGTGCGCTGCTGTTCCCAGGATTCCAACAGCCTATCCTGCAATAATCTGCTTTGTTTTCTCAAGTAAAATGAATGAATGAAGACCGTGCACTTGAGCTGTTCACAAGAGCCTATGGAGATGCAATTTGTGTTGGAAACTTCTAGACAAAGAAGAGACTCTCCCAAAGTGGAATTATGTAGAACACTAAAGTGGATAAACAAATGATGAAAAATAGACTGTCAGAAGTAGAATCCAGACATTGCCAGAAATATTACATGTTGTCACATTTATCAAAGGCTTCTCCAAGTTTTTAGATAAAATTAATTGAATGTTAAAAACCAGTACATACTTTGTTTTTGTATTTTTTATATATAAATATGCTTGTTAGCTGTATAATAAACTCATGCAATTCTTTTTCCGTAATGTGAATATGGTAATTCTCAACTCATATTTAAAAAATCTAAAAGGAAAATCTTCCTTGAGCTGTATAAGGTGGACCCTATCAGAAAACTGTCATCAATCCTAGAGTCCAATATGGGCCAAGCATGTAAAGAGTTCCTCTTACAAAGTCATTATCTAACAAAGGCATTGGCATCTGGGAAACTGCATCATAAGAGCATAGGAGACACTCATTCTTCCCTGTGTGAGGCTTAAAGAGCTCCACAGAAAAGAGGCAGGTGCAATTCTGGCAAATAAAGGAATGTAGGGAAGATATTCTTACATAGGAAAAACACTGTGCCATTTTATTTGAAGTAAACAAGTCATTTTCTTTTAATTTATTCATGCAATAAGAATGCCCCGCATAGTTAGTGGGTGACTGTGTGAAATTCTGAGAAGACTGCAGCAGGTGAATATGTCATGTGGCCACGGTTGCCGTGGAACTTGTATCTCACGATGGGAGATAGAAAGAGAACAAATTTAACAAGATAATCATGCAGATCATCAGACAGTGCAAACAAGAATATTGGTGGGGTAATACCCAGCACCCGTGTGGCTGAGTCCCATCGCTGTCCTGGCGGACGGTTACTGGGACCTGAGTGACACAAGGAGGGAGCCTCGAGAGAGCAGAGGCAGGGTCCAGAGCCGAAGCTCCAGGGCTCGGAGCAGCGCGGCTTGCTCCTTCTGGGCTCGTGAGGAAGGTCAGTGTTCCTGCAGTGCTGGAAGGAAGCCCTGAGGGGTGCGTAGGAGGGCATGAAAAAGACTTCAAGGTAAACATCTTGTTCCTACTGGACTGCAAGACCTTCCGGCTGCTAACTTGGTGTGGCTTCTGAGGACTGTCACCTAGAAGTCACGAACTCATGAGCAGATACAAAAGCGTCTGGGAGCTTAAACCCAAATAGCAAGAGTGTTAACGGTTAGATGCTTAAGAAACCCTGTATGCAGTAGGAACTACAAACTGGAGGGGGGGAACTGATCAGAAACTTCCCGAGAAGGACCACAGTCAAGCTGCCAGTCACTGGGTGCTTTGTGTGGCCTGGGCCCTCTGCGTGTGCTTTACACACTACTGCGTTTCATTCTCACAACGCCAAGAAGGAACGTTATCACGGTACTTTCTAGATGAGAAAGCGGGAGCGCGGGGAGAGTAAGATACTTCCCTAGGGTCACACGTGGCGGCCTGGGGGGTGAGCCTCGCTGGTCTGGCTGCAGGGGCCGCACACTGTACTCACTCCTGTGATGTCTGCTTTTCAACACAGACTGAAAGAACTACGAAAAGTGGACGTGAAAAAATAGGGATGATGATGGACATACAAAGGGTCATTGCCTTTATTGAGAAATATTTTTAACTATAAAAGATTTATGTTGTGTTTTGTGGGTTATGAAGCATTTTTAGATTTTGATTTTCACTTTGTGAATCTATAATAATAAAATGCTTGAGTATTTTTAAAAATACATAGGATTATATTTGGTAATTTAGAAAGAATTATATCAGGCAAAGTGAGTAACAAATGCAGATATAGTTCTAATATATACATAATGCTTTACTCTTTCAAAGTGTTTTTACATACGTGAATCCTTCTAACAATCCCAGAGGAAGTATATCCATTTTAGAGGTGAGGAAACAGGTTTGGGAGTCATGTGTCCAAATGATTTCACACATAAAAGAGAGTAAAAACATTTCTACACGGACATGTCTTAACAGCTAAGAACGGCATTAACAAACTGTAAATGAGAAATTAATTATATGTGGTTCTTAATTGTCAAGAAATGCTTTGTCTCAAACTGTTGGCATTTTATTTTTCTGGGAAGATTATTACAAATATATCATAAATAGATCAGGAAATTTCAGATCTGGAAGGTAACATACTTATCTTCTTATCCAATCCCCTTAGAATATTCTGTTAAAGAATTCAGATTCCTAATATCACTCCTACTAAAAATGCTTTATACTATTTTTTATATGAGGTAATTAATACTACTAACTAGTACATCTTGTTCTACAGGCAGGAAGCGTTGTCTCTGGGTCATCTATAACTTGGTATTAGGAATTCCGGCAATGCAAACATGCTATAGGCAACGTATTTCCATCAGTGGTGAATTACCCACCTGCTTATACAATCCAGTAAACACACCTTTACTGCTGCTATGACATACATACACTTTGTCCCCTTCCTGTAAAGCCTTCATGGGAAGAGTCCTGAGTGAGTAATTTCTATTCCTTTCAATGTAAGTCCATGATTTCCTTTTCCACTTACAGTAGAGATGCGTGAGTGTAGAGTGCCTCCGGCAGACGTCACTTTCTAGGGCCTCACTGGGGAGGGACTTTGCTCTCGATAGTATCTGACCCTGAGGTTTCTGCAGGGCATGTTGTACACTATTTTGAAAGACTTTGCTTTTTTGGGGTAGAAGTCTAGTAGCTTGGATGTTACTAAATACATTAAAAAGTCTGAAACCTGTGACTCACACTTTGCTCTCATGAGTTTTGAACTTTATGTTTTGCAGTAAGCATCACGACTACAACCCAGGGGATCCAACCTGAGGTCAACTCAAATGCCCTGAGCATAAGATCGTTAGTCTCAGTGTGTAGCATTTTTAATGCCCTTAATTATGAGGTATTCCACGGTTTAAACGCTGTCTTACATTAAAAGGAACATTTTTTTGTTGAGATCAAGGTAAATGTCATCCTAAGTAAAACTTGAAAGTCTCAGAACTATCACTGAAACAAGGGCAGAGTAAGATTAAGAAAAAGCCAGAGAAAAAGTTAATTCATGGGGTGACACTGGTAATGTGGGTGGGAAGTTTGATAGAAAGAATGATGTTTCAATGAGCTTGATGGGTTCAGTCAAAAGCCTAACAGACATCAACCTGGACAAAAGACTGTAGAAAATATGATAAGGTTCAGGAGAAGGTACGGGAGAAGTCAACCATGCAAGGTTGCTAGTATGTAAGAATATCAAACAATTAAGAACACGGAAATTCAGATTTGGCAAGTGTACGCCTCCTTCTACCTTCACCTTTGACACACTTCACTGCTGCCAAAAGGGGCACTTGGCACAGTGTGATCTCCACACGTGAACCTCAATTTTAGTACAAATCAAAAGGGGGTCTCTTGATAACACTATACAGAATACGGTAATGATTGAGTCTAAATAAAGACAAAAGAAGAAATAAGGTAAAATCTAGGGGGTTTTGTTGTTATTCCCCAGGGATCTACTAGTACCTCACCAAATCTTTACTGATACCAAAGAAGCTCAGATATACGGTTGTAACCATTACATACTGGGCATTCAGAAGACAAGAATGGATAATTCCTTGGGCAAATGCAATGGCCTTTATGTATCTGAGAAAGTCTTCCCTGTGTGTCTGTTAACCTCTCAAGTCATGTATTTAACCTATAAAAGCTTTTGTGTTTGGGAGTAAAAACAGAGTTAATTTAGGCCGAGTGGGTTTCAGAGCCTACTCTTCAAGGTCATTACATTCATTGCTCTCTTCCCAGTTTTACCTGATTGACGGGGGAGAGGACAGAGCGTGTTCTGTTGACACCCGAGTCTAAGCATAAGCCCCTGTGTCCTCCTCTCATATGTGCCCCCAGCAGGCCCTGCCCTTGGCCACTGGCCCTTGTTCTGCATCCTGAGAGCCTCTCCTGCCTCTGGACCATCAGCGTGTGCCCACAAACTCCTCTTATTCTCCAGGAGTACTGGGATTTTAAGTTTTTATTCCCAAAGAACTGTCCAAATCAAAACTCCAACCTTAATAATGTCCATGAATAAAACTGCAGGAAATTGCATCTATCAGTTGATAGAAAAATGATTTGGGGGGCACCTTATAAGCTCAGATGATCTGTGAGAAAATTGCAATTAGTACATGTACACACATCTTTCCCTGCCCTTTCTCTATATTTGATGAAGACTTCAAACTGAGCCAAACACGCCTCCTTCCTCTCTGTAGATACAGAGTCTGGGGCTGTGCTGTGACAATTCCCTCCCAGGCCTCAAAACCCTTCCTACCTGTTTTCAC
This sequence comes from Smutsia gigantea, assembly GCA_032199065.1. Classification (NCBI taxonomy): domain Eukaryota; kingdom Metazoa; phylum Chordata; class Mammalia; order Pholidota; family Manidae; genus Smutsia; species Smutsia gigantea. Next base: position 153,135 of record JAVSCE010006954.1, on the reverse strand, counting down.
ACTGCTCATGTGTCTGCACAACAGGGCTCCTGTTTCTTTTGCAAACATTCCATTCGAGCATTTACACTGGAAACTGATGAAAAACAGTCCCCTAAAATATGGATGTCACACTCCCGCTTCAACCTGTCAGCAAAGTAATAACCACTTTGGCAGTATTGTAGCTCTAATAAGCTGAAAATCAAGAATCCCACCTAATTACACCTAAGTCAAAATCATACTACCTTTTAGAATCTTTTTAAGAAAAACCAATCAGCAATATACAACAATGAGAAATATTACAAACTCCGTGAGGCCAAGACGCTGGGATCCCTCTTCCTCTGTCATACCCACCTCACTAGGGGAAAGGCTCTGTTCTGGACCCACTGTAGAGTATAAAGGGAGTAAATCAACTGCTAGCCCGGTATATGTCCACTGTGTTGTCATGACCAAAGAGGAACGAACCGAGATTCCAAAATCTCTCCATCCTTCCAAGTTGGATCATGAGTACTATCGCTCTCAGCTGTGACAATTCCATTTCTGAAATAAATGATGAACTGTTTTCAAGTAGAAAAAAGCACCTTACACCTCAGGTAATTAATGAAAGGCTTCAAAAGCCCTTGAAAAATCATATTTTGAGATCTTCAATTAAATGATATAAATTGAGATTTGTAAATTGTTGATTTGCAAATGTGATTTTTGCTTATTTTCAAAAGAAGACTTTAACAACTTTTGGTTATAGGCAGTATCATAAATTCTCTGATTACAGGCCCCTTTCAGTCTGACAGGTGCTAAATAAAAGGTCCTCTTCCTCTCACATTCATTTCCTTCCTTCTTCCACTTCTTGTTTAGAAGAACACTTTTAACTCTTAATAACGTTCATGAATAAAACTGCAGGAAATGTTTCTGTTCTCTTCAGAATTCAAAGGAAGAAAGAAACATGACAATAGTGTTCTAAAGCTAGCCTTCCAAATGATTCTCTTTGTGTTCTGGGTAAAAGGTTCACTGAAACACCAGAAGTCCATGGCCCTTTAACAGGTCTTTCATGAAATTGAAATGAAAATGAACATTGTCAGGCCTGTCTCAGAAAATTACATTCACATTTGCTTTTGAATTTTTGGGAGTGGGGAAATGGCGTCTAGTGCAATGGTTACTGTAGAAAAAAAGAGGCATATGCCCCCCACTAACAGTGAAGTAACTCCGGAGAGCTTATTATATTGTAACTATGGGTTTGAGAAAAAGACTGTGGCAGCTCTATGATGCACTCCCCAGATGTCTCTTCAGTGAGGCTCTGCTGCCTCCATTGTCCACAGTGTGGACAGGAGACAGCTTCCAGAGGCCGGCCCTCTAGGGACTGTCTCGGCTTCAGAGAACTGCCTCAGCCAGGTCACATCTTTTAGGTCTCATGCTTAAATCTCTAATTCACTTCAATACATTTTGTGAGTGTTGTATGACATGGGTCCAATTTAATTTTTCTGCATGTGGTCATCTGTTTCCCCAACAAGGTTTATTGAAGAGGCTATCCTTTCCTCTCCCAGTGTTCCATTCCTCCCTTGTCAAATATTAGTTGACCATGGGGCTTCCTTCTGGGCTTTCTATTCTGTTCCATTTGTCTATGGGTCTACTTTTATGCCAGTACCATACTGTTTTAATTACTACAGATTTGTAATATAGTTTGAAATTTGGAAGCATGATGTCTCCAACTTTGTTCTTCTGTCTCAGCACTGCTTCAGCTGTTTAGGGTCCTTTGTATTTCTATGCAAATTTTAAGATTGTATTTTCTATTTCTAAAAATCTGTCATTGGAATTTTGATAGGACTGCATTGAATTTATAGATGGCTTTGGGTAGTATTGACATTTTAATAATATTAATTCTTCCAATCCATGAATATGGGGTGGTAAACAGGTACATAAAAAAGATGCTTGACATCACTAGTCATCAGGTAAATGCAAATTAAAACCACAACGAGATGTCATCTCACCCCGTTAGAATGGCTGGCATCCAGATGGTAAGCAGTAACAAGTGTTGGCAAGTAGAGAAAAGGCACCCCTTGCGCACTGTTGGTGGGAATGTAAATTAGTTCAGTCACTATGTAAAACAGTATGGAAGCTCCTCAAGAAATGATAGTTCCTCTATGATCTAGAAATCCCATTTCTGGTACATAAACAAAGGAAATGAAAACAGAATATTGAAAATTTATCTGTACTCCCACGTTTACTGCAGCATTATTCACAAAAGCCAAGATATGCAAACAACCTAATTGTCCATCAACAGATGAATGGCTAAAGAAGATGATTCTCACACACACACACACGCACACAAACACACACACACACACACACACACACACACACACAGGAATATTATTCATCCATGAGAAGGAAGGAAATATTACCATTTATGACAACATGGATTGAGCCTCATTATGCTAAATGAGATAAGCCAGACAGAGAAAGATAAATACATATATGATGTCACTGATTTGTGGAATGGAAAAAAAGCCAAACTCATAGAACAAAAAGTAGAAAGGTAGTTACTAGGGGCTGGAGGGTGGGGGATTGGGGAAATAGCATTAAGGGGTACAAACTTGCAACTAGAGACAAGATCTTAAATGTTCTCACCACCAAAAAGAAATGGTAATTATGTGATGTGTTAGAGATGTTAGCTAATGCTACAGTGCTAATTATATTGCAATATATAAATGTATCAAATCAACGTTACAGCTTAAGCTTATGCAATATCAATTGCATCTCACTTTTTAAAAGGAGTGACTAAAACTTGTGAAAGGGCTTGGATTTTGAATTTAGCTAATAGAAAATCCTCTCTCCCTAAGTTGTTACATTTCTAATTTTTGGATACTTATTTTTACTTTTGTGCAATGAACCTTTCAGAAAAGCTGTAGGATTTATTATGGTTTTTGCCTAGAAAATTTCATGATGAAAAGAATTATCAAAAGGCTTACTTTATAGTCAGGTTCCTGAGTCTTTTTGAAAAACAGAACTGAATCACTGATGTCTGTGCTATTAAAAAAATGTCACCATAATCATTCCACCTATCCCAAACTTCAAGCACAAGATGTAAGAAGTTATATGTCTGAAGGGGGCACAGATACATAATGCTCAACACAGGGGTTATCTGCTGCCCCTGTCACAGCTTGAACAGGATCCCACTGAACACTAATGCAACAAAAGTCAGGATTAGCTCTTCACAGTGGCTCCAAGTCTGAGAGTGCAGGTTCAAGACAGTGGGTGCATAGGGTGCCTGCAGTAAAAATGAGAAATCAGGGCATACGTCTAGTTACATAGCCGAAATGAATTTAGACCCCAAAGGTTCACCACAGGATTCCAGAATCAGGCCTTGGTTCCCCAAATCCTAGTATTCCAGCTATTATGGCCAGGAATGGGTTAATTGCTGAGCAAGTCTCTGGTCTCACAACTGTAAAGAATTATAACTGGGAACTAATGCACAATTTTTGGAATTGATATGCATTTGAGAATTTTCCCATCAAACACATTTCTATACAAAGCAAATCTCTCAACATGCCTTGCCTGCAACCTGCAAAAAAGATTTGGCACAAAATGGACAAATCTAATTTATTATTTGAGGCTCATATTGATTTTCATCCTGGTTTTTAAAATGAAGAATTCATAAAATTTAAGTCAGGTCAGCAGTATTGCTGCTTTAACTGAAAATTAAGAGTCCCCCTTTTTACCCAGAGCCTATTTTGGTGAAACCAAATATTTTGGGGATGTTTTACAAATTAAGATGCAATGTTTAATTATGACTTTCCCCTTTCATAACCAAAACAGTATTAAAACTGTGTATTTAAGAATACTTTTCTATAATCTTCTTGAGGATATACTGGTGTTGACAGATTTTTTTTCAATATTGCTAATAGGCATATATGATTAGGACATAAAGATCTGTCTCTCACTGCCAAAATACTATGCTGTTACATTATGACTGATTCAGTGGTTCCAGTCTTGACTATTGTAAATACTGCTGCAATAAACAAAGAAGTGCATCTATCTTTTCAAATTAGTTATTTTGTTTTCTTCAGGTAAATTCTGAAAAGTAATGATTGGGCCATATGGCATGTATGTTTTTAGTTTTTTGGGTTTCTTTGAGAACCTCCAGACACCATAGTGGCTATGCCAGTTTACATCCCCACCAGCAGTGTGCAAGAGCTTCCATTTCCCCACATCCTCGCCAACACATTTCTTTCTTTCTTTTTTGATACTAGCCATTCTGACCAGTGTGAGGTGATAGTCTCATTGTGGTTTTTTTAAATTTAAAATACCATTCCTATTATGTCTCTCCTCTAGTATCACTACTTCACATTATATTTACATGCTTTCTCAAGCACTTTGGATCAAATATCCACCAATCCTCTTTCAAATACGTTACTTATGTCATCTAAAATTCTTTTACCAATTCTTTCTATGTTGCTCTAACAAAGTGTGACAGTGGACCTGAACTATCAATAGTTATTTCACACCTTGGTTTAGTAAGATAGGTGGTCAAGGTAAATGAAAAGCCATTTGAGAAAAACAGCCAAACCTCTCAATAACAATATTAATAATATAGGCTCAAGTAGAAATCAGTATATGTTTGTGGGATTATGATTCCAACCGAGAGTACACACTCCTATCTGAAATAACAACAAGAAAAGAGGCAAATCTGTGCGGTAACAGTTTGGAGACCAGGCATCGCCAACAAAAGTCAGCGACTCCTGAGTAGGGGCGAGGGGCAGCTATGGACCCACAGTCACCCCAGCTACTCCCCTGAAGTTGTTTCCAGGCCGGGATGCAGGGAGGAGGGACCCAGGTGGAAGCTGGCACCCTCCTTCTGCTGGGGAGATGGAGCGGAGAGTCTGGAGACTGCAAGGCAGCTAGAGTTCACAGACAGAGGACGTGACGGGTGTGACAGAGTGGAGAGGGGCACAAGACAGAAGCACAGTTATCTGAAAAGGGCACACTGCTGGTGTTCAGCAGAGCACCTATCAGTACGAGGGTGTGAGGAATTATTCGAGGCCAGGCAAAAGCTACTTGAGAGGATTAAAGGGAAGAGTGCCCAGCCATCACACAGGGCCACAGCCAAGATTTCTTCCCCCCTGCCAGGACGGAAAACCTAGCAGTCCATGGGGCTTTAGGGAGTCCACACAAAAGGGTCCTGCTTTGGTTGTGGTACTTCAAATATAAAGACACCAATCAGTTTGAAGTAAACAGACGATAAAAGGGGCATCATGCAAACTCTATAGACACTGAAAGCTAGAGTACGTGTCTGTCTCTACTTTCCATCCAAGCCTTTAAATAACCCCTCTCTTTATAATTGCCTTGACTTTACATATATGTCCTACTCTGCCCATTATTCTCTTTTTAGCACTATCCCCACTGCTTACAATTTCTCTCCTTTCCTGGTTTCCTTTCTCTCAGTTCTTTCCTTTGTCCTGCCAGCTTGCAGTACTTCTCACTTTTTTTTTGTCCCAACATCTCTTCCCTAAGTTGCCTGCATGACTCTGTGATCTTGCTTCATAGGCCTTTTCTAGTAAAATGACACCTTCTGCTCCTCATTAGACATTTCTGGTATGTATTCTTCATCTCCTAATTTTTTAATCTTCTTGCCTTTTCCTCATTATTTTCTTGCAATATATCTGTATAGCTTCTGTACTGTTTTGTTTTTAATTCATCACCAAACAATGTGGGCATTCACCTAACAGAAGCACCAGAACCGCCTTGGCCATCCCCTGGACATTTCCTTATGGCAGGTGGTTTTGTCTGTTAGCTGCTTTAGTTGCTAATGCTTTTTCAGCCAGTGAAGATGAGCCGCTGAGAGATTTTCAAAATGGAAAGCTTCCCTCTTCCTCCTCTGCCAAAGAGACAGACTGTGTTTCCTAATGATTGGTTATTTACTCTTGCCTGGGGGAAGAACTGACACCTTTGGCAGAACTACAAACGTATTTTCACTGTTAGAAATAAGATATTTTTGGCAGCTCAAGGTCTGGTGTCTCAAGAAGAGTATTTTGGCAGGATTGCTATGAGACGCTTTATTGCCTTCTCCTTCTCAGTCCCTACTGCTTCCCATAATCCCCCACCTACTCAGGCTTTCTGGAGGGGCTGTTTTCTAATGTTAACAAACACTGAGGTTGTAGTTTAAACGTTTTTCTTATTTTCTTAGTATATTATCAGGGAAGAGTAGGCTGACTAACTTTAAATAAGAAATCCCCTACAAAGAGTTAATATTTATGGTAGGTTATACTTCTGTATCAATTTCCATAACTGAGCTTATAAATTCTAATGTCAATATTTTTAATTTACTGGAATGCTATTTATCTTCATGTCATGTTTGCACTTCCCTCATAAATTCAGTACATTTAGATGAAGTGGATGCTGTTAGTTTCAACAACCAATCATAGTGTAGACCTCAACTTTTTAAAATTCAAAACACTTCAGAGGAAGCTTCAATATTCACTTTTGTATTTAGGTTTAAATAATATTTGTTTGAATTCATACTCACCAAAAATAAATCATTGAACAAACTATTTTTTTTAAAAGACACCTTTGCCTAACAGCCATAACTCATGGAGTGGTCTTTTGAAGAAGGGGTTTTAAGTGAATAGGGTATGAAATTGACATTGGAAAATGAGCGAGTCTTAGAAATCAGAACACTGCTTGAATAACTGCATGTGACTTAAAACCATATATTGCCATTTCCCAGGAGGAAAGAGGAGTTCAGTATAATAGAGTTCAGGGATAGTTAATAAAAAAGTCAGTGTAATTCATGTTACCCAAGGTGTTACTTTTCAAAAAAATCCAGTTACATTTAGAAGATGTATTAACTTGAACAGTATCATCACTGTTACTATGAGTCTGTGTTACATAAATATTAGCAAGTGTTCCACCTAAGAGATAAAAATTATTCATGTATGTCCCACGTAAATACCTGTATTTCAAAGATCCTGTGTACAATATTGACAAGACATTTAATTTTGTTACTCTTCTCCATCCTTTTAACTTATTGTTACCTATGCTAAATTATGTGGTTCCTTTTAAAACACCTTAAGTCAGGTTTAATCTGAATTTGTTTTGACTATTTTATATGTTTTTATTTAAGGAAAGTTGGTACTTAATATATTAATAAAAAACAATCTTTGCCTATTGAGTTTATGTTTAAATATGGATTATGCTACTGGGAGGGGAGTGAAATAATCAAGCCATTACAAGGGAATTATTTCTACAAACTCTAAACCACAAACACAGTCACCCTGAAATAGGTTATTTTCTCATCAATTCCTGATCAAATGCTAAGACATTCAAGAATGTGTTCTCATCATATTTCTTGGGTTAAGGTTTTTGACTCTAAGCCCTGTCTTTTGACACAGTTTCCACTGCTGTAACTTTGGCTAAGTACAAAGTGACCGAGGATACATTTCTGCTTCTCCACCACATCTGGGTCAGTCCTAGGAGAAACCCTACTCTCTGTGATTTTCTTCTTGTATATCCTGAATATTCATTGCCCCTGGGAGGAAAACAAAAGAAAACAATAATGCCTTGAATGTTTGCCACTGTGAAATCCACTTTCTAGCTAACTTCTCAAAATTGTTAGTATTTTGACTTGTTTGCCACTGTGAAATCCACTTTCTAGCTAACTTCTCAAAGTTGTTAGTATTTTGACTTGTTTCGGTCTGCTGACTTTTTATTCTCTTCGGTTGTTCTTTCGAACTTAATTTTCAGTCATGTCTCCCAAAAAGTACCACTCTTTCATCTCAGGAAGAAAATGTGCCTTCTATTTCACTGTAAAATACGCTTTATGACTGTCCCATGTCCTCCTCCACAGCCAACCCTCAAACTAGTATTAAAGGCTCTGGGGAGTTTCTGTTAAAGGCAAAAATGTTTTACTGGTGCTCTTGTTATAGTTCTTAACCTTTCCTGCCCCTGTATCTTTCTGATGGTGTGCAAACCGACGGGTTTCTTGTTCTGGCATTCCCTTCCTCTACCTCTTGCCAGGTACTGAACACCCAGCCATGGAGAAAGGAAGACAGAATGCAGCCAGTGACAGCAGCAGTAGTCACTGGACAATCCGACCTGACAGTGACCAAGAGAGACAAAAAAAGGGGGGGAAATAACTGAAATGTCTGTAGCCTAGATATTTTCAAACTTATTTTTTGAATCAACACACAAGCTGGATGGTATTAATATGTGCAGCACATTCCTATGCACAACCCCAGGACACTGATTTATGTATTAGGAGTGTTATTAAGGTAAATAAAAATATGCTCTAACAGTTACTTATATCTCTGCCAAACACTGCTCCTTTATATTTAATACTGAATGACTTGCACCAAACTTCCTATCTGGTCACCCTAGGAATACCACAACACTGAGGTGGAGAACCATCGATCCAGACCCATTCTCAATGTGTAACCATCAGGCTTAGCCTCACGCGAGAACTTCTTCAAGATACACATGTTCATGCTCCATCCCAGACCTACCGAACCAGAAACTCTGGGGCAGAACCTACCAATCGGAGGATTCCTGAATTCTGATGACCACTGATCTAGATACGAGACCAATATTTTAAAGAAAACACCAAATTGCAAAGTCACAGTAGCAGAGTTCAAATTCTTAGGCTTCACAGTCTAACTAAATATACTGTCTTGCACGAGTAATTACTTAAGTCTATGTCAGCTGAATGAAATAACTCAGATGTTTTGTGACCTCTTTTATTCCTATAACTAAAAATTTAGAGTTTTTACTTATTGAAGGGAGAAAATATCAAAATGATTCTAGTGTATACTCAACTTTTCTTTTCTCTGGCCCAACAGAAATCATACGTAGATAATAGATAATATCCATTTCTCGATGTGCCACATTTTAAGTGTATCTTTATTCTTACACAGAGAGAAGTGGTGAGGAGACATTAAGAATACATATGCCCCGATCAATACTCTACACCTGCACAAACTTGCTGCATGGCCTCAAGACTTAAAAGTTACAGTGCCCTCATCTGTGATTATAATTATTAAAAATACTCCCCATTTACAGAAAACAGAGGCTTAAATTGAATAAATATAATACCCAAAGTAATACCACTAGTATGTGACACAGCTGAGATGGAAAACTGTTAAGTCTGATACCATGATCTCAGCCCCTATCTGCCAAGACCTTGACAGAATTCATCTCATAGAGCTAATGTGAGAATTAAGTAAGGTAACATGCAGAAAGGTTTCAATGTATTGAGCACATAGGTAACATGCAGAAAGGTTTCAATGTATTAAGCACATAGACATATAATTATGTGCATAATTCAAACATATATGTGTTCACAATGAACACATATTAGTAGGTCAATAAATAATAACCTTTAGTAGGATTGGTATTATTGTCAATACCAGGCCAGTACCAAAACCCCTTGGATTTCTACCCACAGGTTGCCTGGCGCCCTATGACCTCGCCATGCCCCCTGCCCGGGGCTGCCACAGCCCCTTTTCCTCTCTTCCCTCCGAGGAGTCCCTGCTACTCTGCAAGACAATGGGGAGGGGGACGGCAGAAGCTACGAGTTCCTAGTTTCCAAAATTATACTCTGATCACATCTCTCTCCCTCTTCAGAGCTTCAAAAATATGGTTATGGTCAGGGGACATGACGTGCTTTATGATGCAGGTGTATGTAGTGCCAATCTCCACCTCTAACCATCAGAAAGGGAGCATGATTTCAATGGAACAGCTACAGTCACTGACAGAGCAAACCTGTGAGCTACAACTCAGTTTTCGTGAGTAAGTTTCAGTATAAATTATTAGCTACTATCCTACCACTTAAGAGATTATTATGTGCCCATTAACATATTTTATTATGTATCTTACCAACTGCACTGTTAGACGTGTTTGTCCTCAGTTTACAGATAAGAAACCTGACTAGATTTTAAATAATTTATACAAAGTTATCCAGCTAGTGACCATGAGGGTCAAGATTCAAACTGGGGTCCATGTCATATCAGATCTGAGGCTTTTAATCACTTCTCTCAAGTGACCACGGAGGTCCAGCACAGTTCAAGTAACAGACACTGTGAGATATGACGTCATGCCATCATTTTTCTCATATGCTGCTAACCATGATATTCCATCAACCAGAACATTCCATCCTCCTTGGGTAATTTACTGTGAAAACGATCACACTGGAGTCTGAAATATGATCTTTTTGTTAGCCAGGTCATCAATAGTTAATTTTCAGGCACAAATTTTACCTTAAGCAGAATTTTTGCAAGCATAAAATAATACATTTTCTTATGTTTTGATGTTTTTGTTTTACTTTACAACTCTGTTGACAGGTTATGACAGTGAAAATGCTGGGAAGATACATCAAATCCAATCAAATAGGAGCTGATTCCAGAAGAAACCACATCAATTATTTAATTCTGCTTTTTCTTAGTTACTGTTGTCAGGTAGCTGGTACTACAGGAAAAGAAAATATTTCTAGCTGTTTCAGACAATGGGCCTTAGAAAGGCAATGCTTCAAATGAAGAGAATTATTAAACATTAGAAACCTTTAATTCAAAGAAGACATTAGGATTGTTTACTTAAAAATATTTAGATGTTTCCTAAGAAAATTAAAAGCAAAATTACATATGATTCAGCAATTCCCTGGGAATATAAGGACAGAGGACCTCACAGAGTTATCCACAGTCCTATGTTCACTGCAGCATGATTCACAAGAGCCAATGTATAGAAACCCATTACATGTCCATCAATGGATGGATGGATAAAGAAGATACATTGAATATAAGAAATGGCAAGCTACAGGCTAAACACACACACACACACATTGGCACACACATTGGAATATTATTCAGCCATGAGGAATAAGGAAATGCAGCCATTTGAGACAACATGGATAGACTTAGACATTATGCTAAGTGAGACAAACCAGACAGAGAAAGGCAAATAGCATATGGTCTAAAAAAAGTCAAACTCATAGAAATAGAAAATAGAAAAGGGGCTAGAGGGTAGGAGTAAGTGAAATACAAAGAGATTGGTAATAGGGCACAAAATTTCAGCTATAAGACGAATAAGGTTTGAGGATCTAAAGTGTAACATGGTGGCTTGTAGTTGGTAAAAGTGTATTGTAGAATTGAAATTTGCTAAGAGAATAGAACATAAATGTTCTTAAACAGACATACAAAAGATAAGTATATGAGGGGGTAGGTGTACTAATTAACTAGATGAAAGGAATTTTTTCACAATGTATTCATATATCACATCAGCATAGTATACATTTTAAATATCTTACAATTTTATTTATCAGTTAAACTCAATAAAGCTGAAAAAATGTCTAGACAGTTGCAAGTATAAATTTGAGTGATATATGAAAGTTAATAATTGCAGGAATAAACTTTGTAGGACAAATATTTTAATGTGATTTCTTTAGACACTTTTCTACTGATGTCCTGCTATGAATGACAAAAATCTAGTTCACTCATGCATCTCTTCTCATCCTCCCTTCCCTCTTCCCTCTCATGGTGATAATTATTTTAGTATTTGGTCAAATCATTTGAAGTTGTCATTTTTGTATAAAAGATCATATATCAGCAGTTTCCTATGGTCCAAACTATTGTATATTTTAGATCATTAAATAATATTCAAAATTTTATATTTAATGTTCTTTCTTCATTTTAACTTCCACCTGACTTCAGTGAGCTATAAATGTACTTGTACATTTTCAACTCAATAACATTTCCAGTAGGTTCTGCCACCAAAGTTGGCTTTCCATCTTTTGTCCGAAGTTTGATTCTATAGTTGAAAACCAGTAAGATACAATAAATATTGATACCTACAGAGTCAAGTATTGGGCCAGAGATCTCTTTTACAAATCCAGGGTCATTCTTAATGAATATTTTTGCTACTCAAATACTAATTCATCTTGAATCTGGACAGACCCATGAATACTAATTACCACAAAAGCAAAAATGTTGTATTAGTAGTCTGAAGTGAGGCATCATAAATACTTTTAAACTGACAGAATATAAAAAAAAATAGTTGAAATTGTGCTTAACTGTATATAATTACAGGTGATTTAGAGGATCATAATAAGTCAGCGTGCATTTAATCAACAGCCTTCAATCATGATAAAAACTCTCAACAAAATGGGTATAGAGGGTACATACCTTAACACAATAAAGGCCATATATGACAAACCCACAGCTGACATAATATGTAATGGCAAAAAGCTGAAAGCTTTTCCTCTAATATCAGGAAAAAGGCAAGGATGTTCACTCACACCACTCTTAACATAGTACTGAAGGTCCCAGCCATGGCCATCAGACAAGACAAGGAGATGAAAGGCATCCAGATCAGTAAGGAAGAATTAAACTGTCACTATGTGCAGATGACATGATATTATACATAGTAAGCCATAAAGGCTCTACAAAAAACCTATCAGAAATAATAAATGGATTTAGCAAGTTGAAGGATACAAAATTAATACACTACATCAAGCTAAAAAGCTACTGTACAGCAAAGAACACAAACAGCAGAACAAAAAGGCAGCCTACAGTTTGGGAGAATATATGATTTTTCCAACAAAGGGTTAACATCCAAAATACATAAAGACCTCATATGCCTCAACACCCAAAGAACAAATAACCCAATTAAAAAATGGGTGGAAGACCTGAATAGATATTCCTTCAAAGAAGAAATTTCTGGGAATTAACCCCAAAAACCAAAACGCCAATTCAAAAAGACATGCACTTTCATGTTTATCACTGCATTTTTTACAATAGCCAAGATATAGAAGTAACCAAACTGTCCATCAGTAGATGAATGGATAAAGAAGATGTGGTACATATACACAATGTAGTATTATTCAGCCACAAAAAAAGAAATCCTGTCATTTGCAACGCCATGGATGGATTTACAGGGTATTATGCTCAATGAAATAAGCAAAGTGAAGAAAGACAAATACCATATTTCACTTATTTGTGGAATATTAAAAGAGCAAAATGGAATGAACAAAACGGCAGTAAACTTATAGACACTTGAGATGTGTCTAGTGGTTACGATGAAGAAGGCGTTGTTTGGGTAGGTATGGGAGAGAGGGAGGGAGATAAAGGGGCACAGGAATTCTCAGTCATAATATAAAAGTTGGTCATGGGGATAGTAGTCCAGCCTGGAGAGACAAATAAAACTATATGTAAGAAAATATTTTAGGAGACAGAGGATTAAAGATGGTGGAATGAGAGGTGAGACAGAAGCTTCCTCCTAAAAACATAATTAATAAAACTAATTCTGAAAGAGCAACAGGAAAGAGGGCTGTGCCAACCTGCATACACCTGGAGAAAAGAATAAACTTCATGTACCTGGGTAACATACCAAAGCCATGGCCCAGTGGGACCTAAGCCCTTCTCCCACTCCACCTCACTGGCAGGAGGAAGAGAAATGGAGCGGGGAGGGAGTGGAGGCCTGGGACTGCTGAATACCTATATCCAGAGATCTGCTCTGGGAGCTTAAACCTACATTTCATGGTGCTTGCATGGTTCTCTCATGATTAGGGGGTTGGAAAGCTAAGACAAACAAAATTCTTAGAGAGACTGAGATTCCTGCCACTTGTGGAAAGCAGGAATCCATATCCAGCTGTTCTGGGACAAAAGAAAGGCAGGCAGTCTGAGAGACTTCCTAACAGCAATAGGGCTGCTAAAGGGACAAGGACTGCACAGAGCTTACTGCTCAGGAGAAAGGACAGGTAGACAAAATTGTCCAGGTGCACTCTTGTCCAGCAGGTTGGGGGCTTTCATGATCTTCAGGCGCTCGAGCTCACTGGCTGGCTACGCAGCTCCAAGGACCCCCTCTGTGATACGCAGCCTACTGCACCTTTCTCCTGGCCAGCTCCACCTGGCTCGCAAATCGGCAAACCCTACCCTGGCATTAGGCCAGCCAGAGGGAAAACCTGTCTACAACAACTACAAACGCAAAGCATAGAGGCTTACACCGGTGTGGTCGGCCCACTGGTTCAGGCAGTGGAGACAGGCATAGCAGTGGGGAAGCAGGAAACAGCTCTTTCCTCCCCCCAGGCACCAATACCGCTCCCCTGCAACCCCCAATATTGCTTCAGGGGCTGAGCAACTCCTGAAAATAGAGCTTCTGGGCACTAGAGGGCGCCATATGCAAATATGAAACTCCAAAGGAACCCGGTTCAAAGTAAAATTATGAATACAATTCCTGAGAAAGATTTAAATGACATCGACCTCATGAATCTTCCTGAAAGGGAGTTCAAAATAAAAATCATTAACATGCTCATGGAGGTACAGAGAAATATTCAAGAACTCAGGAATGAATTCCGGCCGGAGATCCAATCACTGAAGTGCACAATGGAGGGTATTAAAAGCAGATTAGATACAGCAGAGGAGACAATAAATGAAATAGAAACTAGGGAAGAGGAATACAAAGAAGCTGAGGCACAGAGAGAAAAAAGGATCTCTAAGAATGAAAGAATATTGAAAGAACTGTGTGACCAATCCAAACGGAACAATATTTACATTATAGGAGTACCAGAAGAAGAAGAGAGAGAAAAAGGGATAGAAAGTGTCTTCGAGGAGTTAATTGCTGAAAACTTTCCCAATCTGGGGGAGGAGATAGTTTCTCAAGCCATGGAGGTGCACAGATCTCCCAACACAAGGGACCCAAGGAGGACAACACTAATACATATAGCAAATAAAATGGCAAAGATCAAGGATAAGGACAGACTATTAAAAGCAGCCGGAGAGAGAAATAAGATCACATACAAAGGAAAGTCCATCAGGCTATCATCAGACTTCTCAGCAGAAGCCTTACAGGCCAGAAGGGAGTGGCATGATGTATTTAATGCAATGATGCAGAAGGGTCTTGACCAAGATTACTTTATCCTGCAAGATTATCGTTTAAATTTGAAGGAGGGATTAAACAATTCCCAGATAAGCAAAAGCTGAGAGAATTTACCTCCCACAAACCATCTCTACAGTGTATTTTGGAGGGACTGCTATAGATGGAAGTGTTCTTAAGGTTTAATAGCTGTCACCAGAGGTAATAAAACCACAGTAAAGAAAGCAGAACAGCTAATTACTAAGCAAATGCAAAATTAAATTAACTATCCCCAAAGTCAATCAAGGGATAGACAAAGAGTACAGAATATGATACCTAATATATAAACAATGGAGGAGTAGGAGGAGAAAAAAAAAAGAACCTTTGATTGTGTTTGTAATAGCATATTAAGTGAGTTAAGTTAGACTCTTAGATAGTAAGGAAGTTAACCTTGAACCTTTGGTAACCACGAATCTGAAGCCTGCAATGGCAGTAAGTACATACCTATTGATAATCACCCTAAATGTAAATGGACTGAATGCACCAATCAAAAGACATAGAGTCACTGAATGGATAAAAATACAAGACCCATCTATGTGTTGCCTACAAGAGAATCACTTTAAACCCAAAGACATACACAGACTAAAAGTGAAGGGATGGAAAAAGATATTTAATGCAACTAATAGGGAAAAAAAAAGCAGGAGTTGCAGTACTTGTATCAGACAAAATAGACTTCAAAACAAAGAAAGTCACAAGAGACAAAGAAGGACATTACATAATGATAAAAGGGTCAATCTAACAAGAAGATATAACCATTATAAATATCTATGCGCTCAGCACAGGAGCACCTACATATGTGAAACAAATACTAACAGAATTAAAAGGGGAAATAGGATGCATTGCATTCGTCTAGGAGACTTTAACACTCCACTCACTCTGAAGGACAGATCAACCAGACAGAAAATAAGTAAGGACACAGAGGCACTGAACAACACATTAGAACAGATGGACCTAACAGACATCTACAAAACTCTACACCCAAAAGCAGAAGAATACACATTCTTCTCAAGTGCACATGGAACATTTTCAAGAATAGAGCCTCGGTAAATTCAAAAAGATTGAAATTGTACCAACCAGTTTCTCAGACCACAGAGGTATGAAACTAGAAATAAATTACACAAAGAAAATGAAAAATCCCACAAACACATGGAGGTTTCACAACATGCTCCTAAATAACTAATGGATCAATGACCAAATAAAAACAGATTATCAAGCAATATATGGAGACAAATGACAACAATAATTCAACACCGCTAAATCTGTGGGACACAGCGAAGGCCGTGCTAAGAGAAAAGTATATTGCAACACAGGCCTACCTCAGGAAAGAAGAACAATCCTATATGAACACTCTAAACTCACAATTAATGAAACTAGAAAAAGAAGAACAAATGAGGCCCAAAGTCAGTAGAAGGAGGGACATAATAAAGATTAGAGCATAAATAAATAAAATCGAGAAGAATAAAACAATAGAATCAATGAAAGCAAGAGCTGTTTCTTTGAGAAAATAAACAAAATTGATAAACACCTAGTCAGACTTATCAAGAAAAAAAGAGTCTACTCCCATAAACAGAATCAGAAATGAGAAAGGAAAAATCACTACAGACACCAGAGAAATACAAAGAATTATTAGAAAATACTATGAAAAATTATATGCTAACAAACTCGATAACCTAGAAGAAATGGACAACTTTCTAGAAAAATACAATCTTCCAAGGCTGACCCAGAAAGAAACAGAAAATCTGAACAGATCAATTACCAGCAACGAAATTGAACTGGTAATCAAAAAACTACCTGAGAATAAAACCACTGGACCAGATGGCTTCACTGCTGAATTTTCTCAAACATTTAGTGAAGACCTAATACCCATCCTCCTTAAAGTTTTCCAAAGAGTAGAAGAGGGAATACTTCCAAACTCATTCTATGAGACCAGCATCACTCTAATACCAAAACCAGGAAAAGACACCACAAAAAAAGAAAATTACAGACCAACATCCCTGATGAATATAGATGCCAAAATACTCAACAAAATATTAGCAAACCAAATTCAAAAATACATCAGAAAGATCATCCATCATGATCAAGTAGGATTTATTCCAGGGATGCAAGGATGGTACAACATTCGAAAATCCATCAACATCACCCACCACATCAACAAAAAGAAGGACAAAAACCACAGGATCATCTCCATAGATGCTGAAAGAACATTTCACAAAATTCAACACCCATTCATGATAAAAACTCTCAACAAAATGGGTATAGAGGGCAAGTACCTCAACGTAATAAAGGCCATATATGACAAACCCACAGCCAATATTATACTTACCAGTGAGAAGTTGAAAGCTTTTCCCCTAATATTGGGAGCAAGACAAGGATGCCCACTCTCCCCACTTTTATTCAACATAGTACTGGAGGTCTTAGCCACGGCAATCAGACAACACAAAGAAATAAAAGGCATACAGATTGGCAAGGAAGAAGTCAAACTATCCCTGTTTGCAGATGACATGATATTGTACATAAAAAACCCTAAAGAATCCACTCCAAAACTACTAGATCTAATGTCTGAATTCAGCAAAGTTGCAGGATACAAAATTAATACGCAGAAATCTGTGGCATTCCTATACACTAACAATGAACTAGAAGAAAGAGAAATCAGGAAAACAATTCCATTCACAGTTGCATCAAAAAGAATAAAATACCTAGGAATAAACCTAACCAAGGAAATGAAAGACCTATACTCTGAAAACTACAAGACACTCATGAGAGAAATTAAAGAAGATACCAATAAATGGAAACACATCCCATGCTCAAGGATAGGAAGAATTAATATTGTCAAAATGGCCATCCTGCCAAAAGCAATCTACATATTCAATGCAATTCCTATCAAAATACCAACAGCATTTCTTCAACAAACTAGAGAAAATCGTTCTACAATTCATATGGAACCACAAAAGACTCCGAATAGCTAAAGCAATCCTGAGAAGGAAGAATAAAGCTGGTCGATTATGCTCTCCAACTTCAAGCTCTAATACAAAGCCACAGTAGTCAAGAGAATTTGGTACTGGCACAAGAACAGACCCATAGACTAATGGAACAGACTATTGAGCCCTGATATAAACCTAACCATATATGGTCAATTACTATATGATAAAGGAGCTATGGACATACAATGGGGAAATGACAGCCTCTTCAACACCTGGTGTTGGCAAAACTGGACAGCTACATGCAAGAGAATGAAACTGGATTATTGTTTAACCCCATACACAAAAGTAAACTCGAAATGGATCCAAGACCTGAATGTAAGTCATGAAACCATAAAACTCTTAGAAGACAACATAGGCAAAAATCTCCTGAATATAAACATGAGCAACTTCTTCCTGAATGCATCTCCTCAAACAGGAAAAACAAAAGCAAAAATGAACTCATGGGACTACATCAAACTAAAAAGTTTCTGTACAGCAAAGGACACCATCAACAGAACAAAAAGGCATCCTACAGTATGGGAGAATATATTTGTAAATGACATATCCAACAAGGGGTTAACATCCAAAATATATAAAGAACTCACATGCCTCTACACCCAAAAAGCAAATAACCAGATTAAAAATGGGCAGAGGATATGAAGAAACAGTTCTCCAAAGAAAAAATTCAGATGGCTAACAGACACATGAAAAGATGCTCCACATCACTAATCATCAGGGAAATGCAAATTAAAACCACAATGAGATATCACCTCATACCAGTAAGGATGGTTGGCATCGAAAAGCCTAAGAACAACAAATGCTGGCAAGGATGGGAGAAAGGGGAACCCTCCTACACTGCTGGTGGGAATGTAAGCTAGTTTAACCATTGTGGAAAGCAACATGGCAGCTCCACAAAAAACTAAAAATAGAAATATCATTTGACCCGGGAATCCCACTCCTTGAAATTTACCCAAAGAACACAACTTCTCAGATTCAAAAAGACATATGCACCCCCATGTTTATCGCAGTACTATTTACAATAGCCAAGATATGGAAGCAACCTAACTGTCCATCAGTAGATGAATGGATAAAGAAGAGTGGTACATATACACAATGGAATATTATTCAGCCATAAGAAAGAAACAAATCCTACCATTTGCAACAACATAGATGGAGCTGGAGGATATTATGCTCAGTGAAATAAGCCAGGCAGAGAAAGACAAGTGCCAAGTGATTTCCCTCATTTGTGGAGTATAACAACAAAGCAAAACTGAAGGAACAAAATAGCAGCAGACTCAGAGACTCCAAGAAGGAACTAGTGGTTACCAATGGGGAGGGGTGGGGGAGGAGGGATGGGGACTGAGGGGTATTATGTTTAGTACACATGGTGTGGGGGATCACGGGGAAAACTGTGTAGCACAGAGAAGGCACATAGTGAATCGGTGGCATCTTACTACACTGATGGACATTGACTGCATTGGGGTGTGAGTGGGGACTTGATAATATGGGTAAATGTAGTAACCACATTGTGTTTTCATGTGAAAACTTCATAAGAGTGTATATCAATAATAGCTTAATAAAAATTTTTTTTAAAAAGAAAAATGAAAATATTTTATCTATGCTAAACCTATATGTCAACAGAAATTAGAATAGTACAGGGTGAGCAGAAGATAGGGATAGGATGATTGAGATACCCACCTACAGAAATTGTAACTAGGACCATGTAAGGGAAGGAATAAACAGCTTTTCTTTGCTGTGGGAATATGGAAAATCACTTGTTTGCTCCATGCTTTATTTTTTTCTTTTAATTAAGAAAGAAAAAAATGATACATTGGACTTCATCAAAATGTTTCCTGGCACTGACATTGATAAGGAAGGCTAAGGAATGAAAAGAAAGGAATTTGGACACTGCATTTTCCAAGACATTGTACACCTGTATTTAAATCCAGTCCTTAAAAAGTTAGTACTATAAAACCTTAAAGGGCTTGGAAACACGGTGTCATATGACATCATAAACAGGCAAACTAGAAGCTGCTTAGTGATTTTTATGGGTACACAGAGAACATGGCTCAGACTTCAAACTTGTATTACAACATAATTGTGAAGAGACTTGATTTTGGAATTTGTCAGGTTTGGGTTTAATTCAGGGCTATACCACATACTAATAATGTGACCTGGGAAATCTATTTAACCATTCTAACCCTCAGTTTTGACATCTGTAAAATGCAAGTGATGAAGGTTGTCACGGGCTAGGATGTAAGATGATGCAGGCAAACGAATCAGCCCCAGGCCCTCCACAGACGCATTACTCAGTAAGCGTTAACTCCTGCTACTTGGTTATTATTTTCAGAAGACTGTTGGAAAACCTCACTCTAGCCACTATCAGAGCACCTGAAACTTCCCATATAAGTCCTATGGGCTTGAAATGATGTAGTTACAGAGTTATGTCTTGAAATTGATGTTTGCAAAAACATATATGTGCAGTATAATTATTTTTGGCCGTTGAAAAACTTTAATAGAAAAGTCTTGAAAATACAAAATGCAATCACCGCAGTAGCTATGGAGCATCATGGTGGATAGAGAGAACGGACAGCTAGGATGCAGGGAGAAAGAAATATGTGAAGGGGGGAAGGTATTCAGGTTCCTGACTTCTTCCTTTGTTCACACTATTCTTGTCTCTAAGGGCACACAGCCTTAATAGACGTCAAAGTAGAGATGTATGGTCCCGAGCTCTCCACTAAGAGGACCAGAAGTAGAGCACAGCAGGCCTCTGCAATATTATACCCTGGCCCTTTCCCATCTCCTGGGGGAAAACAGATCCAGTTAGGAGAGGACTAAAAGGCGGCTGAAGTCATTACCCAAGAAAGCCTTCAAGCAGACCAGGGAGGTCCGTGAGAAGGTGCTCTCGGTCATTAGCACAGTAAGAGAAAGTGGCCTGACGACTTCCTGACAAATCTGTATAGTGTGTGAAGAAGAACGTCCTCAGGTCCAGAAGAATTAAGGTTTAATATGCTTTTTACATGTCTGTGGGGTAGAAATGAAATAATCCTCTGGGTCGGGTTTGAGAGTCCCCCAACATCCACTCTTTCCTCAAGGACTGTTTGGGTGTAGGTTATGCCCCAAAGGTCCTCCAGATGGTACCACACAACTTTTGGGGAAGCCTAATTACCTCCCTCCAGATGTCGTCCAGAAGATTGGCTGAAGTCCTGTTACAGCCCATTTATAAGGGTCTGGATCCCCAGTCAGATGAAATCTGTGGGCTTCCTGGGTAGGAGACTGGGTGTGCAGCGCAGGTCCCTGACCGGAAGACAGCTGAGGCGAAAGTGAGATCCTGGATCGTCATGCCTTCCAGCTTGTCCATGTCATTTGTTATCCCAACTGAGACAAGAACTGTTTTCCCACAACATGCACTACTACAGAGGAGTACAAAGGAACAAGCCATTGATACACACAACAGCTTGGATGGATCTCAGAGCTGGGGGCCAAGATGTTCCACTGGAAGGGCCTGCTGGATTTAGAGGGGTTCTCCTAAAGCTCAGAGTCGGTGTGCTCACTGTTGAGCATGAGACACAGAAGCTATAGGGCTGAGGACCTGGTCACAGCCACAACACTGGATTTGGGGCTGAGGGACAAGTTCGGAAAGTCAGCCCAAGACAAATGTGGATCTTTCCTTTGGGACACAACCTACCAGCACTGATTCTAGAAGTTAACTCTTCACTATGTTCTGAGCAAACCTGAGCAGACCTTCACCCAGGTCATCCACCAGGGCCTCACTGTCAAGATTAAACTGGAAGGGGCTAGGGAAAAAAGATTTTGCAGAGCCAGAAGGGTCAGCACTGACAGCCTTCTTCACGTTGATGCTGAGACCGCCCTGTGTTGGGGTCCAGGAAGACCAAGTACTGGGAAGATAGCATTCCGCTACCCACTCCTGCATCCTTGTTGCATAGACTGAAACTATAATGCATATTTTTTAAGACAAATAATACACACTCCAATGTAAACAAGGTCTGACCTGGATCATATGAGAGCAACTGGCAGATGTGTTAATCAGTGTTGCAATGATATTGATGGTAAAATCAGAGACAATGTCTCATAAACAGGTTTGGATGATGTCAAGTTATATGACCTGACGTAATACAGTGTTCGGCGCATCCACAGAACATCTTTAAGGAAATATATCAGGCCTTGGGCAATTTCTGCCATAAAGCTATGCCTATAACACAAACAGCAGTAAGTGATAGACTTTCCCATTCTTTTACAATAGACTTCAAGTGGGAGAAATGGAGATTACTCAGAAAACCATGGGCCTGAACAAAAACCTCACCTCAGGGACAGAGGTCAAATTGCTATGTTATCTTGCCTCTAGTTTTTGTTCAGCCAATAGTGTGTTTGCTATTCAATAAGAAAGAGCTTTTAGTTGGAATTTAATTACAATTGATCTGTGCCAGACTAATATGATTTTATTTAGAATTTATTATTTTACACAAAATAGCTTTTAAATGATTGTTTAGTTTCTAATGTCAGAGACTTGGTCATTTGGCCAGAATAATGTTACTGCTGCACTAATAAAAGAAATAATGTTAAAGATTCCAGAACTCTTACAGTTCCTGTATTCATCTTTTTATGGCTATACTAATGTCTTTATATTATGCCGTATGAGTATAATTTCTTTCTTTTAGGCATTTTGAGTACATTTTTTAGCATTGAAATCAAAATACAAATAAAGGGCTATGTCTCTAGGAGGGGATGGCATGTAGTGGACTAACATTCCTTCGTGTAACAGAAAAGCAGGTAAATATAAGCAAACAAGCAAACACGCAAACCCCTGTGTCCAAAGAAGAACTGCAGAGCTAACCAGGACATGGGTTAAAATAGAGAAAAGTATTCATCAATCTCACAAAAAATGCAAAAACCAAATCCATCATTTGGGAACCTGCAAGGAGAGGTTGTCTTATTAAATGGCCAAGGTTCTCAAGCCCCGAGGTCCTTTATCATATTCACAGGGTCAACCAGGGGTTTATAAAGCCTTGAAAAATCTGAAAATTGCCTCTCATTAGTTCAGTGTGTGATTGGATTATGATGCCTACTTCTATCCTCTCTGCCTGCTGGAGAATAAGGTATATACTCTCTGGGGTAGGATGGCAATGCTTCCACAATTTTTTCCTGCAATTTTTTATATGCATTTTTCACCTTTAAATAAAGAAGTATATGAAACATTCCAATAAAACTTAAGAAAAATGGATCAGCTCATTACCATGTTACTGGAGTTATCAGCCTCAGACTTTAAATGTGTTATTCAACAATATTAGAAATGAGAAAAATGGAAAACTTTATAAGGGACCTAAAATTTATAAAAAAGAATCAAATTAAATGCTAGAAGTGAAAAATGCAATGATTGAATTAATAACTTAATAAATGAGTTTCATAGCAGATAAACTTTTTTTTTAAAAAGGACTCATGAATGGGAAGATAAGGCTTTAGACTTATTCAGATTACAGTGTACTGCACAAAAATGGATAGATAGCATATTAAAAGATGAATAAAAAGACTGTTAGGAACATGGCACAGAGTAAAAAAGGTAAAAATGTGCAATTGGAGGGAAAGAATGGAAAGTCAATATTGTATATCTAAGGAGATAATGACTAAGAATTTTCAGAACTAATGAAAGCCATATTTAAGAAATGCTCCAAATATCAAGCAGTGGAAATCCAAAAAAAATCACCTAGATAAATTATTGTAAAACCACTAAAAGGAAAAACTAAGAGAAAACATAAAAACAAACAAAAATAAAGAACACATTGATTGTCTCAAAGGAGCAACAATCAGACTGACGGCTGACTTCTCAACAGAAATGATGGAAGCCAAAAGTCAATTGAGTGGCATATTTAAATAGTAAAAGAATAATTTCCAATCTAGAATACCCTAACCAATGAAAATGGTTTTACAATGAGGTGAAAATGAAAGCATTTTCAACCAAACAAAAACTGAGAAAATCCATTACCAGCTAACTGACATTAAACATACTAACGAGAACTCTTAGTTTCTCTCAGTGGTGCTGGAAGATCAGGCATCTGAAAGTAGCAGGTGTGGTATCCTGTGATTATAAAAATAGGAAAAAAACTGAAATAGAAAATAAAACATATTTATAATTGTTCTTGAAAGAAATAAAGAATTAAATCTATTCAACTCAGCCCAGTCCCCTCAACCAAAATGCATGTGTGTCAGCAAATATAAAATTTTATTTTTAAAAGATAAATATACATCTTTCAAATTTATTTCAACCAACTCTAGGGGAAAAAATAAAGACAACTGCTCACCAAAAGTCAGATAAATATTTTGTAGCAGTTTGTCTACATTTATATTTCAAATAATTGGCAAACACCTTCAAACTACTGTTAAGAATTTTAGGAAAATAAAAGCATTTGTTGCATGAACTAAAATTAAAATGTTAAATTCTTTTTTAAAGAAATAATTAGCTATGATTAATAAATCAGTAGTATATCTTAAGTATTTTGCTATTTCAGTAAAGACTAAAACATTTCAAAGTGAATATTTTTCCTTATGATTATAGCAAACTTTTGTTTTAGTGTAAAATAGAAAAAATGGCCAGAAATCCCAGCATCAACCATACAGTTGACCATCAAACAAACTGGGTTTGAACTGCATGGGCCCACTTATACATGGATGCTTTTCAATAAATATAGGGACAATTTTTTGGATATTTGTGACAATTTGAAAAAATATGTTCTTTTCTCTGGCTTACGTTATTTTAAGAATACAGTATAAATTACATATACAAAATATATGTTAACTGTTTAAGTTATTGGTAAGGCATCTGGTCAACAGTAAGCTATTAGTAGTTGTTTCTGGGTACTCAAAAGTTATATGAAGATTTTTGACTGTGTGGGAGGTTGGCACCCCTATAACCCCCACACTGTTCAAGGGGCAATGGTATAATGATTTTCCCCTTATAATGGAGCAGAGAGTAAAACTGATCATTTTTCTTTAGCACAATACATTAAATTCATTGTGCCCTTCCCTATATACAGTATGAATGAAACAATAAGGACTTTTCTTCCTTAAAATCCTTTGCTTCCACCCTTCTCAATATAAAATTTTCTTAAATATATTAGCAAGAAATTTCTCTCTCTAACCTAAAGCAAAGCAAAGAAACTAGTAATGGTATTTCATCAGAAGTCAGAATTCAATAGAGGTCATAATTAAATTTCACCATGGAGACAGGATCTTACCATAATTTTACAAATGTTCAGAACATTTTATAAATGTTCGTCAAACTTGCCATCTACTTATGAAAGTACCCTGGTCTGGTTGAGGCTGCAGGGAATGTGCACGGACACACTGCAGCTCCTAGGTCACAGGCGACTCCAGTCCACGAGGGGGCAGCCTTAAACCAAGACGCCCATCTGTAGGTTGAAGACTGATGAGGAGCAAGCAGTACATGTTAAATGCTGCCCCGGAAAGGAACCAAAGGACCTATGAAACCCTCTGCATAGTCACTCTTTGGTGTACTTGCATATCCATTTCATTATGATTAAAATCACCAAAATAAATTTTGGCAGACCCAGAAAGACTTCTAAAAGCTATTAAGTCTCAGTGCTTTTCATGAGTAGCTAGATTGTCTTAATCACATTACATTTTGACACAAAATCCTTGCCCATTTCCATAGACGAGCTTTTGACTCTTAAGACCAACAGTATCGTAAGAATGTAGCTTGGCTTTCAAATAAGTTTCTTTAAATAAACTGAAATAAATCAAGGTTATATATTTAAAATATATTTAGGTTATTCAACAGTAGTAGATCATTTCAAATTCTCAATTTGTTTACTTCTAAATCACTTTGCCTCCTGCCTGTTTTTCCTTTGTAGATATCTACATTAAAAAAATAATCAGGGGTTAAAATGATATAATATAAAGCAAATTTTCTGGAGTTTCTCCTGCCAGAAGTCACTACCATTAACTATTAATCTAAAAAGGCCAGTTTTCAATATTTAATTGTGCCCAGTATTTCAATCATGGTAGTGTAATAATTGGTAAGAAAGCATTTAGGTATATTAAAAGTTATGCTTTAAGTTCTGGTTTTAGTGATTCACTGCTAAATACCACAGAATAGAAAGGAGTTTTTATTCTTCAAGAGAAAGTTGTTGATACTTTATATGTTGGGAAAATTGCTTTATCATAAGTACTATTATAATGAAACGTTTATTCATTAAAGCTTCTTTTATTCATGAAAGGGCAAAATCATTTGCTGGTTCGCTTTGTTCCAAGAACGTGCTGGAGTGCTAAATGAAAACAAGTAGCTTAGCTCTAAGTAGACTGCATATTACAAATCAAAATGTGAAGCTGTGAGGTTAAAATGAACCAGATAGGCAAATAAGTCTTTTTCCTCTGCCAACATTTTCTTTTTATACAGCACATACAGAGGGACATCTTTTTTTTCTCTTAGATATAAAGCTATTTAATACCCTACAGAGCAATAAGAACCCTAAAATGTGAGTGTTCTTCAAAAACATTTCTTTTTTTTTTTTAATTGTAGAGGCCCTCAGAGGCCTAGAGGTAGGCACCCTGGTTATTTCACACAATGACTCTCAGAAAACAAAAAAAATCTGGCACGGTGTGTAGTCCTAGGAATGTAGGTCCCAAACATGTTTTTAGAAAGAGTAATGGAGCTAGTCCAGTTCCTTTTTTGTTCCTATTGTTTAAGACCATGAGAAAGACGGTCTACTGCTAAGTCTTCAATACATTCTCAGCTGTAGACAGAGACACTCAGCAGAGAACACCAAGAGAGGATACTGAAAACTCCCACATGATTATAGAACGGATCTGCCCTTCCAAGAATATTGGGAGCTAAGATCTTTTATGTCCCGAGGCAAACGGGTGCAGGGTGGTGAGGTCTGAGTCACTATATCCCAGCTCTAACGCTGGCTTTTTCTCATAGGGGCACTTCCTTGATTTCCAAGGGGATTGGACAGTGCATGGCTGTATTACCTTAAATCCATCAAGACTTTGGAAAACAATCTGTGTCCTAACATACATATAACATACATATACTCTGAATGATAATTCAGTAATATCTAGGAAAGGAAAGCTCTATATTTAATTGGTCAAGAGTCACAAAATTTCACATAGATTAAGAGTGGGAAAACCTGTTCAACTCATAGAAAATCGTACTTTGCGGCAAGGAGGATGCATGTAGATTTCTTCCAATGTAACCTAATTAAAAAAAAAATTCCAATATCAACTAAATTTATTTTAATACAATTTTTGTGTTATTTCCTCAATGAGCCCTCTATTTCTGTGAGATAAGGTCAAAAGATGATCAAACAGTAAGTCCACAGGATAATGTGGGATATTAGAAC
This sequence comes from Smutsia gigantea, assembly GCA_032199065.1. Taxonomy (NCBI): domain Eukaryota; kingdom Metazoa; phylum Chordata; class Mammalia; order Pholidota; family Manidae; genus Smutsia; species Smutsia gigantea. Next base: position 125,936 of record JAVSCE010006954.1, on the reverse strand, counting down.
ATGATAATAATAGGTTCATGAGAATCCTTTGTTTGAAGTCTTAAAGTAAAATATTGCCTGTATATTGTCAGCATCTAGGAGAATAATTGTCATGAGTTAAGTAACCTTCAATAAAGCAACCTATATTTGTGTATATATAACATTATATATGTATATAATGTGTTATAAAAGAAATCATTTAGTAAGATTTGAGAGTCTTGCTTAGAAAAAAGACTTTTGAATTAGATGACCTTCCAAGGCATTCATTAATATCTAACCCTTCCTCAGGGCCACTGATACATTGGCAATAACTTCTCTTGTCTTTGATGAGCCACCCTACTCTCTCTGGTGACCAGTTACATCTCACTGTCTCTGACGATTGCTCATAGACACTCCCTTAAGAGCTTATCACTCAGGAGCAGGATCCCACTCTATTATTCTCATGACTTACATAGCATTATATATGTATCTTATAATATTTATATAAATTACAAATTTATAAACTTTATAATTTATATTTAATTCATGAATTTAAAGGCAGGCAGATGTTTAATGCAGAGCTACACATATGACCCTAAATAAAAATTTTAAAGACCCAACAACTGTGCTTGTCAAACTACAACTACCCCAGAAGAGAATTCATTGGAAAGTGTAGCCTTGAATGTGATCTTCATGACAGGCAGCTTCACTCCACCTCGCATGAAAGAGATCTTTACCTAAAATGACACCCAGGCTATCACAAATGATGGGGATGATAATATACAATGCATGTTGGATTCTCCACTCTTCACTCAGTGGACACTATGCCTTATGCCTGTCCTCTTCTCCCTCCACTGTGCTTTTGGGGACTCATATGGGTATGTGACCAGTTACTTGAAAGAGCAGCGCATCAAAATACAGAGGTTGAGAACGGCAACGGACAAGAGGCCAGTCATCCTGGCATTCACCTATTCCGTTTATTGACTCAAAAAGCATATGAGTACTAATTATAGCAAATCTGTGGAAACAACAATGAAAATGCAGTGTGCGACGATCTATAATCCAGTATGCCCAAGTCTCTAGGTCCCACTGTTCTGCCCCCAGTATCATTTAAAGGTAAAATGCATTAACAATGTAGCAGAGTATCTGAACACCTTTCATAAATCTTGATTTGTAACGATTCTGCTCTCAATGAAGTAGAACGAAGTATTTTTTAAAAATCTTTGCACCTTTCTTTAGTTTTGTAGGTGTTCCTAAGAAATACTTGTATCTGCTCTCGTTCAACTTTGACCACACTTCTCACAGTGTAATGGAACACAAACTCTCCCCCTTGAGAATTGCCACACGACACCATTTAAACTAAAACACATTAAGAATTGGTTATATAAATCCTGTGAAAATGAGCATTTTGGAGTAGCTAGTTGACTGGAAGTTATGTCCACTGAGTTAATATTTTTGTAACATAGGAAATAATATGGTACTCAATGTATCACAAGCCTGATATTACTACTATAACTGGCTTCCTTAGATAAGTAAACTTGGTCAAAATTCAGCCAGCTATGGTATTATGAAACTGTAAAATAATTATACTCAATGAAAAAAGTATAATGTTTATGACAATCTAACTCAAGTTAAAAATTTGCACATTTCTGAGCATCCTCTGGGTTTCTTAGGAGTTTACATCTAGTACAGGAGACAGACCTCTGCAAGGCAGACTATAACAAGGGTTTGGCTTGTATTTATATTTTTGCAACACTTGGAAACAGGAAGGAAATTTTCAAGGAGAAAGTAATATTGAGTTTGACTTCAGTGCTGGGAGAACACTGTGACAGGCAGCAAAGAGGCAAAAGTTATTCTGCACAGGAGGAACTTAGAAGAAGATGCAACAATGAAGAGCATATTCATAGGTCATTCATCTGTTTATTCAATTACCCATATACTTATATTCAACAAGTATCTACTGAGCCACTTCAGTGCTAATATTCATAATGGTATTATTGCATACATTCAGACAAACTATTCCTTCAGTCTCAGTGTGAACAGGTCTTTGGACATAATCACACTGGTTTTAACTGCAGATACATGTTCAAGAAAAACTATGGTGAATTTCTTAAAATGTGCCACCAGCTGATAGATTCTTCTAGGATATATGAATGAGAGCTCCCCTAAGTATTGCCTAAGTATTGAAGGACATTGATATAATTAGGTGATTAATATTTCAGATCAAGTTAAGACAAAACATGTGCCTAGAAATTTTATATAACATCAATAAGATGCAATATAAACTTAATTATGTCTTAACATGGCTGTTTTTTCTACAGACAGAGACATTTATTAACAGCCTACTGATACTCAGTATAGAGTTTTGAATGAGAACTTTTTATTTAGAAATTGTAATCTCATGAACATTAAAACAAAACAGTATAACCTTGAATTTCACCCATGAAGAAAAATCTTTGTTTTTTCTTTCCACATATATTACATTTATATTCAAGAATAAGAAAGGAAATAATTTTGAGAACAGCCTGCTCGAGGTGAGTCGTTATCTCCTGCTCTGCTTCAAAATGGATGGAGCCATAGTTAACAGAGTATTGTTTCACATTCTAGCCTCCTAATGGGGTTATGTCCCAATGTTATAACATTTGAAAAATTAATTAAAGAACTGTAAGAGTCTTATGTCTCTTGTTTAAAGATTATTAATTTTATTTTAGAAACCACAGAAGTTAAGTTTTTTAAAAAGGATCAGCTTTAAAATCCAATAGACTTGAGTTCAAATCCTGACTCTTCCAAGCAGCAGCTTTGTGCTTTCTTTAGAAATTTAGTCTCTTCAGATTCCTTGAAAGGTAAAAATAATACTTCAATTTTAAGGTAGATGTGAAGATAAACATGAGTAAAGAAAAATGTAAGTTCTTCACATAGTGTCTGGCATACACTCCATGCCAAGAAATAATGGCCCCTCTTTTTCTCCCCCTTTTCCTTTCCTTTCCTTTTTTTTTTTTTAACAGTTTCTGTTTTTCTGTCTCCAGTGAATTTTAACTCTTACTGATATTTGTTCGAGGAAATTACTTGTGGTGACTTTTCAACATACTCCAAAAATATAAAGACAGAATGTAATGAATGCATATCTGATTCATTTCATTGCACTTGCCATTTCTCAAAAAGAATGCAGTGTGCTAGATAAAGCTATCGAGGCGTATTTTTAAATTAATGTTTTAATTAACATTTCTAATTTCATGTGAAACTGGGCCCATGTGTCATCTGTTGCTTCCCAAGAAGCCGTTCCTCTGTAACACTACTGTATCTCCAAGGGAACATTTTTCAAAAGGAGACAAAACATATACTAAGACTAATGTGTTATTATTTACAGTTTAGTTGTAAGAGCAGATAAAGTACTGAAACTATTATCTCCCTCACATCCCAAGTGAAACTGAACTTTCAGAAGGATCATTGAGATTTTTTAAAATTTTTAATAGATTAGGTCATGTACTGAGTAGTTCATGGAACAAAGTAGTTTTAAATGGATGTGTTTTTAGTTTCACAAATGAACGGCTTCTTTTCCTAAATGTATTTTTTTATCACAGAGTAATTTCGGTAGTACTAACCTTCTCAGAGATCAAGTCTGTATTTGTGCTAATTAAAAAGAAACTGCCGTGATATTATACCCCTGATCAAAATATCCTCAAATATCTTAAAATACTGAGGTCTCAGGGTACCTGGGAAGATTAGAATTAGAAAACAGGAAACTGTTCTAAGGTAGTTTTTCATTACAATTAGAACCAAATATCCAACTGAAGTTGGGTTGAATTAACCAGTTCAATTGTTTGGTGCTGGGAGGGTGATGGGGCATACATTAGGTGAAAAGACAAGGTTTTTGTTTTGAGCTGTCTCCTGAACCTCATTTTTAATGAGAACCAAAATGCTTATGGTGGGTTTTCCATAAATCTTCAAGAGGTAAATGACACTGGTTACAATTTGTCCAGACAATACACTGCAGAAAGTAAAGATGCGCACTTGAATCTCAACTCATAAAATGTTTGGCAATGATGATTTTGAAGAAAGAAAAGTTAAATAGTTTATTAAAACATTTCCCTTCATCTAGCTTGTTTTCAAAACTAAAATAATCATATTTTCCTAAGGCAATATTCAGGCCACAGTTTCCCTGTCCGACGTACCACTTAGCATTTCTAGCGTATCTATCTTTATTTACGAAACCTTTTATCTCTGAGCACTGATATTCACAACATTAACTATTGAACAAATGTGTGTGTGCCTATCTTTATTTTTGTTCCAATATTAATTATGAATTAATCTAATGAATTAATTAGAAAAGGTAGGTTATTTCAGTTGTGCTTTGCTAAATGTAATGTTGACAATCTGAATTGCTATAAATTAATTTGGCAATCAGACATGCAGGTATTAGAAACGTGATGATTTTTCAACAGTATTCTATAAAAGTATTTTTTAATTCAGTGGGGTTAATCACCACTCCTAGAGGCTATTATACTTCAATAGAAATTTATCATGTTTATAATGGGGTTTAAATTTATAAGTTGAAAACATGTGTACCGAACAAGATATATAAGATTTTCAAATTTCCCATAATCAAAAAAAGTAATAAAAGCAATGTTTCTGGTGCTTCCTGTTTCTGCAAATTATGAATTGATTAAGGTTATCTTATATAGGAAAGTTACTTGGGTCCTATTATTTTGATAACCAAAGTGGCCATAACATTCTTAGAGAACTTGAATTTTCTCAAGAGTTTTCTCTGTACATTTTGATCCTGATCTTCTGCAGTAGGAAAACAAACAATATATATACATAAAATTTTAAAGCTTATAATGGAAACCTATTCCAACCTCTTATAAATCTGAGAAGGACCATTAAGCCAGTAAATTGAAACACTTTATTTTTCAAGATCAGAGATTTTCAAAACCATTGTTAATGTTTGACAGGTTTTAACTTGAGCCATGTTTCTTGTATCTGTTGAGGTGAGACACTTTATGCTTTGATGAATGCCCATGTTCCTTCATGTTGTTACTTAAGAGCCAAGAAGCGTTTTTAAAAATTTGAAATGACCAATCTTCTCACCATGCCTTCTTCTAAATATCTATCAAACAAAATATTCACCCAATGAATATCAAGCACTTACTTCGTAGGTATCAGACTCATCAATCTGTTACTATATCTCTTTGCGTGTAACTTTCTTGGCATAAATCTACTCACTTTTCACTCCACAACAGCAAGCTCGGCAGATAGTTGAGCTCTGACCAGAACTCTATTGAAAGGTTCTCCAGCTCTAAGGTCTCTAATTCATTATCAATGATAACTCCTTTCTTAACTATAGAAACCTCTATTAATCCAAGAAGCTTGCAGGAAATGCTTTGATAAAGCCGTTTTCACTTCTACTGATCTGCATTAACTGCGTTAAAATTCAAATACAGTTCTTAAAGTGCTTCTTTCACAATGTCTAATAGTACTAGCTACCTTCTATCTTACCGATAATTTTTGCTTTAAAAACTCAATAGGGGATATTTCCTGGTCTACCACCCAGAGGATTAGTAGTAGGTATTACAAACGTTAAATTTAAATAGCAAACCATAACACAGTGATGACGATTTCAATATCTTAACATATCCACCCACTCTTCCTCACTCTAATTCAGAGTTTTACTTTTAAAAAATCCAGTTAACCTTTTTCATGAAAGAATTGTAATGTGTTTGGCGTGTGATTACCATCATAGCAGAGCCAGAAATTATATGAGACCTGGAAGTTTTTTTTGTTTTTCAGTTTCACAAGTCTGTTCTAAATTTCTTTTTCATAAAACAAACAAGTAAACCTTGCTTCTGTCTCCTCCCACTCCCTCCGCTTGGGGCTGACTCAGTAAGCAACCTGCTGCATTTCACAGCTGTGGGACTTCACTGGAAAGGGTCTCCGGAAACCCTGCGAACAGGGTCGCGGCGCAGCGGGCACAACATAGTGAACCGACAAGCAGGGGTTTCCTTCTCTCGGCCATTCCTCAGCCGTGCACCCCAGTATCCTCACGTCTCCAGTCCCAGAAGGCAGCTGAGCTCACAGCTGGAAACAAGTTGTGTTGTGAATCTCAGTGAATTACCCAAGGAGCAAACAGCCTCCTTTGCTCACTCGGAATTTCAACTGCCCGGTGAACTAGGAATCACTAGCCTGGGTCCAGCAACACGGGTAAAAGTGTTTCTGTCTCTCGACAGAATGAAAATGACGCAGGGTGTGTATTGATCTACAGGATATCGATCAGTTTCCTTCCTTTACCTTTGCAGTTTAGGTACCAGACAGCCTAGGGCTCGCTTCACACGCCCGGGGGCCGCCAACAGATCCATTTTCCCCAAATGCATATAAGGCTAAAAATCGCCTCCCAGCACCACGGAGTGGCCGCAGCTGCATTGTTTACCATGTGTCACCTCGGGGTTCGCCCCTCGCCCTCTCCCCGCGCCCACGCCGCGTCCGCGAAGCGCTCGGCCGGGGTCGAACACGGAAAGCGCCACAACCCGGTCTGGAGCCTCCAGGAGGAGCCCCGCGGCCGCCCGCGCCTTCCCTCCTCCTACCCCGGGGATGTCCGCCTCCCAGGGCGCCGGGTCCCCGGGCGGCTGGGGAAACTTGGCGGCGAGGCGCCGCTCCGGGCGAGCGGACACCTGCGGCGACGCCCTCCTACCTGCAAAGTTGCGCTCTCCCGGTTGAGGGGCCGCGGCCCGGGGACGGGCGGCCGGGGTGCGAGCCCGCCCGCCAGCGCAGCCCGGTGTTCTCGCCGCCGCCGGGTGTGCATCCACGGGAGACGCAGGGCGCGGGAGCCCCCCGCCGCGGGCACCGGCCTGGGCGGAGCGAGGATGCTCGGAGCGCCGCGCCGGGGGCGGGGACGGGCGCCGGGAACCCGCCCCAGCCCCCGGGGCGGAGTCCGCGTCCCCACAGCCGGCCGCGCAGCAGCAGGGGAGGCGCCCCCCGCGTCGCGGGCAGCTGCGGAGACAGCGGCGGCGCCGCCCCGGGCCGGCTGCTCATGCCGGAGCCCACCGCGATCCCTCCGCCCTCCGGCCCGGTCGGTGGCCAGGACGCATCCGCGGTCTCGGGGGCGCGCGAGCCCCGCCAGGACGCCGGCTCCCCCCGCCCCGGGCCCGGCTCCCCGTGCCTCGGCTCGCCCCCGGAGCCGGGCCCCCAGGCAGCAGGTGGCCGGGCCGACCGCGCCCCTTGCCCGGCTCTCCAGACCCCCCTGTCGGCCCCCAGGTGTCAGGCTCCCCCACTGGAGCCCAGGGCGCGCCCCCACCGGCGGGGACATGGAGACGTCCCCAGGGTCAGAGCGGCCCCTCCGGGCCGGGGCGCGAGCGGAGGGGGCGCTGTCAGCCGCGCAGGTTGTAGCATGAAAGTTGTCTCTCGGCCCAGCTGGTCGGCATTCAGTAGCGGAAACAGGATTAAAGTGCGCAGAGGAAAAGCGATTGATGGGCAAAGTTGGCACGGACTTACTCGCTGTCACTGCGACGCGGCGGTTCCCAGCTCGTCCCTCACCGAGGCTGCGCTGGTCGCGACCCCACGAATCGCGAGTCCGTTTGTCGACCTGAGGGGCGCCCATGCGGGATCCTGGCTGCGACAGCCGGCCCGGGGTTTATTTCCCCAAAGTCCGGGGCGAGCCGCTGCAGCCGAGGGTCTCCGCATCCGCCCGCTCCAGCTTTGCGCGTGTGCAACAGATGAGCGGCGGTCCTCCCCGGGGCAGCCGCGGGTGACGCCTCCTGGGAACCAGGGGTCCTCACCGCAAGCAGGACTGCTTTCTTCCCAAGAATATTCCCCGAGGGAGTGCAGGGTAGGCGGCAAGCCTGCACCCACACCCACACGCCAAAGCGCAAAATCACAGTCCTTCTTGGTTAGCTTTTTACCCTCCTTAGTTCACAAGCGTTGAGGTTTTTTTTTTGGAGTATTTACATAAGTCGAGAACATATCACTTTTCTTATTTGTAAATATCTCTTTCTCAATAGTTTATGCTCTTCGCACGGGTTTATTTCAAGCCCAGCCTTCTAGATTTCTGGGAGCGCTGCCTCTCCATCAGCCGCTCCAAAACACTGAGGTGCCCTGAGCCAGACCTGGTTTCTGTAACAACTCTCCAGAAAACAAAGGCAAGAACAACGACCAAAGGATTCCTTTTTTTCTCCCTGAATGTTTGCACTCTACCACAAAAGTACATTAACATCTTTAAAAGGGTTTTAGATATTCTTAATATTAAATTATAGCTTGTATAAAATATGCATGAAAACGTACCTCTTTAGACATGGTAATAATAAATACATGTCTGCTTTCTGTTTAACAAGGGGGGGAAAGATATATGAAAATCTATTTTGTGCCATGCAACTGTAACATGTTACTTTTTGTGAAGTAACATATTCCATTACCATATTTCCAGTAAATTACAATATTCTCAGCCTGATAAAATTCTCCTTGTTTGGTTTGACTGTGTGTCTTTAAAAATAAACCTCTAATAGAATTCCACATACTGAGTGAATGTACCTGTTTATAACACATTTAAAAATACATTCAAAAGAAAATGGATCAATGACAACACACACCCATTGATTAAATACTAAGAACTTTACCTTGCAACCTTAGCGTCCATATTAAATTATATACTTTCTCCTGCCTCTCTGAGGATATGTTCTTATAACAAGTCCCACCTCTGTCATGATGTTGGTGAGAGGCATTTTGTCTATTTTCCTAATTTGTTGTTTTTTTCCATAAGAAATGTGCCTGTGAATCTACAATAAATACAAAACGGAAAGGAACAGCAAGAACAGCCAGCTGAGTAGGTTGTGTTTCCATGGGAAGAAGAATGTTCTATTGATTCCGGAACTTCATTTTGAACAGTTTCATGGGATTATTGATTCCTGACCTCATGCCACCTACTAAAATGTTGAGCAATTACAGGAAAATTATTTGAAATCTATTTAAACAACACAGTGAACTGTGTATACTTCAGTCATTAGCAATAGAAGAAGCAAGGTTTTGGTGTTTGTTTACAATTTCAAAATACAAATTTGGCATACCCGCGGTCCACTTAAAAGGCAATTCACTGAAGTCAAAGAGATTTACAATAAAACGTTATGTGCTTACTGGAAATTTCTTTTTAGTAACTGAGTCAGAAAAATAAGAAAGTAGGCTTCTTTTGAAATTAGCAAGAGAAAAGCAACCCAAGAAACCATAGCCCAGAAACAACTCTCTGCCAGGCTGAAATCTATCATGGACCTAGAGTTACCACTGGTTCAGGAACTCAACTTTTAACTTACTTCTCAAAATTACTCTTCTACCTAGGAACTGATATGTAGTATGTGAAGCACTTTTGTCCAAAGCTCTACATCTGACTTAGAAACAATCACAGAGAGAGGTATTTGGAAAACTTAGTTTTGCACATGTCTCACTATGAGCATTTTATGGGACTTAATGTTGCATAAACATACATTCTGTATGTAATGATGCCATCATTACATACATGATAATAATGGCCTTTTCTTATCTTAGGCAAATTTGGGAAGTAGGTTAGCATTGTCTTTAAAGCCTATGTGACCTGTCTTCTAACTGTGTGACCAAGACTTTCCCTTATTCTACACAGGGGTCCCACACAAAGCCCCTCACTAAAGGACTTGGGTCTGTTCAGCTTGCTTTGCAGCTAGCAGCCCCCCTCCAGGTTTTCATATTCCCTGCTTTGCCATCAGATGTAATTAAACTTTGATCCAATCTGCATGCTATCAACATGGCTTTTTTACCTGCTTTTAAAAAAATGTTTAGGATTTTCTCATTTACCAAGTCTTCCTAAAAACATTCATTTTAATGAATCACTATACATTTCTTTGACATACTTAAGGATTTCTCAAGTCTTTCAAATATGATTTGTTTTTATTGTATTACTCCCTATTGTAAGACTTTGTTGAAAGCCTTGGTACACACACTTCTGTCTGTATGTCTGATAATGTCCTCAGAATAGATTCTGAGAAATAAAACCACATGTCAAAATGCAGGCATATGTCAAAGCTCATCATATAGGTTATATATGTTTTATTGAGCCCTCATCAAGGGGTCCATATAATCTTCTTCTCTTTCTTTTCTATGTTTTTGCTGACTTCCTACTTTTTAAAAGCGACATCTTAATGTAAGTGACTTTTCAATACTTATGAGGGGTTTTGGCCCCATTTGATGTCTAATAGTTCTTAATGTGTTAAGAATATTAATCCCTTACCACATTTATAGTAGATATTGCTTGTTTTCATCTATTCAAATTCTGACTAATGCTATTTGTTTTGTAAAACATTTAATTCTTATATACATTAAACAATCATGTTTCTTCTGAATGATTTCTTTTAATACCTTAACATCCCTAAAGCCTTTTCCCCTCGCATGGTGACCAATGTTTTTTGAGAAATTTAAAAAATGATTTCAATTTTATATAATTGCTCCGTCATTCGTTTTGCGGACTCCGGAGTCATGCTGCCTATGTTTGAAATCCCAGTCTCAACATTCCTTCAGTGACTATGTATGGAGTCTAGTTAAATGTGCCACACCGTGCTGGGTTGTCAGTCTACATCTGTGAACACAACAGGTAAGAGCCTGCCCTTGCAGGACCTATACTTTAGGGAGGACAAGCAAACACACAAATAAGACATTAAATAAGTAAATGATATGAGATATTGGAGAGTGATCCAAAAAACGATGGAAGGGGATTGGGAGTGCTGGTAGAGATGGGCTGTGAGGGTGGGCTGCCCTGTGTCAGGACGGCCTTCACTGAACATGGAGACATCCGAGGAGAGACTAGAAGGTGAGGGAGCCGGCCATGGGGTTAATAGGGGTAGCGTTCAAGTTAGAGGCGTAATCTGTTCTGATTTATGTTTTGTGCGATTATTCTGGCTGCTTCATTGAGAAGAGGCTCTAGGGAATTAAGGGTGGAAGCAATGAGACCATTTAGGAGACTTGAAACAGAGCAGGAAATGTGGTGTGGACCAACTTAGATGTGCCAGAATTTTCCAGAATGTTTGAATAAGGTCTGTAAGCAAGGAGAGTTGAGGGCGGCCATGAGATTTTTGGCTTGAGTAACTGGATGACTCTTCAGTCAGAAATGTCTGAGATGGAGATGGCAGAGGATGGGACATGTTTTTAAGGGGAAGATTAGGAACTTTCTTGCGGGCATGCTAAGTCTGAGACGGCTACTGGAATACTTACAGTGTGCGTAACCATGGACAATGTTACATAACCATTATGCACATTGGCTTTCCTATCTGTAAAAGAGTGAAAGAATGGCTACTGTCTCACTGCGCTTATTATCGGACCACAGCATCCTTGTATGTAAGCACTTAGCAGCGATCAACACAGAGTGTGCAATATGTACGTTTTGTCTATTAATATTGTTACATTTAATTTTAACGTATCTTGGAATTATTTCAGCATGCATGATTCATTTAAGATCTGTTTTTCTCTTATGAAACAGGGAACAAGCACTATTTATTATACCTGGCAAATCACAAGTTCATTCTTTCTATACTGATTGATAATGTCACCTTTATTATAAACCAAATTCTTTTGTCTTTCTGAGCTATCTATTCAGTTCTATTGATACCTCCATTATTCTGAATTAGCCCCAAATTGCCAGTTGTCTCATTTCCCATCCTATTAGGAGTTGGCCAGGTGCTAATTACCACAGCTGGTGGGCAGGTGTTGGGCAGCTCTGCCATCAGTTCCTAGTGTCCTGATGGGTGAGCTAGTGGGAGCCTTTACTGAGACGGTGAGGTCCGTGTTACAGGGATGAGCCATGCGTGTGCTCCACAAATGCTGATGCTGTCAGCATTCTCAGCACCCTTCCATGCTCTAGGCTATGCTGCCCCAAGGCGGGGTAACTGTCTGCCCTCCTATCACTCCGTCACGGCCTGGCACTCCATCGCAGTAGTACAGGGCACACTCCTAGCCCACGGAGACGCTGCTTATCCCAGCTCTCCTGTTATCAGCTCCAACCTGGAAACCCTTCACAGCATGTAGTTCACCTTTATTAACTCCCCTCTTCTACCCATTCCTGCTTAGCTATGTTCTGGAAGTTCTGGTCTCTTCCTAGACCTGGGATGGAGTCAATACCCCTGGGGGACTGAGACTGACGCTTTGGTCGCCTCAAGACACCGAAGTAGTAGACTTGCAGAAGACCACTTTCCTAGTGCGTGCCAGCAGTGTACTGGTGTCCATTATGCCTACTGATTTTGAAACAGGAAGGAAATAATCAGATGACTAAAGGGCCTTCCTCCTGACTTCAGGAGGACAGGTTTGCACAATTTCTAAAGCAAAGCACTGATACAACATCAATTCGGTGTACAATCAATGTGCTATTATTTCTGAGTTTAGTGGAAATCCTTCCACATTCTGGGGATGGAACAACAGTTAGTCCTACATAATATCAACATTGTTATGAAATCTCTTTTCTGAGATGTGAACTTGGAAAGTCGTGGAATAATCAGTTCATCCCAGTTTTCCTAAGACAGTCATGGTTTTTTTTTTTTGGAAGTTTTGAACCCCTAGAAACTCCTCAGCCCTAGACAAATCAGGACAGCTGGGCACCTTGCCTGTTTGTTGACAATCTCAATCTAAAATAACTTCTTTTGCTTCTGAATATCCATGTCATATTTATTTGGTACCTAAAGAGTTCAGACTTTGTCACGTATAGAGTCTTACCACCTCAGTAGATTTTAATTTCTCAAGAAGGCAATATGATACACATATATATGTGAATTTTACATCTGCACTGAAGCTAGTGGACCTGAATTCAAATACTGCTAATTGTAACAGCTTGAGAATTTTTGTTGACTGCTTCTTAAATATAAAGTTTTTAGTTTATTTATGGAAGAATAACAGTATCTACTATAGCAGGTATGATCCTGAATCTACAGACTCAATTGATATAAAAGGTTTTAATAATATATTACCAGAATATAATATAGATCCAAATATAAGTCAATCATCAGTAGCGTGTGAACCACTATTTTTCCTCACCGTAAGTCTGAGACCTTGTTTTGATCAATTAGAATATCAGATATCAGATGCCAATTAGAATGTCAAGCAAAACTGAAAAAATGTCTACTTATATATAATGCATGAATTTACCAGTCAATACATTAAAATCCTATGAAAAAAAAAATTTAGAAATACTGTTTTCTTTTGTTCTCATATTCCTGAAACAATGGAATTCTTCACCTGCAATTTCAAAATAAATTGCCTAGTCATAATTAGAGCCAATGTTTGGGATATCTAACAGAGTTTACAGAAAACCTCATTTTAACTTCCATTTAAGCCCCTAAAATATGCTTCCTTTTTGAATGCATATGCATGCTATATGCATGATGGTGCTGCTGCCACTAAGGTTTATCTCAGGCCACAAGAATCCACTCACCCAGCATTAGAGGAGCTTTTTTTCTTCAACTCATGTGCATATATGGCTGATATCTACAAAACATGTGCATCAAAAGGTAATTTAAAAAAATAATATAAGGCTAATTTGTAATGTTATTGACCACGTCTGAACATATATTCCTAGAAATAATGACTACATCTGTGTTGTATTTTTTGTACTCCTTTTTTGACTGATGGCTCTTTAACTTGTGAGCTCTATAAACAATCATGGCCTTCATTGATTAGGAAAATTTAAGATTAACATGCATTTCCTAGATACTAGTTTCCATTTCATTGATCAAATGAGGTCATTCAGAAAACTCCCAAACCCACCAGTGCAGAACATGTAAAGCTGCGTAAGCACTCTGAGAGGCATTAAGTTATGTCTTCTGAGTTATATACTGAAGGAGACAAATGGAAATAAAGGTTCAGTTGAGTGCTGAGAGCTGTATTACATGTGGTGCAGCTGTTTTCTGGTACTGTCAGTTGTAACTGCACCAGTACTCATATTTCACTGGGGAGAAAATACAGTAGTTATTAGTTGCTGCTGAGGGTAAAAAAGAGAGAAAGATAGAGAGAGAGACAGCTAGAGATAGAGGGAGAGAGAGAAGGAGAAAAGAGAGAGAAGAGGAGAGAAGCAGAGAGGGAGAAAGGGAGGAAGGGAGGAGAAAAGAAAAGAAGTGGGAGGAAGGATGGAAGGGAAGCAAAGACTTAGCATTCTAAAAATAGTTCACCCCTGCCTAGTGAATCAAGCTCCCTGGAGTTCCTTAAAAATATGATAGATAAAAACAATCTCATTTCTCACTGAATTGGCACCATCTTATTATTCTTTGAGCATGTAATAGTGATTTCATATCAGTGGTGTCACTTCTCTGCCAGAGGTCCCTTGAGTTAAAATCAAATTGGCTGTTGTACACGTGGCCTCTGCCATGTCTTGTGGCAGCCCGGTGCTAGCAGGGACGTGCCTGTTGTCAAGATGAAAATTTTGAATACAGCAGAATGTAATAAAGCACCTCAGTCTCTCTAGAAAGAGAAATGTTATCCTGTACCTTTCTCTTATTTCTGTTGAAGTATCTTTTCCTTTTATGAGAAAATATAAACGTGGTTTGCATGTATTAGGAGACAGAGTTTTGCTGGTTCTGTTTAGAAAGCGTGGAGTATATGTATGCATAAGCAAAGAGTGGTTCCTTGCCAAGAGGAGACGCTCTGTTTTTCCCCAGGTGGATTTAATGCTAACCAGGAATTATGCATTTGCGTGTTATGACTGTTCTTACAGTTGAAGTGTTTAAATTTCAATAAAGTAGTTGATTTTCTAAATAATATAAGTAACTGTTGGATAACTGCAAAATCTATTATGAGATAACAAGGCCTTGCTTATTTCTGTAAAGTCATTTGGCATGCACAAAGTTCATATTATGTCACATATGGTGTCTGAGCGGTATTGGCCATGTTTGCTAAATCTGAAAAAAGTCAAGTTTCTCACCTGCAACTTGTAAGTAATAACATCCTGTGTGATAATCTCAGAGAATTTTGGTTATGTAAGTGAAACTGTGGTACAAAATATATAGAACTATACAATAACATATTTATCAATCAGCTATCTGCATATCTCTCTTACATTGAAACAGTTTTACATTTTATTCAAGCACATGAATATTTATTTTAGTGCACCAAATTTTAAGGTTATGAATCATGCATAGTAGAATGAGCTTCAAAATTTTTTATAATAAAATGTCTGTGTGTAGAAAAAAAGTCGTGTTTTAGATGGAGTACCTTTTATAGTGTTCGATTTAATTCTTATTCACAAAGGGAAGAGGAAGCGTAAACTTTGTATTCGAGGCTCTATGGTAGATTAAGGTTTAGAAACATCTATTTAATGAATTATGTGATGGAAGCAAGTGGGTGATTAAAATAATAATAGTATATGTAGAGATCGGGGCTGTAAAGCTATGAAAAGAAAAGAAGATCATGTGTAGCTATTTCACAGAGGCTTCCTGCTTCTCCTATGTGAATAAATACTTCATTAGGTCACAGACTGCCGTAAGAAGTGATTAGGCTAAATTGTTAGCTCAGAGGACCAAATGCAACACACCTCAACAGCTCCACCTCGACCAACACTATGTAAATGTGACATTAGCACCCAGCATCCCAGCCGGGCCATGTGGTCACTCGGTTATTCATGAGTTTGCACAGGGCATGTAACTCACGCTCTGTACCCAGTTCCAGAATCCTTTTCTTCTGTTTTGATGACTTTCAGTGCTTCTGCCCAACATGACCTAAAAGTTCTTACTTTCCCAGCTATGAGCTGCCTTTTCACAAATAAAATTAAAATATAGAAATAAATACCATGAACATGCATTTGATATTTAGGGTTTGTTAAAACGACATACAATAATGCTTTACATTGTTGTTTCTCACACTTGAATTGCAATACTTAGAGTTCTTGGATATATATATATATATAACTTTTATATATTTAATATGTATATATTCTTTTTTTACTGTTTTATATATATGTGATATCTGTTTTATATACACTGTTGGCCAATCAAAATCATTTCTGTTAGCAAGTTGCAGAGTCAGATTATGGTGTGTAAATTCGAAAATCTTTTTATTTTTATACTATATGGATTTCTTGTGAGTGGAAAATGGTAAAAAAAAGTGCTGTAAATTGAAAGTAAACACTAGGGAAAGAGAGATGATTGCTTAATTATTTAGCACAAACTATACCCCAAAAAGGCAATGAATGAATTCAGTGAAGGGGATAAAAAAACAAATGAATTCAGTGAAGGGGGTAAAAAAGATAGGGCCTCTGAAGTCTGAAAGACATGGGTTCAAATCTTAGCTTTACTAACTGTGTGACTTTAAGAAAATTATTTGCTATTATTCAGCCTAACTCAGTAATAATATGTACCTTGGGTTAAATTGGAAAAAAATCAATAAATAAACAGAAATTCTTTGACATTGTTTATAAATGGACACTTAAAAGTTCAGTTCATGCCATTTTTGTTCAGGTCAATCACTCAGTAGCTTTCAAGGCTGAAAATGAAAAAAATGTTAATGGCAAGCAACCAGTGTTTCTCGTAGTTAACTCACACTGAAAGGAGGCAGTGCCGTGGCCTGATGCAAGAAGGGACACAGTTGGCCTATAGATGGTGCTGTGGAGAAAATTTAAAAGTTAAACTTTTTGTCCAGACATCACATTTCCACACAGGCACAGAAAGTGATAGAAATTTTTGAATTAAAAAAGTACATCAGCTTTAAAAATCCCTAAGACATTTAACTCCATCTTTAAGTTTTATAGGGAACGAACTGAGAAGAATTATGTTTCCTGAGATCATATGATAAAACTAGTTAGCTCATATGCTCTAAAATGGGGAAAAAGCAACCAGCAGTTTTTGAGTGGAATGCATATGTGAGCCAAAGATGCAACAAACAGGTTATGTTGGTTGGTTACTGATGTGAAATACTAGGGAACAAAGTACAATTAACAAAAAAGATACACGGGAACCATTCCATAGCCTGGGTGGATTTCCTCGACCATAACAACCTGAATTTATTTTAAATAAGAACAAGGAAAGTGAAAGGAATATATTATGGTCACTGGACAGTGTTAAGTTGCTTGCTCCAAACTTGCCTCCCCCACCACCATCAAATGACTTTTATGAATGTTTTAAAAGAGACATATGGGCTTCATAGAATAATACATGTAACGAGCAAACAAGCTAGGGAGGAGACGTGTCTGGTAACTTCCATTCTATTCACTTTAAGAAAACACTAGCTTTACTTTCCTTACAGTTTACAGGTTTTTGCTGTTTTCCAAGGTCATTTTGCTCCATGTTTTTTCCTTCTTTTAACTAAGCCCTTTTCATGCAGCATAGGGAATACAGTCGATAATACTGTAATACCTCTGTATGTTGATGTGGTAACTGCATTTATTGTGGTGAGCATTTTGTAACATACATAATTGTCGAATCACTATGTTTGTATACCTGAAGCCAATGTAATATTGTATATCAACTATATTTCAATAAAAATATAAAAGCCTTTCTCAGCATGAAAGGCATCAAATATTAACATACCACAGATCAGTATTCTCTCTCGGATCTTCAGTGTGAATTCTTGTTCCAAGAAGTCAAGTAACTATCAAAATTTCTCTTGGAATCTGAATTTATGCTCCAAAGAATGTCTACATGTCATTCATAATGGCACAGAGTAATTCTTGCTTCTTACTCAGGATAAAACATACGAGATCTTAAAACACTTCAAATGCAACAGAGAAAGAAACTGAGAGGTGAAACTTTGGTGAGCAGAAAAGTAGGTATCCGGAGAGAGGAAAAAGGACAGAGGGTCCAGTGGGAATGAAGGGGATGATGAAAAAGAAAAATGGCCACTACATGTATTCCTGAATTCTCTTCAAAGGGAAAGGTATACCCTTCTCCATCATATCCAGGGCTTAATGACTGGATCCAGGGGTGGGTCTTTGATCCAGGTCGGGAAAGCCATTCCCCAGAATTTATATGTAATGAGCAGTGAAGCTCTCCCTGTCCTCTACAGCTTTGGGGAGAAGATCATTTAGGATTAGAGCTTCCTGTAGCCATATCTCTTATTTTGTGGAGCAAGCCACGGTGAGTCCTATAGAATAAATGGTCTCCACTATCTCAGGAGAAGAGATTGAGGACAAAATAGAGAACAAGAGACGGAGAGAGATGGAAATGTCTGACGGCAAGAATAAAGGCAAACATAAAGAGAAATCTAGAGGCAGCAACTGAGTTTCTGCAACCAGTTGAGTCTGAGAGGAACCTACATCTGCTCATCCTCGTTAGGCGATTCAACGCCTTTTCTTTTGTTGGCTGGTTTGAGTTTGGTTTTCTGTCAGAGCAGTTTGAATTGGGGTCTTGTCACTTAAAGACATAGAGTCCTGATTTATCAAAGGACAAAAGTGTGTCAAGACCACAAATGTGAGAATGTGAAAGCCCATTATAATATCAGATCCTCCACCTTTTGGCTGTGACATGTTGGAGAAATGACTTAGTCTATCTTAATGTCCATCCTTTATTAGTCAACTGTGGATGCAAAGCTTTTTCATAGAATTGCTGAGAACATGGAATGTGATTTGGAGAAGGGAGGGAATATCTCATTGTTTTGAACAGAACTGGAAAGTCCACCCAGATGCATTATGTCAGAAAACCGGTAGAAATGCAGTGCAGCAGAGGACAAAGAAAGAATAGACTGATTTCTAAGACGCTGCCGGCTACCTCGGTGAGGATGCGTCATGTGTGACGTAATTGGTCTTTTCAGGAATGGCGACTCTGTAATAGGAAGCCTTCTTCCCAGAAGAACTGTCTCCAGAAGTGGATCCCCATTTCCTCTCGGAAAAAAGAAACCATACTCTATTCCTTAAGCCTGCCCAGTCTTTTAACCAGCAAGCCTGCATATCACCTTCCCCGTAGCTTTGTTGTTTTTTGGGCAGGCTTTGCAGCTCTTTATCTTCTCTAAGAAAATAAGCACTCGAAACTTTCAGGACTCATAGGATAACGTGGCTTCTTTCCTTTTCTTTTTGTATTCTGAGCCACACCACGTGGTGACATTCAATGTAAAACATGCAAACGTTCTTGTTTTCATTTCAACAAGGCTCTTTTGTCGTGGTGGTTCCTGCTATTAGCAATAATGGCTGCTATTAGGGTTCACACCCACGGTGACGTAGGCGGTGGGTGTTTGCCATATGTTCCTGGATGCGTGTAGGAAACAAACCATTCTTCTACCTTATGAACCTAGAGAGACAGACACCTGTGACACGCAGGAATGGCATCCCACCTCTCACCTCATTCCGCTGGCCGTGCTGTGATGACGGCGATAGAGCAGAAGGCTGAGTGCATGGTTTCTCCTGAGTGGCCTCTGCCTCCTCTGGGCTGTTCTCCCTGTTCTTCTGCTCTTGGCACTCTTGGGAGGAGGCGATTACATTCTCTTTCAGTCTGATCCAGTGGGGAAGACAAAGAACATGGAGAGGAGGGATGGGGCAAGGGTGCTGGCCGAAGTGCCCTCCACCGATGGTCTCTTCCCGATTTAAATGTTTTCCTTCCTTTCAGCCTTTCCCTTTCAGCGGTCCTATAGGTCCTGAGCTATAATAGCAATAGATGGGGAAAGCAAAATATGATGAATATGTTATCAACGCTAAGATGATTCTAAGATCACATTTCTAAAATGAATCATTCAGGATGAGTTATCGACTGGATTTTTTCATATCATATCACTTTCTAAAATGCTTCTTGTTTGTGAAATCCCCATGAAAGGAGAACTTAGAAAAGCAGGAACCTCTAAAAGCTAGGTGGGCAGAATTCTGATGAATCAGAAAATGTCTACATTGGGTAACAGCAAATAAATTTTCTATACTCTGAAGGGAGTAACTTGTTGACTACATTACTGGTTAAGGGAAGGTTTCCATAGGCCAAACTGCTAATAAAGTGTTGAAATAAGTGATTATAGCTTATTTTCAATAGCCGAAACTGGAAACCCATCAAGAGCAACTAAATGCGGACTAGTTTGTCATATGTTTTAGATTCCATCTCAACGTTGTGACCCTTCTATGGTGAACCTCCATGATTGATGATGATGATATTAACTAATGGTGAAACTACTCAAATTATCTTAATTTTGAGTTTCTTGTCAACAGAGGGTATTAAGTCCTATTTGTCTCCCCCAGTTCCAAGCACCGAAAACAGAAAAACTTAAATATTGCTCTAGGAGAAAAAAAAAAAGAGTATACAGCGTTTACTAACTTTGATGAGGAAACCATGACATCAAGAGAATTAAGTGCCTCCAGGTCACATGACTTGTAAATAACAAAATCTGGGGTTCTTATCATCTCATCATGTGCTTTTGATCTATAATTGTTGGTAAGTAATGCTAATCTCGGTGGTGGTTTTACAGGAGGAAAAAAGAAACATCATTCCCTGTGACTTGCTCAATAATCCAGGCAGTGACGCTTATGCAAATTCACACTCCAGTTTAGTCACAGATGCTAAGAAGTGACTGGTGGACACCACAGGGAGAGGCTGGGGTAGGTGGGTGAAATAGGTGAAGGGATTAGGAGGCACAAAATCTCAGTCATTGTATGCATTAGTCACAGGGATGAAAGTACAGTGCAGAGAATATAGTCCATCTTTCTGTAGCATCTTATGTTGACAGGTAGATGCTGCACTGGTTGCGGTGAGGATTTAACAGTGTAGATGATGGTCAGATCGCTATGCTGCATCCTTGAAGCCAACATAATATTGTTTATCAACTATACTTCAATAAGAAAAATTGAATCAGAAAAAAAGGAATATTAAGGAAATTCGTTTTTACAAAAAAAGACATCTATTTCAGTTGAGGGACATGTGAGTCATGTCCCTGGACATACTTTCTCAACTAAACAGCTTCATCCCTTCTGTACATAAGGTGATGCTCTCATCTGGAATGACTCAGTATGATTTACCAGCGTTTACTCTTTTGTACATATTGTAAACACATTGCCTACTTTAAACTAAATCGATCTGATCCCTGCAGGACAGATATTCCCATTCCCACTTGACGGATGATTCAGACAACTGAGCCTCAGAGAATTTCGGAAAGTTTGAGGCCACAGAGCAGCAGAACCATGGAGTGCCCAGTGCAGATTTTCTAATTGCAAAGCTTCTACTTTTCCACTCCTCTGAGCTACCTCTGTTCAGAAGAGGGGATTTCAAGCTCGTAGAATAACCCAACATATCAGAATCATTTGAGGAGCTTAAATTTTTTTAATTAAAAAAGAGCACTTTGGGCAAGATCCCTCCTACAACCAATTAAACTGGAATCTCTGTGGTGGGACCTGGGCACAAAAGCTCAACAAGGTGAGGCTTGTGTGCCTCCAAGTTTGTGAACCTTTGCTATAGGAGATAATCAGTAGAATCATTGGTTCGTGAAAGAGAATGACCTGTAATAACAATTCCTCATTGCCATAGAAGTCTTTGGGGGACCATACGATTTATCATCCAAATCAGAGCCCATTAGAGAGTGCAATGAGAGCGGTGTTAATTAAAAGCAAGGGCAACAAATAGAAAAAGGTTGTCCTGGGCTCACAGATCAGTACTTTCACCTTCCATGTGATCTCAAACTGAGTCCAAATAGTGAGGACTGCTTTATTTAACTCTGCCTATTATGGCACGTTGCACAAAGGATACACATGATATTTGCAAGACAAACACATTCAAGGTTGTTTTCCCCTCTCTATTTTACAGAATATCACCCATTTTCTCACTTGAAATAATTGGTAAAATTATATGAGGTGGATAAAAGAGAGCCATTATTCCAGAATCCAAGAGCTTAAATAGTGTTTTCATTGTGAAAAAGCTTTCTGGACAGCTGCTATCCAAATGCCCTACCTAGCTTTGCTCTGTTTAGTAGAATATGTCATTTACTCTGGGAATATTCAGAACTATATTCCCCTCTTACTTAAAGATCTGACTTTTTAGCAGACATAAATAGACCCTATACTTCATATATTGTAATAGCAATGTAAATGTAATTGTAATTGTATCAAGAAAAGATAGGGATGGTTTGGTATAAATAACAATCCTAGGCAATGTACATAGGAAATAAGGAGGCAAATTTTTCACAGATAAGGCATAATTATTCTCACCTAAAACAATGGGCCATATCTGATCTAAATGGCATTCAACAAGAACATACACACAATTACTATAACCAGTATAACTGTCTTGAGATCATCTAAATCGCCTTAAACTTCATAACTTAAGATATAGAGCAAACTGTTTACTTTGAATAAAAACATCAGAACATTTAAATGGCAAGAACTTATTGTGCACTAATGTACACTTGAAAGAAGCCCTGGACACATGAAAAGATGCTCCACATCGCTAATCATCAGAGAAATGCAGATTAAAACCACAATGAGATACCACCTCACACCAGTGAGGATGGCCAACATGCAAAACACAAACAACAACAAATGTTGGTGAGGATGTGGAGAAAAGGGAACCCTCCTATACTGCTGGTGGGAATGCAAATTAGTTAAACCATTGTGGAAAGCAGTATGGAGGTTCCTCAAAAAACTCAAAATAGAAATACAATTTGACCCAGGAATTCCACTCCTAGGAATTTACCCTAAGAATGCAGCAGCCCAGTTTGAAAAAGACATATGCACCCCTATGTTTATTGCAGCACTATTTACAATAGCCAAGAAATGGAAGCAACCTAAGTGTCCATCAGTAGATGAATGGATAAAGAAGAAGTGGTACATATACACAATGGAATATTATTCAGCCACAAGAAGAAAACAAATCCTACCATTTGTAACAACATGGATGGAGCTAGAGGGTATTATGCTGAGTGAAATAAGCCAAGCCGAAAAAGACAAGTATCAAATGATTTCACTCATATGTGCAGTATAAGAACATAGAAAAAAACTGAAGGAACAAAACAGCAGCAGACTCACAGAACCCAAGAATGGACTAATAGTTACCAAAGGGAAAGGGACTGGGGAAGATGGGTGGGAAGGGAGGGATAAGGGGGAAAAAGGGGCATTACGATTAGCAGATGTAATGTTGAGGGGACACGGGGAGGGCTGTACAACTCAGAGAAGACAAGTAGTGACTCTATAGCATCTCACTACACTGATGGACAGTGACTGTAATGGGGTTGGTGGGGGGGGACCTGATGAAGGGAGTAGTTTAGTAACCATAATATTGCACATTTAATTGTAGATTAATGATACCAAAATAAATTATTAAAAAAAAGAAGCACTGGGGTATGCCACTCATTTGAGCCTTTTTTAGTATTCCAGCTTATAATTTCTATTGCTAAACTAACCTGGAAGCAAACGAGCTTCTCCTACATGCCACACAGAATAATTGATCACAGAAGCCTTCCAGAGTATACAGCTCTATGAGCATCTCTGAAAGATACATTTAAGTCTCTTTCCAATCATAAAAGTTGATTAATTCTTGATTGAAAACATAACTCTATACAAAGTAATGCCAAGTAAATTATATTTTGCTTAGCACATTCCATGACAGCCTCTAAGCAAGGTTTATTAACCAGTAAAATTATACCCATCTTTTGCTAATTAATAATTTTATCCAATTATATTGTACTAGACTAGTCAAGGCACTAACTAATGGGTATATAGTAGAGAAAGTGCATATGATAAACATCAAAAGTACTTATTTAAAAAGAGACTAAATTATTCATGCACGTACTAAATTAAGAACAGAAATTGAGAAAATAATTTGAAAATATGTAATTCTAGTCCCCTACTGACTTCAGCTTTTTCTTGTCTTGTCTTTTCCTTCTTGATCGCCACTAGTTTCTGAAGGCTCAACCCTCAAATCTCCTTACTTTGAGAATAACATGCTTTATCCGTCACTATCAAGCGGATGGTTCCCACATCTGTACTTCGACTCCTCTTTGCTGCCGCAGCCTCTCCTCTGATCTCTAATTTCATATTCCCAAATAAAACCGTCAGTGGGTTGAACCCTCGCTGATATCAAACAATGAATCTACAAATGAATCCATCATCAAAGTTAGAGATAAACGCAGTCTTTGGTGAGCTCATCCGGTATTTTACACAACGCTCAATTCCCATTAGTAGAACGAGCAGTCAGTCAGCATCTTAACTATTCATCCCTGTTGTTTGTATAGACGTCTTCACCTCACAGCCTCAATTTTTTTTTTGCCCTCCGAGCCATATTTTCTTTCCTACAAACTCGTCCTAGAAACATGCTCGCAGAGCAGGCACAGGGTGCGGTGCATTCTGGTTATCCGTCTGCAATGGCGGCCTGGACTTCTGTGAGGGTGGTAACTGCATTTCCCCTGTAGTCCTCTGCTTCTGCGCTGGAAAAATTGCTATCTCTTGTAATAACAGCAACAAAAATATGTCTTCCTTGCCCCAGTTCCAGTTTTTAATTTCTCATGAAGCACCAAAAGTGAAGTGAGCCACTGTTTAGGTTTAGAAATAAGCACTTGGAGTGGGAAAGTGATGACCGACATTCTTTCCTGGCCCTACCTCTACTTACTGTGTAAAAAGCTGCCAGATTAATTTTTCCCTTAAGAAATGAGGGTTACTTAATTCCAATACATCTAAATGTTACTTTAAGCCAGTTTTTACTTTATTATTTTGAGTGATTTAATGAAAAGAAAGAAATCTAGGTTTGGCCATATCCTAGTGGAGATAAAATATAAAATGCACAGAGGAATAATGCAACCCCCCACTGTGGGTGAGGGGAGAGGGCTTTATAAGATTATTCAATCTTCTGGTTTCATAGATAGCCTAGTGTGCTATTATCAAGTCATACAAAGGAGTCCATCAAGATAAAAATGTAAGTTGCACCAAATATTTCATATGCCAATAATGTCTGGCATCAGATGAACATTAAATAGATAAATAATGATATCCTATCCTCTACACAGTAAGCGGCAGCAAGCCAAGTGACCTTCCTACAGAGGCATACAGACCTTCAGACTTGATTTAAACTGGAAGTTATACTTCTCTGAAATGAAGGCAGTCTGTGTAACCTCACCACCACTGCACAGAAATAAGGAGGACATCCCTGGGAAATAAACTGTGGTCGCAGGGAATGGGGAGACGAAAGACACAGAAATCCCTAAGTTTCTAGAAGCACATTGATTGTCCAGTATCTAGTTGAGAACATGGAAAGCTAGTGCTGGCTTTGGCAGCACATGTACTAAAATTGAAAAAATACAGAGAAGATTAGCAGGCTCCCTGCACAAGAGGACATTCAAATTTGTGAAGTGTCCCATATTTTTAAAATGTAGTGCCTTTAGAATGCGTGTGAACTGAAATGACTTTCAGCTTAAAATAGACTGTTATATACATATGTAGGTTGATATATGTGAACCTTATGGTAACCACAAATCAAAATCTACAATAGATTAAAATTTAAGACAAAGGGACCCAAACATAACACTAAAGAAAATAATCAGACCTCAAGGGACAAGGCCAAAAGAGAGGAACAAAGAACTACAAAACAACCAGAAAATAATTAACAAGATGGCAATAAGTACATACCTATCAAATTAAGTGTAAATGGACTAAATGCTTCAATTAAAAGACACAGAGGGCTGAATGGTTAAAAATACAAGACCCATCTACATTCTACCTACAAGAGACTCACTTCAGATCCAGGACACACACAGACTGAAAGTAAAGGGATGGGAAAAGATATTCCATACAAATGGAAACAAATGAAAAAGCATTGGCATACCAATGCTCATATTAGACAAAATGGGTTTTAAAATGAAAAGGTCATGAACAAAAGGCAAAGAAGGGCATTACATAATAACAAAAGAGATAGATAGAAGAAGAGAAAACAACACTCATAAATATTTATGTACCTAACGTAGGTAACCCTAAATATATGAAGCAAATATTTGAGACATATTTGACAATAATTGAAAATGATAGCAAAATAATAATAGGAAACTTAATATCCCCACTTATATTAATGGATAGATCATGTGAACAGGAAATCAATAAGGAAAAATTGCTCTTAAATAACATGTTAGACCAAATGGACTTAATAGATATATACAGAACATTTCATCCAAACACTACAGAATATGTATTCTTTTCAAGTGCACATGGAACATTTTCCAAAAAAGATCACATGTTAGTACACAAGCAAGTTTTGGTACATTCAAGAAGACTGAAATCATATGAAGCATCATTTCAAACCACAGTAGTATGACACTGGAAATCAATTACAAGAAGAAAACTGGAAAAAATGCAAACATGTGATGACTAAACAACATGTTAATAAACAACCAGTGGATCGAAAAAGAAATCAAAGAGGAAATTAAAAAAAAAACTCAAGACAAGTAAAAATAGAAATATAACTTTCCAAAATCTATGGGATGCAGCAGAAATAGTTCTAAGAGGGAAGTTCATAGCAGGTCTACCTAAAGAACCCAGAAATATCTCAAATAAACAATCTAACTTAACATCTAAAGGAACTGGAAAAGAATTTAAAAACCTCAAAGTTAGCAGAAGGAAGGAAATAAAGAGTAGAGCAGGAATGAATGAAATAATAAAAATAGAAAAGAGTAATCAAAACCACTAAAAGCTGGTTCTCAGAAAATATAAATAAAATAGACAAACTCCTAGCCAGAGAGGGCCCAAATAAATAAAATCAGAAACAAATTTACTCTTACCATTTTTACTTAACACAGTATTGGAAGTCCTACCCACAGCAATCAGGCAAGAAAAAGAAAAAGAAAATACCCAAACTAGAAAAAAAGAAGTAAAACAGCCACTATCTTCAGATGAAATTAAATTATTTAGAAAACCCTTAAGACTCTACCAAAAAATGATTAGAAATAGTGAGTTAATTCAGTACAGTCACAAGATATAAAATTAACATATAGAAATCAGTTATGTTTCTATACACTAATAACAAACTGTCAGAAAAAGATATTAAGAAAACAATCCCACTTACAGTTGCATCAAAAAGAATAAAATACCTGGGATAAATTCAACCAAGGAGGTGAAAGACCTCTACTCAGAAAACTCTAAGACATGGATGAAAGAAATTGAAGATAGCACAAATAAATGAAAGATACACTATGCTCATGAATTGGAAGAATTAATATTGTTAAAATGTCCCTACTACCCAAAGCAATCTACAGATTCGATGCAACCCCCATCAAAATACCATGGCATTTAGAACAAAGATTTTTATGGAACCTAAAATTTGTATGGAACCTCAAAAGTTCATGAATAGCCAAAGCAAGCTTGAAAAAGAGAAACAAAGATGCAGGCAACATACACTCTGATTTCAGACTGTACTACAAAGCTACAGAAATCAAAACAATATGGTACTGGCATGAAATTGGACACATGCAGTCCAACAATTCCACTTCTGGGTATTTATCCAATGAAATGAAAATACTGATTTAAAGAAATAGATGCACCCCTATATTCATTGCAGAGTTATTTACAAAAGCTAAGATATGGAAAAAACCTAATTGTCAAAATGACAATATATTTTTATCATCTGGCATGGGGAAATATTCTCAAGAGTTGGTCTTACCCCCTTTACTAGAATCCTTTCATAAATACAAACCTGGACAAAGTAACACTGACCAAAATTGCAAACATCCTTGCATGTGGTAGACTTGATAGGAATAAAAAATAACTGGCAATCCATCCTTTGGGGCTATATAGTAGAGCAGTCATTTATTTAAGAAATTCTGGTGACAGCAAAAAATATTACATCTGTGAAAATACAAGTCTACAGTTCTGTTTGTTTGCAATTACAATGGGCCATTCAGAGATCAGCTTTTTTTCTAAGCGAAATTAAAAGCATCATTCTCAATAATGTCCATAGTCAACTGGACAAATCAGCCTGAATCAGTATTTTTGATGACAAAATGAATGACCCACTTTCAGACCTGGTTGTTAGATAAAGAATGTCACATATTAAGGTAAAAATTTTCCTGGGGAGGCTGAGTAGTGTCTGGAACTATATTTTACCTAAATAGTTCAATGTACATGCCAAATATTAAATACAATTACTTTGAATCCACATAAGCTATGGATCAAGAAAGCCCCTCATAGAGCCATAAAGGACACCCTGGGAAGCATGCCAAAACCTGAAAGAAATCAAGAGGTGAAAATGAAAACCAAAGAGGATACCTGAAAGGATATAGTACCCAGTGTTTCACTGTGTTTTATTCTCATAGACATTTCGTGTCAGCTTCCAGTGGGAGACACAGCACAGACCCAAAGCTCGTGCTTGACATTTGGCTTCAGAGTCAGTAAATACAACTGCTTTTTTTTTCTTCTTCTTCTTTAAACTTCCCTCAGTTTGCCTGACCTTAAATATCTCAACCATCCCCACTATAAAAAGTTACAAAAACAATCGTAAGGACAAAGAACACATCATAAAAAGGCATCTCAAATTCCTCCACTACCCTCTGTCCCCACTGCTTTCCTGGCGTCAGCCAAAAGTCTTTATTTAGGAGTATGTGTACATGGCTATCTGCAGTAAATTAATGCCTGCAATGTTGACTGTGAGGTACTGTAAGATCCCGGAAAGTTTTTGGATTTAACAAAAAGCAGGCATTTTTGCAAATATATTGTAGGTACCTCTCTTTTTAAATACCATGTCCAACGGAACTCCACTGTATAAAGCGAACACAAGCAGATGTTCTCTGGCGGAATCACAGAAGCCAGCTTGTGCACACTTCGGAGGACCTGCCCTACAACTTCATAAAAACCATCAGATAATGCAAAGGAGGTGATGTGATGTAGCCATTAGGAGAAGGGCCTCTGTAACAGCAATTCTGGTTTTGAATTTGCGATCTGCCGTTTCTGTGAGGCGCCTCAAGTCCCTGGACTTCCCTCTGTTGTGGTTTCCTCCTCCATAATACAGAGGTATCAGAATTAAATCAGTTAAAATTTGTAAAGCATTTATGACAGTCATATGCAACTGTTTGCTTTTTTTAAAAAGCTTTCCTAAATGCATTCATTCTAATGTTCTTTGAAATCAGCGGTATGAATAATGTAGTATTACAGCACAAGAGTTTATTGTCCAGGATATTGCATTTCCTAACCGGATTCTTACTCCTAAATCCATTGTACACAAATTTTTATTATCCTAGATGCTTAGGAAGGAAGGAACTCGGCTCCATGTCACAAGGAAGTCACACACGGAGGCGAGAAACCAAAGTCAAGAAAGCAAAGTCAGTTTTAATGCACTCTGTAGAGCGTTAACAGGGCGGGCTGGCCCAAGGTGAGACAGGACAGGGCTCATTCTGAGGCTGCCTTTATGTGGGTTTTGCAGGGCAGAGAGGTCCTTGATTGACAGCTCTTAGCCCTCTAGGTTTGTTCTGATTGGTGAAATGATGGCATGGGCTGTGTCTGTGCTTCTGATGTTTCTTATCTGGTGGGGACCCTGGCCATTTCCTGAGTCACTCTTTACCCTTGTGGCTTTTTCTGAATAACTCTCTGAGTCATTTCTGGCTCTTTGGCTCTTTCTGATCAACTCCCTGAGTCATTCTGGGGGGCCCTCTCTCCTTTTCATACTGCTCATTTCTGTCTTTCTGCCTAACCTAGATTAATCACCACAGTGATACCAGATCTGGGCTCACATGTTTTATGTGTATTCTAGTGGGATCTTTTCCCTGGTGGGACATGTCATACTACATTCAATTTTGAAGATGAATGAGAATTATAAAATAACTATGAAATAAATATTATTTCTAATTTAGGATCAGTTTCTCAGTCTGTTTTTCCTTGACTTTCTCTTCGTGTTCATTCAATTACCACCGAAGCTAATACAGATTTATACTCTCTCAAAAAATCCTAAGGCATTGTCAATGGCCCTGTGCAATTTTCACTCCTCTGAAATAGAGTGCCGCCCGACAATGGTCCTCTACCAATGGAGCTGTGTTTTCTACTTCTAGACATGGAGTTTGAATAAAGCCATCTTAAATCAGACAGAAATCATACCTTTTGGAAGTGATCATAGTATTAGTTTTCACTAGGTTTTTGATTTTGTATGTGTGTGTGACAATTTGTGAACCATTTATTTAGCTATACCTAATGTTAAAGCTGCCAGGTATGGTGGAAGAGATGAAGGCCATCTCACAGAAATGTCTGCTTGTCATTATTAATTTTCTGCTTCACTCTGATGTCTAACCTATTTCCAGCTGACGACTTTGGCTATCTGGGTCTGCCTCTGGATTATGATGTAGATATTTAATTTTGGCAAAAACACAGCTGATGGGGGAGGTGGGGTATAAAGTTTCTGACATATGCAAGAGAAATAGGGCCTTTAACAGCATTTACTTCTGGGGAAAATTATAAGAATTTGCACTGAATTGGGGAAAATGACTGCAGAATAGGGAAAGCATGCTGGTAGCAGAGCGTTAAGTCCTTATACACTCATTACCCACCGGGTACGAACAGAACACAGCCCTTTCTCCAGAACCACCTCCATGATTAGAGCTTTAAAGGATGGTAGTACCATAAAATAAAAAGCTGATTGGGAAAATTGCTTGTAGGTAGCAGGCATGGTTTAGGATTGCTGAAGATTCCAGCCTTACATAATCTTGTAATCACCTGTGACTACATCTGTGTGTGTTTACTTAGAAAAGGCCATTTAACTTCTGAGTCATCTCAAAAAACAACCCCCCAAAAAAACAACTACTGGGTAAAAGAATAAGATAGATAAATTGCTAAAATAATGTCAATAGCTCTTGAAGACTGCATGCTTTCAGTTGCTTTAATGTGAATTCTTGGCTCAAAGCAAACATTTCCCATTACATTCTGCTTAAAAGGATTATTTCATGTTTAAAACAGGCAAGCAAATGGGAAAACAAACAAAATGCCACAGAAAGATATCAGCTTCTCCATGGTTATTTTATCAAATAATGGCTATTTGATTACAAAAGTGATATACCCTCACTGAATAGTACATTTGGGGTGTATGTGTGTGTGGGAGGGGGGGGGATATAAGAGTTAATATTTCCATATCCTTTTGTTTTATTTAAATTATACCATAAAACCCCATATCACATATATGTATATGTATATATCATTATCTATTCTATTTATGGACATACTATGGTTTATTTAAATTTTTTGCAATTATGGAATTTACACTGAAATTTTTAAATTGTGTTATGGATATGCATGTACGACTATTTCATACATAATTTATTTCTCTAAGATAAATTCCTTGTGTGTCAATGTGTTATCAAGTGAATGAGCATTTATAAGTCAAGTTCCATGAACTTGATACCATGTTCCAGATATGATGATCAATTTATATTAACACCAACAAGAATATGTCACAAAGTTCACCATGTCAGCCAACTCTTACTATAAAATGAATATGTACTTTATATGGCAAATGTTTATTTGCCAACTTGAATTAACAAAAACTGAAATCTTTGTCTTTTAATTGGCACTTGATTTATATTGCAATCTTTATCTCTCAGGCTTAGGTACCTGAAGAACCACAGGCCACATTCCAGAGAGTTCCAGGGAGTCTTTCTAGGTACATGTAAGGCCTTCAGGAGTCACTACTGGCCACAACATAAGGCTGCTGACCCAGAATTGGATCTGATACACAGCAGGGATGTTGCATGTATGTGGGGCCATAGGGTCACCTGAATGTGGTTCTGTGCACACAAGAATTACGTTCTGGGTATGTGTAGAAAGATTGCATGTTTCCCAATCAAGTCACATTACAATTATCTCAAAGTAGTGCTCAAATTAAATGAAGTTAGAAATATATCCTTTAAAAATATTTCTGGAAATCTGAGAAATAACTTTAAAGTTACACATAAATCATTGCATGTGAGCCTTACTTACAAAAACATTATCACCAGTCCTTTAAGGATGGCATTTTTACTGGTTTCATTGTATAATGAGGAAACTGAGGCTTGTGATAAAGAATGATAAGGTGATAAGGAAACTTATCGTCTCTAAGTAAGTGACTTGCCCCACTTCACATGCTACTGAGTACTGTTCTCCCTCTCTCTTCTCCATCTGTCTCTGTCTCTCTCTCCACACACATGCATCATACATAAATACGCAACACATGTATACATATGCATACATATCAATTCAAATGTGTATACCCATATATGTATGTGTGTATATATATACTTGAATTAAATGTTTAATGACTTTGGCTATGTCTGTGTGTATCATGTGCTATCATTGTTTGCATACATTTTATAAAGAACAGTATTTCAGAGCTTCAGAAATGGCCCACTTCATTGAAGACTAAATATGATAAAGAAAGTTCACTGCTTTTTGATTCTGTCCAGTTTCCTAAGTTATCTGTGATTCGAACTTTCTCGCCCTTCATTAATGCAGGATAAATAAATCCAGATAAGAGGTCTGTCTTGGTGTCTCCTTGCATGTGGGAGAGTATACCAAGCAGATATTTATGACCATAGTCTGTCCAATCCAGTCTCACTGTCACCAGATGCAGACAATTCCATTTGCATAATAAACTCCTGAGCTGTGTTTAAAGCCTCTGCCAGGAAAGACAAGACAATAGATGCCTAAGGATTATTGTACCACCCATTCAGTGAGCTCTCAGGCTCCATCCGCCCTGAGCTGAATTGCTGACCCCTAATTGGTGGGCTAAATAGGTATTAGTGGTTTTCCAAGAGATTTTAAGAAATTGAAAGTCAAGCCAGGCTAAGTGGATACAAAAGGGGGTCTAGCATTAACAAGCAAGGAATTGAATTGCAATGTTCAATACATATTTACTGTGTGACCAATATTAGAAAAATTTGGCCAAGGAGTTTTTAGGAAAAAAAAAAAGTTACTGGAGATTGACTAAAAATTCCCCCTTTCACTGCTTATTAGAACTCCCTTTTACCATGTAAACTAATGACCCCAAAGGTAAATAAAATACATTGTTTAAAATATATTTCAAATTATAAACAAAGCAACATATGTAAATATGAGTATAAACAGCAATAGCTGTAAAGTGAAAAATCAGAACAAGGACTTTGTAGTCAAATGACCCTTGTTCATTTGTTCTCTCGACCCATACTAATTGTGTGAATCTGGGCAGTTACTAAACCTCTCAGCTTCAGTGCCCTTTTCCTGTGAAATGTGGACACCAACAGCTAGAGAGCCCACCTATGTGGGGGTGTGGAGAATCAAATGAGATGCTGATTGCAAAACACTCAGTTTCTACTGTACAGTTAGTGCTGAAAAAGGTTAAAAAATTATAGGGCAAATATTAAGGCAGCTCAAAAAGAGGAGAGTGCAGTCATTGTATCGTTTGTGCCAGAGGGAAAAAAAATTAAAAAGATTAGAGAATTTAAAAGCAAGCTAGAAGCATCAAGGGCCCAAATAGAATGGATACTCCTAGATTAATGAAATAATGTCTATGCCGGATAAATACAGTGTACTCAGTTAGTATGGACAGTAACCACATAGCTTTTGGTTAAAGTGTTATCTTCGGTAAATGAGAGTAGTCATTTGTAGATGTGAACTCACTGGACTAAAGAAGTAAAATAAGCTTTGTGCATGCTTCCATCTGACCATTTCTGACCAGTTTTATCTTTGGTCTCCTGGGAGTTCACTGGGGAAGCTCATATAGTATCTGCTGAATAATCATATAGGTATAGTCCTCAAATTTCTGATGGCATCCTTCAGCAGTAAAAATGTTGCAGGACCTCCCTATCTTTGGGTGTATATGTTTATTCATAAAATCTATATATGCAATACTGCTCTAAACCGTACACAGAGCAAAACACAAAGACAATGAAGTAAGAAGTATCACTAGAATATGCCCTCCAATGTTCCAAAGCATTATTTTTATATGTCCTTTCCATAAGGAAAAAGAAAGAAAAAACCCTATTCTTGGGACCCCAGAATAAGATGAGGTGCACGGACAGCCAGGTATGTGGGTTCTGCTGTTGCTGCGCGTCCGGCTGGACCCAGTTCTCTCTGTGATGCCCTGCACCACTGACGTTCTCTGGATTTGGGTGTCCAATAGGTACAGGCAGTCTTTTAAAATCTATTTCATCCTTTGTCTCAGGCAGTACTGTTTGAATCATTAATTACACCAGGAGCTACAGACAACATAGTGAAAATCAGTTGTACTTCCCAAAAATTTCATGTCATGTGCTCATGGCAAGGTGCATATTGTCTAGCATATCAGGGTAAATAGTTCAGCGCAGTAGAGTAAGTAGTGAAGGCTCCTCGTCGCCAGAGGCGAGAGCCCACAGATGTCTGTCCACCCTTGGCTCTTCAGGCTGCCCAAGGGCTTTAGGGTTCAGCCCACCAGGAACGGACATCTGGTACACCAGTGGGGAGGCTCTGCCTGAGACCACCAATTCCTCCTTTTAGGACATGATGCCTGAGTTGTGTTTCTAAAGATGGGGGTCAAACATGGTTGTTAGCGCTTCTGACATCTTTCCTGCATCATACAGCAGAAGCATTTTAGATCGACTGGTCTTGTACCTTTGTAATCCCCCTCTTCCGATTAGATGTATTCTAGTACTCTGAGCTTTATAACCCTCCTGATACGATGTCTTCTAATCTGGTCTCCATACTAGCGCCAGATTTCTTCTTGAGCATTTCTTCCATCAGGTCTCTTCATTATTTCAAAACCTCAGTGACATTCTACATCTTGGTAGATCAACGTTGAGCACTTAAGCCTGGCATTCACCGCCCCTCGTAGCCTGCCCCTGTCCCCTTATGCAACTTGGATTCTCAAACCTTTCCTGCATTCACGCAGGGACCCGCTCATTCATTCAGGCACTGCAGGTGTCCAACTCTTCATATGCACCCTTTGCTGTGTTAGACCCTGGGGATTTATAGACTGATGAGACATGTCCTTGATGAACTAACAGTCAAGTGTAGGAGAAAGATGATTATACAGCATGATAAATGCTCTAATAGAGTGATTAATAAAGCATGGCAGCAAGGAATTACCCTTCCCTGGCCCTTGCTCTTGTGTAAATAAGGCCACATTACTGAGGGCTTTGGTAGGGCTTTATTATTTAAATGTTTTCGTGTTCCTTAAAATGTCAGCCAGTAGAAGGGTTTTTTATTTTAGAAACGAGTCTGCTGTGACAGTTTGTTTACAGGAAGAAATGTAGTAGTGTGAGTCAGTGCAACAGGCTCTGAAGAGTGGAATTCCAAAATGTGATTAACTTACTATACGGCATAGAATACGTCATGTTATGTTGATCCTCGGTTGTCACATCCAGAAAATAAGGATTTCGCCCATCTGATCTCTAATGACCATGATCATTTCTGTGCTAGAAATTCATGGTTATACTTTTGGTCACTGTGGTATCTGCCTTTCCAGCTGTCCAGGTAAGAATATTTATTACGAGTTCCAAACAGATGGATTTGGGACCTGGAATCCCTAGTTTAGAAACACACAGGGCTTTCTAACTTCACATGGACAGGACTCTCCAGGCACGGGCGCAGGGGATTCACGGTCTGGAGACAAGGGGAATGGAGCAGGCCCTGAGGTGGATGGCCCCGCTTAGGCCCTCATGCCTTTCTCCCTGGAAAGGCCACTGGCCAGGCGAAGAAGTGGTCCTCCAAGGGGAAAACTTGAACAGGAGGTTGCTCGGTTGGAACTCAATGAGCACTATTTGCTCTGCCCTTAAGACAGAGGCTTTAAAGCTGTTGGCTATTGCACACTTGACAGAATCTGATCTCCTTTTCCATTTTACTCCTTCAATCCTCTTAAAGCCCTCTAACAGTTTGTATATATTTCCCACAAATAGTACATTCCAAATAAAACTTGCATTCCCAAATGAATCTTTTAAAGCTTTTTTTTTTAATATTTAGATATTGTCAGGTAGAGCTCAGCTCCTTTACCACGGTCTTTGCATTAAATGGATGTCAGTTTGACATTTGTCTTACGTGTATACAAATAGTGTCAGGAAAACAAGTGGCTTCAGCCTCCATTTCTGCTGCCAAGACGTCAGAAATTTCTTCGTCTCTCTGGAAGTTACTCAAGTTAGTTGTCTGTGTGGAAGGAAGGAAGGAAGGAAGAAAGGAAGGAAGGAAGGAAGGAAGGAAGGAAGGAAGGAAGGAAGGAAGGAAGGAAGGAAGGAAGGAAGGAAGGAAGATGGATAAACATTTCATAATACTGGGTGATTTACTGTACAGAGATGGTGAGAAGAAATTCAGCTATCTCCAAAAATCACTTGCCACTTTGGAGAATGAGGTTGTCATTAACTGCAGGCAGGTAGGAGAAAGCCCAAGGAAGGTGTTTATTTTGAGAGGCTGCCCAGCTGTCCTGATGGGGAAGTCCATTACGTAGGTAGAAAGGCCACTTTGAAGCCTGGTGGGTAGGGCTGGTGGGAGTCAAATATGCCTAGAAAAGTAAAATAAAGTATCATTATCATGGAATGCATACTTTAAATTTTTGCGTATATTATTCTTTCTTCTGGGAATAATAAGTAATAAACGTCTGGGAATGAAAAATAACGTTTTGTTCACGTCTCTTAACAAATGTTTGATTTGCTCTTCAAGGTCCAGATCAATGGTGATCTCATTTAGGAAATCCAACTGACAGAAAGATATTGGCCATTTCTCCTTGGTAACATCATTATATTATTCCTTGAACATATTACAACTTATGTCACGGCATTCCAAACAATGTTATCTTCCTGCCTGTTTGAATCCCCATGTCCACAGATACTTAGCTAATCCTGAGGCCAAGGAGCATATTTGTCATTGATTGATAGTAATAATCCTTCAATAATATAGTGAAGAGCTTTTTTAATAGCTGAATGAAAGCAGTACCTGGAATCAAGAAACAAGAGAAGGAGCAGAAGCTGACACTGGAATGTTGGGAAAACTATATGAAAAAAGGAGGAAGAAATGGAATGTGTGGTTGATGAAAAGAGAACAGTAGAGTAGATTGAGCAGAGGGGTAGGAAATGGAGTAAAAAGGTTACTGGCTGCTTCTTAGGGAAGCAGATGTCAACAGCAAGGTGCTACACAGGTCAAAACACGCAAAAAGTTCAAGTAGCACATTGCTAGATACAAGACTCATGGGCTTTTGGTGTCTTGCTGGCGACCTGTAAGACAACTACTTGGTGGAGAAAAGGGGATAGAAACAAGGTTAAAAAGAGAATGGGAGAAACACAACAATGAGCAGAGGGTGCAGTCGAGTCTCTCCAAAGAGCACCGGCAGGATGCCAAGGCATGTGCTGATGATTCAGGCAGCGGCAGGATCCTGAAAGACGTTATAGTCTTACTTTACTTTTAGTTTTAATATAGAGGAAAACTGAGCTACCATACACTTTAAAAGAAGATACCCAGTGTGAAAAAAAGAGTCCAAAACTGCAAGAGAAACAGACACTTGAGGGGACAATGTCTTAGAATACATAGGAGAGAGAAGACTGAGCAAAGGGGAGTTGGTTGGTTTTGGAATAAAGGATAACTCTGAATTAGGAGGAAAGAAGAAATAGTGAAAGTAAATGGATTTTTGTTTTTCTGCTGGAAGGAAAAATTGGGGGCATTGCATAAAATAAGATTTTAAAAATCGTTGTTATTAGATAGATACAATGGCAATAATTTTATCCATGTCAAAAGTATTTTCAGATGAGAACAGGAATGTACAAATAATAATAGTCTTCCTATGACATAATGGAAACACAGCAAAAATTTTAATGACATTTACTAAATCTTTTAGAAGCCCAGAATACCCCTTTTGAGCTTTTGATTATCTTAGTTTTTTAGTATTATAATCACAGCATGTCAGTACTCTATTTAAAATGTAATTATCAAAGCTCAGAGGAAACTGATTCCTGTGCATCCACAATTTCACACAATGTAATTTTAGAGCTTGAGCTATTTCTATGTCATCATTTTAGTCATAGAAACATAGTTGAAAGTCTAGGGACTTGTATTTTTCATTTTTCAATAGGCTTTTAAAGATAATCTTTGCTTTTAAAGTGGCCTTGCCACCAAATACACCTTTATCTGAAGTAAATCAAATTGCTTTGGATAGAATAAAATGGTTCGTGCAATTTTTATAAACATTTCATCACAACACAGGTGTATCTTCAAAAAAAACATGTTTCTTAAGACTTTTTCATTGAAGCCATTTTATCCTACAAGAATTAGTTGGACATTTTTAATCATATTGATTGATGGATACTTTATTGATTTCATTCAAGTATTTACTTAAATGTCAACTCAAAGTGGCCTTTCCCAATGATCCTATTTAAAATAGTCCCTCAACAAAATGTAAGCTCCTTGACATCTGGAGTTTTGCATCATTCACCAATCCCTGGGGCTCAGAAAGAGGCTCTCCGCGTTGAATCAACAACCGGGTTTAGGGGATGTATGTCTAAGCATCTCTCTTATGCACCGATATCACCAGCTCTGAAGCTAGGCAAGAAAGGAGATCTAAACTAAAGAGAGTCACCACCGAAGGGGCTTTCTGCTGATGAAGGAGGAGGAAATGGCTACAGGAGGAAGAGGGGTGTGTGATCCACCCTGACAGCAAGAGAGATCAGCCATTTTTTAGGAATGCTATAGAGAACGTAAGAGCTGCCCATATTTGACAGAACAAAATTCATTTGGATGTTTAAGTTCAGGCATGCACGCTGGCTACCCAGGGCCTTAACACCTCGTAGTGAGGTTGAGAATGATAGTGATTTCCCACTTTAAAGACAAGATACAAAGGAAGCTATTTTTAGGTCATATAAAAGGAGAAACTAACCAAGAAAGAGTTTTATCTTATTTTATCTAAGGGCTACTGGGTTCGTCTGAAGTCAGATTTGTTTACTACAGATTAAACCAGAATAACGGAAAATTCCAGAAGTATTTGGTTTTCAAGTAATGTCACGAAGAGGTATGGATATCAAAGTGGAAAATAGAGTTTAAATTCACCTCTATGCTCCTCTGGTGGGTCCTTTGTTTTACTGCTTGTTTATATTGAATTAAATTGAATTGAGTCTGTTGGACCTTTCACAAGACTGACATTCTTGAGCTCTGAGTCGGTGGTGTTCTGATAAACTAGGGAGGCTGGAAACCCTAATTTGTACTATATTCCAATTTTAGCAGTGTAAATACACCCACCGCCATTGACTTCAAATTACCAAGGGTTTAACCATTGTCTCACAAAATTCCTAAATATTCAATATTGGTTCTAGCACATGGGGCTGGAACAGAAGCTTTGCAGAATTATCGCCTAACCTCTTCATTGCACAGACTGCATGCAGTAAACATTTGCTGAATTCTAGTTGAGAGAGTTTTAAAACAATTGTTACAAAAATATTGACTTTTCCAATCCCTCCACTGTTTTACTTTGGGCATGCCAGTTTTGATGGAAGCGATTTTACTTTCTCCAGCCAATACCATCCCCTTTTAGAGCCTCTGAGAGTTGAAAAGATAGAGATCTGGGGAGATAGCATTCTGGTACTCCATCACAAAGTTCATGAACATTTCCAAATGTAGCAGATTTCCAAGGCTGCTTTGACAAGAAGTCAGATTTACTATGTCGTTAAACAGATAGCAGTTAATCACATAAATGGATTATTTCAAGATTCCCCATAAGTAACACTTTTATAACAGTGCATGTGGGTGAGAAGTATCTGCCTTTTTGCTCTCAGAAAAGGACAAAGCCCATTTTGAGTGACTTAAATGTACTAGAGGTTGTTGAATTTTATAATTATTTATATCTGCTGCTACTTACTTTATAAGTTGAAACAGTTCCCTAAAGACTTAGTAGTACAAGTAAGGCAACTGCAGCCAAATGAAGATTAGACTCTTGTTTGACTAATTTCAAAGCCTTCCTGTGTGTGGTGAGGAGACAGAGAGTGGAGCCCTGTGTAAAAGAAGCCGGATCACGGTCTGACCCAGCCTTTGACTGCCCCCTGCCTTCTGACGAGGATTCGCTCTAACACTCTACTCACTGCTCGGCTCTGGTCTGGATAGGGGAAGGCGCAGAATTTAAGAACTCCCAAGAGAAGACTGAACTAATCTGCATGAGAAAGATCATTGCATAGCTATTAGAAAAATTTCCAGTCCTGGACATGGGAAAGAGTGGGGAGAAGGGCCAGCTCTTTCCAGAAACAGCAGTTTTGGGAAACTCAGAGAAGGGAGAGGCACCATGGGGTAAAATGCTCGGAGGAATAACACCTCAGGAAAAAAAAAAAAAAAGAAAAAGAAAAACAAAAAAACGCTGAGAGGATATTTTTAATGGAGTTTTGCTGGATGTTGGCAAATGCAACTCTCCCCACGCCCACCCTGTCTGCTGCTTATTTCAAAGACTTCAG
This sequence comes from Smutsia gigantea, assembly GCA_032199065.1. NCBI lineage: Eukaryota > Metazoa > Chordata > Mammalia > Pholidota > Manidae > Smutsia > Smutsia gigantea. Next base: position 85,760 of record JAVSCE010006954.1, on the reverse strand, counting down.
GAAATATCTTCCCTAATTATTTTTCAAGGCTTTGGGATGAGATTAGTGTTTACATTAAATGCCTTACCTTAATTGGGACTTACCTAAATGGAGCCCCACTTTATTCTGTTGGTTACTAATCAGAAAAAAAGGAAAATTGAATTGATTAGCCCATAGAAGAAGCAGAGAGAACTTCCACTTCCAGAAGAAGTATAGTGTTTAATGCCAGTTATTTTTAAGTTTTCATACTTTTAAAAACATAAACGTTGTTACAGATTTTTTTTTTTAGTCATTTCATCCTAAATAATAAGGAGGGGTTTCCATGAGACACAAAAAATACAGTACTTTGACAATTTTACTAGAGTTAATTATTTGACATAGAATCAAAAAGAAAAATCCTCTTCTTTCCTGAAAAGCAGTAATATTTTCCAATTTAGATAAAAAATAAAATAAGTTGCTCACCATTTCTTATACTGAAATACACCAATAGTATATTTCATTTAACCTTTTTCTACTTGTGAGCTCTTAAGTATATGAGATTATTTATTGCTAGAAATTCTAGTTCACAACAGAAAAGGAGTCCAGTCAGGGTTCTTCACATATTAAAATGCACAGCTTTGAATATGTCAGAGGCTAAGTCTGTCAGACACTGGCCTCTGTGAAGCCAGTTCTTCTTTTTGATTTTCGTGGTTACATGCAAGGATTTTGCAGGAAATTGATTAAAATATTTTAAGGGTTTCCAAAACATGTTTCAGTTCACAGACATCGAAAAGCGCAAACAGGGCTTCCAGACCAAAGACCTTGTGGTATATCAAACAGCAAATACACATGAACATAATTGACATGTGCATTTTTGCCTCCACAACACACCACCCCAAGGCTCAGTCTACAGGCCTTACAAATTGAGACCAACTCAACTGTCTCCTCTTAGATTTCTTTCTACTTTGCCATAACTGTCAGCATTTTGGAATATACCTAAATTTCCATGCATAAAAGTCAGTAACTACAAGGCAAAAACCCAGGGAAACCCTGCTTTTCCCTGGATTCTCTGGGTTTGTGGGTGTTTGTGCATAGGGTCGGGGGTATGGGTTTACCCAGGGCATTGTCATTATGTCCCTGAAGGCATCTGCTCATTCTGTCCCTCTCCTGACCCCTCAGAGAAAACTCTGTGCCCCAGGCTTCACGCAGGGCTTATTCAATGCCAGCCTTGAGTGGTGGCACCGAGTGAGAAATTTGCTGGGGGAATTTGATTTCAAGTGTTCGTGTGTCAGGAAGAAATCAGCAGACATTTGGAAACCTAATAATAACACTGAAAATGTAAAACTTTAAGCAGCACCACAAACCAAATTTTGGAGTTATTTTCAGAATTTTCTCATAAATTTTCAAAATTTTCTCCCCTTGGAAAAAGCGGACTCTCTGTTGAAGAAGACGAACTACAAACTTCAGGTGTGGAGACCATGGATTTCTCGCGATGATAATAGCTTTCGTGTTAGCCCACAAAGCAAGTATCTTTCTAAAGCGCCCCTTTAATTTTTCTTAATCTGAAAAAAATATCCATAGTTCTGTCTTGGATAAGGGCTGCCTCTCTTCATGACACCCCCTTATTTCAGGGGTGTCTGAGTCAGTATTCTTGGAGAGGTGAGATCAGCTTGTACTTTACGAGGCTTCTGTAGCAAGCCTTGTGACTTTATTTTTCTTCCAACATTTATTAAAGCGATATACCCTGACTACATGCCAACCCTGTGCTGGACATTTTTATCACATTGCTGTCCATGTTTTCCTTCTGCATTGATTCCAAGTAGCCATTTGAAAGGTCTCTGAAGGCTTGTTTTTTATGAGTCACATCCATGGAGTATGGAGATCAGGAGTTTTGGGGGCTAGAAGTAAAGTTCACGTGGGGCTGCTAAAGCCACATCCAAGAATCCCAGTTTCCTGGGTGACCTGGCCACACCATTGTTATTGGGGCCACATTGAGATCTTGGTAACTTACTCTGCTAAACTCCTGTTGATGTGAGTGAACACTGGGGAGATCAACTGGCAGCAGCTTTTCCCAGGACGTTGCTCCCAATGCTACACAGTGTGGGAAATGAACCATATAAAAGGTTTCATTCAATTCTAGCATCTAAGCTTCTAAAAGGACCTTTGGGTTAGGTGACATGTGCAATAGTCATTGGCTCATGGTGTTATTGACCAGGCTTGGCCAGAAACACTTCAGGGTGTAGCGATCCCTGTTGCTCTTTTCATTGAACTCCATCAGGCTGTGAATTAAGTTTGGACAGTGGGATTGGTTGAAGATCGGGCCTGACATGCTCCTCTTAGGCTCTCTGTGATATTCTTTGGTATACTCTGAGCCTAGTCTGGACTTGCTGCGGGGACTTCTGCACCTAATACAATCTGCGAGGGGAGCTGTCATAGGGCTCCTGCCTGTTAGGGGCAGGGTTGCACTATCTTGGAGTTCTGCTCACCATGTGTGGGAAGTTCAGCTACTGTGACAATAAATACAGAATAGATACTGTGACTCAAAAATGTTAATGGGTCCAACAAATGGATGTTTAAGTTTTGCACATATAATAATAGGGGGAGGTGGATTTGTTGGTGGGAGGTGGTCCTTTTTCATGAATTCTTTGCAGATGCAGGCAGATGGAGGCCCTACTTCCTTCAACACACAGCTTGTGTATTGGTTACTGTGTAGGTTGCTCGTGGGGGTTACTCGTCACATAAGCCACCTAGAAGTACAAAAGAGCATGAAGGAGAATCAAAGTGGAGACGTGTATGACCTGGGCCTGCAACCAGATTATGTCATTTCTACTTCTCTCATATTCTTTTTGTTAAAATCGGTCACTGGCTTGACCCAACTAGACAGAATTTGTGAGATGTTGTACCTGGCTGGGAAGCCTGTGATCAGCAACAAGTCTTACACATGCAAGGGCAAATAGAAACTTCTGGTGGGCAGCTGTCCGTCTCCACCACATCTACCCCTTTGCTCATCACACTTCTATGTACAACCGTCTTCCCACGCACAGAATGTACTTGTTCCTCTGCCAAGGAGGTGACCCAAAGTTTGATCCAGTTGCTACATTCTGCTCAAAGCTCATGATCTTCCCTTACGGTTAAGCAATCTGTGATGGAAAGATAAATTAATGTAAATTAATAAATTACAAATTTTCCACTTGTATGTACTCTGTTCTATTTAGTATCTACAAGTGGAAAAGCAATCGGACATATCAACAAATAAACAATTCCCACTGGCAAATGGGACCTGAAGATTGGTCATAAATGAAACCCTGCTGGTAGTCAGAGAGGGAACTGTCACTACCACCACTCCCTCCCAGCCATCGTGGGGCAGGTGCCATTCACAGTAAGGGCGGCTGGAGGGGTGCTTGGTGCTCCAGTCAGGGGGCCAGCTGTGGAACTAGAGCATGGTGACAGACAGAAATGGAGGAAACGGGGTTGGATAGATGCTAAGGTTCTAGATTTTATTTTAAGTGTGATGGGAAGCCATTGTGGGGCACAGGAATGCACTTTGTGCCTTATATTTTAAAAGGAACATTCTGCTGCAGTCTGGGTAGTAGAGCCCAGGGAGAGGCATGGAAGCCATGAGACCGGGCAGCAGGCAACCATAATGGTCTAGGGTTTGGGACATTAGCGACGGGGCTTGGATGGTGGCAGTGAAGATAAGACTTGGAATTAAAAGATATCTTGAAGAAAAAGTCAACATTGTATCTTTATTCACCCATTATCTGCAAGATTGGGGTAAAAATAAGTCAAATTAAGCAGTAACCTAAGGATCCTAACTCTTGTCTACAGAAGTTCACAAAAAACTGCCTCGCCTTTTGGATTTCCAGGGACCCTGGGAGTGTCATACACATACACACAAATAAACCAGTTCCGCCCAAGTGTTCCCACTGTGCCCCCTTCCCTCCCCTTTCAAAGGGGTTGATATTGGGGGCATTTGCTAATGGCTGTCCTGAATACTAAACTGCACCTCAAGTCACTTCCAGAACCCATCATGACCCATGGATACACAAAAGAGAATTGCAAAATCAGACCCCCAAAACGTGAGACGCCAGCAGGCTCTCAGAGAGCAGGAGGCTAGAGCTCACCTGGTATAATCTTCAGGCTGGAGCAGTTCTTCATGGCTGCTTTTCCTGAGTCTTAATTCCTGGCCCATCTCATTCCAAACAGCTTTTCAGTATGAAAACCAATCAGGTCAAAACAAAACAAAAAATCCCATGTCAGAATAAAGCAGTTCCAAAATGAAATCTCATTCTCTTTCCTCCCAACATAGATTTATTCGGTGCAGGTGTTAGAAACGATAAATACAGGTCTGGTCATTACTTTGTAAACATTTGAGGAATACATCTCCCCAGAAAGACTACAACAGCTCACTAAAGTTCATTCGGATGGTGTTTATTATAACATTTCGTTTCTTTTATTTTACCACTATTTTGATAGTGTTGTAAATGTTGCTGAGTTTTCAGCCACACCTCAACTTCTCCTCCTGCTCCCGCATCTCCTGGGCGCTGGGAAGCGCCTTCGGGGTCTCTGCCTGGCCTCTTGTCACACAGTGCAGGGGGCCACCTGTCACCTTCGTCTCCTAACGCCTCCTGGAGTCAACTTCTTGGAAATAGTTATTCTTTTCTTCTCAGAAATAGAAAAGTTCTTCAGGAGATTCTTGCATCTTTGCAAAAACTCGATTTGCCAGCAAGTCCCAAAGAGACAGAAGCTGCTCTCACAGTACACAGCATCCTTACAGGGCGAGCAGCAGCCTCTGCCTTCCCTTCATGCTCCAATCAAGGGGTTATATTTTATAAGCGTACAGAAAAGAACAGCACATTCCGGCGTTGGTCATCCTGGTTCAGGATGAGGATAGGAGATAGAAGAGTTTGAAAGCCAATTCATCTTTTAACTAGAAGACAAAGACCACCAGGCCCCTTTTTGCTTTGCCTCCGGTTCTCAGGACTTGCATAGGTTAGCATTGCTAGAGATTTTATGGAGAGTGCTTCTTTCTCTCTGACAGTCTCTAGGACCAGTTGGTTTAGTTTAGTTTTGTTTTAGATAAATGACTCTGCAGTGGAGACTTTTAGGAGCCTGTGGGAAGAAATCCAATCAGGGTAACTATCTTATCAATCACTCAATCAAATATATATGGAGTACACATCTGTGTGAGGGCTGGGTGGACCAAGGCATTTTCCCTAGAAAGAGAAATGAGAGAGAAAGAAAAACAGAATCAGGTGAGTGAGAATCTATGTGAGGCCCGGTGGATATTGCCTTACCCCCATAACACAGAATAACTGATGTATCCGAGTTACCTTGGTCCAGGTATCTTGGGCACCATCAATAAAATAGATAATTCACCTTTAGGTGAACTAGGACTACACAGACAAAAGGATACTGTTACATATAATTATACTGATTCACTAAAATTTGTTGGCTGTCTTTTCTGCATATCACTAAATAGAGCAATTTAGTCGTGTTTTAAGTTGTACTTGTGGAATCCATTCCTTCATGCACCAGATATGCAGTATAGCTCTCGCTCATGTTAGATACTGTTCTGGGCAAAGGCTGGGATGCCTAACTTGTACTACTAAGTCTTTAGGGAACTGTTTCAACTTATAAAGTAAGTGGCAGCAGATATAAATAATTATAAAATTCAACAACCCCTAGTACATTTAAGTCACTCAAAATGTGCTCCAGTGAGCAGGTCATGTGCATCTTTGGCCTCACGGAGTTTAGCTGTTAACTACTCAACCTTAAAAACAAATTAGGAATTAGATAATTCAATATGATTTTTTCTGAATCGTTCATAATCTTTATCATCTGCATTAAGACATTAAAATTGCAGTAGTCTAAAGGATAAGAGCTTACGAAAAAGAACATTTAATCTAAACTTTACTGCTAAGTTCTTTTTCTAGAGTTTTCCAGAGAAGTGAGAAACGAGGCCCCCCAAACAGCTTCCATTTCTGGAAGTTTAGTGTTCATGCATTGTTTCATTAATAATATCGTGGCAATGAGATGAGGGGCTAGTAATCAAACCTGGATCCCCTTGATTCTGAACTGAGAACCGACTCCTTCAAAAAGGGGGGTTATCTGAAAACCAGGGCTCCCCAGGACCCCAAGATCAGGTTTTGAAGAATGAGGGAAACATGCCACTGTCTATGACTTCTCAGAATAGAAGTCATATTCATAGAAATGAACTTAAAAACCTTCTGGGTAGTGTAATTATTTTTAAATTATAAGATGTTAAGTGGTATCAAGATAGGGGTCCTGGTTGCAATAAAGATTTTTAAAAATTAATGGGTTGAGTAAAAATCCATTTTTATGTACATATTTATAAAAGAAAAATTATGAAATGGAGTGGACATTCAAGATCACTAGGCTGCCTTCTCAAGTCCACGTGACAGCATTGCCATTGAAGTTTGTAAATACAATCTGATTATGACCTAGAAAACTCTGACACTGAGGTTTACAATCTCAAATAGATTTTCTGTCCTTGTTTTAAAATTCTTTAAGTCAGTTTCAATTCTATTCTGATACACCTTATTGATAGAGAAATCTTTTGAGTTCTGACTCAAAGTGTATTAACCTGGCTTTAAGAAGACAGCCATCATTAGTACAGACAGTCCAGAAATCTTTCATATGCAAAGTAAAATTTTATAGTATGATTAAACTTGTTGATTTATTTTAAAAATGAAGTACAAGACATTCTATTATTTTTAATCAGATTAAACATTGCAGGGTTTCTAGTTCCCTTTCAGAATATGGATCATTTTAATGTGGTCTCAAATCATGTCTATTTTTATTGTCTTTCATTTATAGCCTTTCATTGTATATAAGGGTTTAAATGTTTAAATGTTCAGTGTTTAAGGGGGAATCAAGAATTGTTAAGGTCATATTTAAAAGAAAACTGGAGTTTTTTTCCTGACAATATGACTTCAAAGTCTCTAAGCATTTAACACTAGAAATAGTCCAGTAAGCTTCTCAGGGTCATGTATTTGGGAATAGAATTAATGGGGATCCAATAATGCAAAATTATTACATCAACCAGAAGCACACGAATGAAAATGAAAAAAGCTTTATGTAATTGCTTATCTTTAATTTTATTCTTTCTCTCTCTCCAGGAATTTTATGGTCCTTTCCTAATGTAAAATAATTTCCCTTGAGGCCCTTGAATGTAATGAGTTTTAACTTAGTAACCAGTCATTATAAACTACTCAGCCTTACTTTTTATTTTTTTAATTGAATTATTGCTGCTTTCAGGCCACTGGATACATTTCTCAACCCTACCCATAAGTTACTTTATTTCTAATGAAAGGAACCAATAGCATGGAGTGGTTTATAAAGGTTTATTGGCCTTGTAACATCCCATCACCTATTAATCCAATCTCTCCACATTGCAGACAGTGGGCACATGTATTTCTGTATGATAATATGAATAAGCTACAGCTCTTTTTTTTACATATACATACTACTGGAGTTAACAAAGACAGTCTAATTTTCTAGAGCCCTCATCACTTTTTATACATTGTTTCCTTGACTCAGGAATGCAATGAGGTTGCATTCTCATAGTACCCACTGTAAAGGTGTGGTGACTGAGGCACAGAAGTTAAGCGGTTCATTGAAGAACACAGGATGTGGATTTGAGCCAGGTGTGCCTGATGTCAGAACAGGTGTTGGCATGCAGCCTTGCACCTACAACTACTTAGTTGCAAAAGAATTGCTTGTATTCTAAGAAGTTAATTTCACTCCAAAATTGCTATTGTTTTGCTGGTCCAAACTTTACCAATGGTAAACTTCCTAGCAGCAGCCTCCAAAAAATTAAAACAAAATAGAATACAAATGAACCTCCCCCCCCCCAAAAAAATTTGCCTGTAATTTAACCCAAAGAGGACAATATTATTAGGTTTTTATAACAATTGTGAAGGTAATGCACCAAATCATGTAGCCTACTGAATGGTAGTGATCTCTTTCCTGGCCTCTTCTTTGTCTCCTACGACCTGTCTTCTTATTAAATGTCTTTTATGTTATCGTTTATATCTTTTGGGTCTAACATTTAGTAAATAGAAAGAACACCCCGTGGTGATACAGCTCGGCCTCTAAGACCTTCTCTGAGATGCCCTCCCTCTGCACTATGCTTGAGGAAATGAAGATTTGAATAGAGATTCTGGTAAAGAGATGGGTGTATTTTTGCTTCTGGGAGTGAAGGATTCAGATAGTGAAGGAAGAGGCAAGATGGTGACAGGAGAAGGTAACATTAGAAATAAACAGGGGTCCCTTGTTGGTGTGGTTAGGATTCTAACCTGCTGGGGGAAAGAGCTTGAAGTGGGAGGCATATCTCCACTGGGGGACATGTCAGAATATCCTTTGAGTCTTTTATCAAATTACATTTGTATCCTTTTCACCTCATTCTTACTGTGCCATTCACACAGAGATTCTCACATTATCCAGACTCCCCACACCCAGCCTGGATGGAGAATTTTCCCCAACAGGAAATCACACCACCTAATGGGAAATGTTGGATATGAGAATACCATACCTGGCAAATGAAGAGCACAAATACTAAGCTATTATTGGTGTCATTTTGCAAATAATCAACCTGTGGGACAGAGTTGTTGAACTGAATGTTGAAGTCATCTACTACAGTGACAATATCATAGCTAAGTGCACAGATTTTATCCTGACTTGGGTACATCACAAATTCCAAAGCCTCTGTTTCCTTTTCTAGGAAAGGGGTAATTACAGCAATATTGACTTCATGAGAACATTATGATGTTTAAATAAGTTTATTATAAAGATCATTAAGCACAACACCCGGCCGCATTCCAAGTAGTAAGAGAATGATGCATTCCTGCAGGGAACAGCAGTTAGTCCAGAAAAGAATGATGTGGAGATTTTTTCCCATCTAAACTTTATCTATGTGACTTGATTTCATGAGGTATGAAGAGTAGAGAATTTATGCCGTCCAAAATATTTAACCTCAATATACAATCTGCATTGTAAATATTTGGAATTTCTCTTCCTCTGTTTCTATTACTATTGAGCTTGACTGCAGATCACAGTGAGGAAGACAGGAGACCGGATAATACAACATATGTGAGGTGAGGCTCTGCCCAGTGAAGTGGAATTGTTTCTGAACACAGTCATGTGACCCTTTGTGAGAGCAATAAAGCTGGTCCAAGAGAAAGTTACACAGTGCAAGGCGTTGGGGCTCTTTCTGGAAGCTGCTTTAGGATAGGGGGCAGATTATTCTGCCAGCCCTGGTAGTAGCTTTACCCATCTTTCCTTAAATTCTATTTCCAAATACGTAAATGTGTAAGGAGATTAAGCCAAGTTTATATTTAATTACATTGTATTATTTCATTGCAAAAGAAGACATTCCTAAGATCTGAGGGATGACTTATGCATTTCCCCTTCGCATTATTTCTGTGTTACTTCTGGTGTTAGGCACGCAGTTACTTTCTTTATAAAGATGTCATTCTAGAAATCAAAGGACCCCAACAATTCCACTCAAAGGTGTATAAACTTACAATGAGTAAAAATATCACCCAAAAAAGTCTAAATATGTTTATTTCAGCATTATTTGTAATAGCCCCAAATTTGGAAAAGAGCCAAATGTGCATTAACATTATGATGAAAAATAACATGAGATATTCCTAAATGTAAACCTGTACACCCATGAATATGAACCAGCTAGAGTTGCCTTCAAGCACATGAATGAATCTCATATATTATTGAGCAAAAGAGACCCAAAACAAACAAACCAAAAGCTATATTATTCCAGTTGTAAAAGTTCCTCAAAAACTGGCAAGACTCAACTGCTGCACTTGGGAATGCCTGGATGGATGGGAAAATAGGAAGAAATAAAAAGAAGTTATCACCATAAAAGTCAGGAGCATGATTACCTTTGGATGGGAGACCTCTCGAGGAGTGTTTTGGGGGTCCCAGCCACATTTTTTAAAGAATCTGTTTCATGGTTGCCTAGTATTTTGCTTTTGCTAAATCATAAGGCCTTGCATTTTTGTTCTGGGCACGTTTGTGTATGTGTGTTATGTTTCAAATTTAAAAATATATCATCCAAGTAACATCTTTGGAATTCATTTGCCTGCTACGGTTATCTGTTTTATGTTAGGCACATATAATGAGATATATTCCATTTTCACTTTTACCTTTATTAAGTGAATGAGAGTATGACATTTTTAAAGAAAGAATTTAGAGATATTTAAAGCCATTCTAATAAGCCATTGGTTCTTAAATCAGTCAGTTATAAATATGTAAGTATAATTTTGTTGCCTCTCTGATATTACTAAGATGTTTTTAATACTCAAATATCTCAATCACTTTTCTAAAAATTGCATTGATTTTCTTTTTTAAAAAAAGCTTTGATATTCAAATCAATATTCCCACAGGGTTCTCATAGGACATCTAATTTAATTCCCAATTTAAAAGAAGGATAAATATGTATTGACCGATAAGAGTAGAAGTGAAGGGAATCAGCCTTACTTATCAGAACTTTTAAAGCTATGACAGTTAAGAATAGGGAAAGATGGAAATACGGGAGAAAATCAACATATGCAGGAAACAAATCCAAACATAAATAGGCATTTAATCTACACCCGAGATGGTCTTAAAATCACTTGAAAAAAAAGAGCTTTTGAAGCAGTGTTGTTGTTACTGACTGCTGTCCTCTATAAAAAAAAATGTAATTGAATCTCTTTTCACAATATAACCAAAAGGAATTCAAGATAAGGACAAAATGCTAAAAGTGAAACTATTTAACTTTTAGAAAAAGTAATAATGTCTTCTTAAACTGATAGCATGAAAATCTTCTTAAACATAACATAAAAAGCACAATTCTGGAAGGCCAAGACTTTAAAATTTGACTATTAAACTGAATACATTCTGTTCCTCAGAAGCTGCCGACCCTCTCCAGCAGTTATTGGGATGTAAGTATTCTGCTGATGGATTCATTCTGCTTCTGCATGCCTGCAATATGGGTATTTCATTTTCATTTTTGAAACATTTTCAGTATCTTAAAGATATTGCTCCATGGCTTTTTAGCTTCCATTGCTTCTAATGAGAAATCTGCTGTTTATACTTATTTTTGTTTTGTTTTGTTTTTGTATATAATGTGTCTCTTTGCTCTGGCAGCAATTAAGGTATTTTCTTTATCACTGTTTTTAAGCAGTTTGATTATGATGTGTTTTGATGTACTTGTCTTCTGATTTCCTGTTCTTGGGTTTGTTGATTTTATTGGAGCTGTGGGTTTACTATTTTCTTCAAATTTAGAACATTTCCATGATTATTTTTTCTCCTTACCATCTGAGACACCAAATGCACATCAATTCAGTTGCTTGCATTTTTCTTTATTTCACTGTGATCATTTATTTTTGTGACACTTTTTGTCTCTATTTCATTTGGAATACTTCCTACTACTGCGTCTTCTTATTCACTAATATTTCATTCTGTGGCATCTAATCTGCCGTTAAATTTATCCAGTCTAATTTTTATCCCAGATGTCATAGTGTTTATTTCTAGAGTTCTATTTGTATCTCTTTTATATTTTTATGTCTCTACTCAACGTGGTAAATCTTCCCTCTGGTTTCTTGAACACAAGGGAAACATATGTAGTTATCTGTTTTAATGTTTCTGTTTACTAATTCTCTCAAGCATTACTTTTTGATTGATTTAGTTTTCTCCTCAGTATAGGTTTTATTCTCCTACTTATTCAAAACCCTATTAATTTCTTATTTGTTGCCAGACTTCGGGAATTTTACCTTGCTGTGTGCTAAATAGATGTATATTCCTGTAAATATTCTTCAGCTTAGTGCTGGGACATGCTTAAGCCACTTGGAAATAGTGTGGTCCTTTTTGGCCTGGCTTTTAGTCCTTTTTAAGCAGGATCAGAGCTGTATTTAGTCTGGTTTATGTTTTTTTCCCACTGCTAAGCAAGGTTCCTCTTAGTAACCCAACCAGTGACCTCTGGCTGTTGAGAGGCACTGTTCCCAATCCTGTGTGTATCTTGGTCCCTAATCTTTGCAGGTGGTTCTTTCTCCATCATTGGGTAATTTCCTTGGAAGCACGTGCTGATCTATACTCAACTGAATACCTGTGAGGCCTCTGCTGGTCTCTGGAATTCTCTTTATATGCTGCTTCTGCTTCTCTGGTAATCTGCCTTACAAATGTACATGACCTTGCTTCCCTGAGGTCCCCCATTTCATCTTCTCACTCCAGGAAGATGGCTGCTCACTCTCTGTGCTACAACCTGGAAATGGTCCCCAGTCAGGCATCAGCCTCTCCTCATTTGTATCTCTTCTCTCATGGATCAATGTCCTTCTTTGCCTGATGTTCGACATCCTGAAAGCCAATTACTCTTATAGTTTGTCTGTCTGTCTGCTTCAAGGGGGAGCATAAATCTAGTCCCTGTTACTCTATCTTTACTGTAAGTTGAAGTTTGTTGTTACATCTTTTCAATCTCCTTTAATATGGAATAGTTTACTTCCATTTGTTTTTTATGACCTTGACTTTTTAAGGCATCCAGCCACTTATTTGGAAGGATGGCTTTTGAGAGTGTCTTATGTGTCCTCATGGTGATTCAGGTTATTAATTTTTATTAGGAACACCACAGCAGTGAGGCCATGCCCTTCCCACAGAGCCATTTCAGAATGCACAGGACAATGGTTTTCTCATGATGTTAACTTGGAGTTATCAGTCATGTGGTGCCTGACAACTAAAGTTATCATTTCCTCTTTGTAATTAATAAATAGCTTGTGGAGACATAATTCGAACCTGAGAAAGTATCCTGTTTTTCGTCAGATTTTCACCAACTGGATTTAGCAGTCATTGATGATCATTGCCTGAATCAATCATTACTTCTGCTTCCTAACATCCTATTTTCTTTTTGGTTGGCAAGCGAGTGAAGGAAGGGCTCACCGTTCTCCCTTATTTATTAATTTATGCCATCTAATTATTAATAAAATTGTGGATTTATGTATTTAAATGAGTTTCAACTCAAGGATTCCTTCAGTTTGTTGTAACCTATTATAATTATTCTGAAATGCAAATCATCCCACATTTGGACAGTGGGAGGTCCCTTCAAACTCACTGCCTTTTTCTATGTCCCCATTATTTTTAGAACACTCACTTACTTTCTGGCACATACGGATTTCTAAGTTCACCTTAAATTTATTTTCTCAGCCCCAATACTGGAGTCAATATTTTTTAAAAGGAACCCTGGCTCTATTTAGTGAAGAATAGTATATATATAAATTATTGGGGTGTTAGTTGCTCTCATTGCTACTAGGCCCGCTCAGTGAGTGCATTTACAGCGGTAGACAATGGTGGGGAGATGGATGGAGAGATGCACACTACCTATACATACACACGTGCACGTGTATATTTCTGTCTGTCTGTCCAAGTGTCCGTCATGCTTCCTCCATTATGCCTTTCCTATGGAGTCTCTTTCCATCATCTTTAGAGAGGTTTTCAAAAGTTTCCTGGATTTTGCATTTTTCCGGGGAAATAATTTTATTCTCATCCTTTATTAAAAGACAAAATTCAACTGGATAAATTTGAAGATCTAATTGGCTTTATTTAAGGGATCTGTAAACTGGGCAGCATCACGTGTAGCAAGCAGAGAAATGCTCCAAGAAGTTGTACAAACAGAAGGATTTTATAGACAGAGGGGTGTGCAAGAATTATTAGCAAAAAAAAAAAAAAGGAACATTTCAGGCCTGGACAGCTTCTTTTGCAGGGCAAGGGAATGGCCATTTCTTCATGCAGATTACCTCTTCAGTGCCGATCAGGAAATTTCAGATGGACGTTTCAAAGGCCAACTTTCTGGGATAGGTTGTCACTGAAAATTAAGTCTTAGTTTGCTGACATGGAGGGCAAATGACTCCATTTGGAGCTCATTTCTTTTTTTAAAAAACTTTAAACATTTTTGTGTTGTCCTAGGTTTCTCTGGATCCCAACAACTTCCCCTAGACTCATAACCACTGAATTGCCTAATCCCTTTCTGGTATCATCTTTAACTCAGTGAACTTCTGGTGTATATTTCTCTTTTTTCTCTTTCAGACGCCTGATCTTTGAGTCTCCTTGAAAAACACCTTCAGGTGCTTCCTCATAACTCCCACAGTCTCTCTCCTTTCCAGAGATAAAACTTGTTCCTGAACCAAAATTACCAGTTTATTTAAAGCAGGGGGCAGCAAAATTTTCTGTAATGCAACAGATAGTAAATATTTCAGACTTTGTGTACCACCCAGTTTCTGTCAATTACTCAACTCTCACACTATAGTGTGAAAGTAGCTATAAATAATGCCTTAATGAATAAATGTAGTTACGTTCCAATAAAACCTTATTTACAGAAACAGGCAGTGACCCTACATTGGCTTGTGGGCTCTACAGTTTTTTGATCCCTTGTCTAAAACATCCTCACAATTTTCTTTCTTAATACCTTTGTTTATTTCTATGCAAGCAAGACTCACCAAATTAAGGCTTCATGAGTATAAGCTTTCTGTATTTATAGTTTGAATCTCCGAAATCCTTACAAGTTCATTCAGGTTTCTTTCTGCCATCTACCAAAATGGAGGCTATACCTCCTGATTTAGTTAGAATATGGTTTGAACACAGTGGCTCAAAGAAAATTGAAGTTCGTTACCTTTTCTCACAAAAATCTGAGTTGAGTGAGGAGCATGGGCACAAACCATCCTCAAGGACCCATGCACACACTGGGCTTGTCACCCTCGCGGCTTCCAGTGATGCCGCTGTGGTCACCATTCCGCCGGGGAGAAGGTAGAGGACTGTATGGGGTAGGCACATTCATTCCCTTACCTTGCCTCAGAAACGGCACACATCCCTTATACTCACATGTCATTGGACATAGGGTACTCATATGAGGACGATCAATTGCAGGAGAAATGGAGAATATAGTGGATCCGTGTTGGCAGCTATCTCTTCTCTCCCCAGTGTTAGAACTGTCCCTATCTCCAGTTGTGGGATAATAAAACACACCACATTTTTAGAGGGTAAAATTGCAAACTGGATATCCAGAATTGAGACCCATAATGAGCAATTGATGTAGAGAAGGGAATCAGAAAGGATACAAAGGCTGAGCAGAGGATGAAGTCTCCCCTTCACTGTCCTCCCCACCCCGACCAAAATAAAAGGGTTCTATTGGCTTTCGTTCTGGCTGAGCAATTCAATAGAATTGTGCCCTACTTCACTTGAGAACAAGTGGAGAGCGAACATTCAGAAACTGTTCTAAGGTATAAAGAAAACAAACATACCTTGTCTGAAACTAAATGTACGAGCCCACCTTACATGGCCCCATCAAAAACTCCTGGCATATAAATTTGATCCCAAATGCTCTGTAATCTCTATTTCACAATTAACCAGTTGTGGGGGCCACTAGAAGTCACTAGCCCTCATGACCAGAAAAAGAGCTGGATGTGGAGCAGAGGTGAGTGTAGGCAAACTGGAAGCTGCCAGAATTCTGCGACTGTCTCTGCATTGAAGCATGATGCCCTGCACAGAATAATGGCTGTTGCCTCACTGACTCTTTCCACATCTCTTTTGGTTGACTCCAGTCCAGAACCTCTCAGGGAAACGTATTCCAGTAAATAAAGAAAGTCCCAGCCTCACCAAGCGGAGCAAGTCCAAACCCCCACAGATGTAAACATGGCTAACAGATTTTTTTAAAGAAAAAAGTAGATGTTTGAATTTTTTCTCTGCACTTGGATCCTTCCTAATTTAGAAAAAGTTTTATAAGCCAATTTTATAAGATTTGAAAGACATGGATCACAGGTGTCATTCCATCACTAACCAGGATCAGCTTCCTTAGAAAGATATTTCGTTTACCTGCAAGGTAACAACTTTATTGGAACAAATGAAGGGGTTGAAATGGTTGGTTTCTAAGATCCCATCTTGCTCTTTGCTTCTAACAGTGCATGTGAAATGTTTTTTTCTTTTCAATGAGATTTTCATAAAGCTTGGTTCTTAATAATAGAAACCTAGATTTTTTAAAAATGTTACTTCATTTAGAAAGCCTCTGCCATCATAAACAAATATAATTCTACTTTCAAAAGCAAGAAGCTATGTTTAAATACAGCTTTAATCTGCCTTCACATTAGATCTGCATAATAGAGTAATTGGGAAAAAAGAGAACAGAAATACTGTGCATTATTGAGGTCCAATTAAATTTTAGAGCTGGAAATGTGTATGCAGGGAAATCGTCAATCACGGTTTAATACATTGAAAATTGCAGATGTCATTAGTGTTGTACATTAACAGATACAAATGAACTCTTAGCTTTTAAAAACCACTTCAAATGCATTTATATTCAAAAGCCAAATACATTACCTTAAACAAGAAATTGTGTCTGATTTGTGGCTTATAATGTGAATCAACATAAATATATCCTCTTCATTTCATTTTCACGTTATAAAATATGACACAATGCATATAAAAACATTCAATACATAGTCATTTTATTTCAACAAAAATAAAATAACTTATCTATTGATGGATATGAACAATTTTATAGATTGAATATTAGAATAGTAACTTATGTATCCTTGGGTAATAGTTCCTATTTTAACCAAAATTTAAAAAATAAACAAGTGCTGAAAATAGAATTTATATGGGGTTGTAAACCTGCCTAGAGGTTATATAGAATAATACATTTTCTTGCCCTTCCCAGATTCTAGAGGCTGACCTCATTTCTTGGCTTATGACTTCCTTCCATCTTCAAAGCCAGCAGCAGCTAGTCAATCTTGTTTACAACCTATCACCTGACACTGACTTTCTTTGCATTTATGAGGGCCCTTGTGATTACACTGGGCCCATGTAATCCCCCCTTAACAAGGTCACATTGAATAATTAATGAACTATTTTAAGTGAAAAAGAAGGCATTAGAATTGTTGCTAAAATGTATTTAAAATAAACTTAAAAAAACTATAATGTTGATTAGGTAAGCTTTTTGTTGATTGGATAATAATTTTAGTAAGCCAATTAAATACAAGTATTGTTTTAGTTATTTCAAAAAATTGACAGCATCTCTACTACAGGTTGAAATATAAAACAATTGCACAAATCAGGTCTGATATAAGTAATGAGTTTAGATAGTAGTCAATTAAACAAGGTGAGCTAGGATTGGGCTGAAAATAAGAGTATGGTAGAGTTGGGCAGGAGAAATAACACACAGCTCACGTAGCTCTGATGGGAGTAAGAGAGCCTCTGAATGTGATTCTTGGCAACATAAATTCTGAAAGATATTAGAGTCATATGGATTTCATTATGAGAAACAGCACCAGGAGGGCAGCCATATTTCTGCTTTATGAAGAACTACAGATTCAGTAAGTTCACTCCAAAGAAAAGAGTATCTACTTAGATTCCTCAACACATACTGTTAATAGTTTTCTACTTACATGACCCTAGCTTCCATGTTCTTTGGAGTGGGAGTCAATGTAACATAGGCCCCAATCACATAAACTTTGGAGGTGGGGTTCATATTTAGACTTTATCACGTAAAAACTATAGGGACCAGACAGAAGTATTTAAATTGCTAACAGTCATTGTTTCCATTGTTGTCTGTTTTTGTTCATTGTTTTGGTAAACATCAGATAACACTACAAAGTAGAGTTCAGCACATCATAAGAACTGAAAAGATGTCAGCAGTTGCTATTGATGACATTATTACAGGAGTTACCGTCAGAGCAGCAGGCAGTTCTGAAGAAGGGTATTTGAAAAAGGAATGCCAGGCTCTGCAGAATACAGTTTTTAAGAAGAAAAATATAGCCATGGGAGTTGTTAAAAGAAAACTCCTGTTGGCCTTTACTACAGTGGAAGATTTTGTGAGGCTAAAGTCTTCATGTTGTCTTCACCCTGATGGTCCCTGTTTGATTTGAATCAGTAATTGCAAAAATGAAGAGGACTTTTGGACTGAATTTAAGAAAAGCATGGCAACATTGCCAAGATAGCTGTTTGCCCTCCAAGCCACCATCTCACAAATTAAGTCCTACTCTGTCTAGTTCAGTAGCTGCTCTCTCTGCGGCTTCCTGCCACCTTTAGACCTGAGGATACACTGGTCTCTGTCCTGTAGCGCTCAGTCCCCTTCCTTCAGGCTCTTCACACATTGGCATGGCTAACTGTGACCAGATAGATCTTACTTCCTCCAAAAAGCCAGCTGTGTGATGCACCCTGTAACTGCCCAGCATATCTGGAACATCCCCAGCTGGAACACAGATGCCTGACTTTATAATTATACAATAATTTTTGACCTTTTAAACTGGTCATTTTCATTTTCAGCGCTACTGACATTTTGGGCTGGGTGGTTCTTAGTGAGGGGTGGGGAAGCTGCCCTGCGTGTTATAGGATATTCAGCCCTGTCTGTAGCCTCTGATGGCTAGATGGCTGAAGCACTGCCCTTCAGCCCCTGTTGTGACATCCAGATGTGTCTCCAGACATTGCTGCATGTGCATGGGGAGAAAAATGACCACTGCTTGGAAATCACTGCTGTAGACAAGTGGATCTCAATCTTGGCTGCTAATTAGAATTTCCTGGGGAATTTTTTAAAAATCCATGTCTGGATCTCTCTCAAGAGATTCTGTTTTAATTGGTTTGGCTTGAGATGAAAACTAATCAGGATTCAAAATAAAGAATAAGAAAAAAAGGAAAAATAAAAAAAATAACCCTTGACACTTAGTTTGTATTAGCTGCAAAAGCAAGAGCTCTATCTTATTTATGGAATATTACCAGCACATGATAAAACTTGACACATTCTTTTTTGACACTTACTAGATATTTTGGAATAATGAAATAAAAGAGAAAGAATTCAGCTACCTGTGATCATCTATGTCACAGATGTCATTCTACATTTTATTGTAGTTACCTATTTGTTTACCTCTGCATTATGCATTCTCAGAAGAAATTTGCCTCTACGTTTCCATTCTAGCGTAGTTCTTGGTATTTATTTGATGATTAATCAGTATTTTTGAAAGGATGCAATAATAGGTGAATGAATAACTGAAAGAATGTAATATTTTATACTTACCTCATTCTTATTGTGGCAGTTTGTTACTATCATTAAATGTTTGCCAATTCAATACCCATTCTCATTTATTTCTCAATTAAAAAAAAACACTAATTTTATTGGAAAAGGGATATTCCAGCTCAAAGACTGGTTTTCCAGCCATTGTGTACCTGGGTGTGGCTATGTGAATACATCTGGTCAGTGAGTTTTAAGAAGAAATTGTTGAATGGGATTTCTGAAGAAACTCAGTGAAGGGAAAATAAAAATGCCATAGATCTCTTTCTATTTTCCTTCTCATTTTCTCTTTCCCTATTACCATGTGGCTGGAGTTCTGAATGCTATCTTGGAAAATAAGTGGACCTTAGAATGAAGCCATTTACTCAAGATAAGAAGCAAAACACATAAAGATCATGCATTGCCATACCAGCCTGGACTGTCCTCCTTTGCACGTTTGGATTTAATTGAGAGAAAATAAAATTCAATCTTGCTTCTGATCTTTGTTACTTGATACTTCATGTAATTCTTAACTATTGCAATAGTCAATAAAACACACTGTTGAAAAAACCTATTTTTTGATTTCTCCCTTATACTGTGTGTTTTTCAGAGGAAGAGGGTATATAGTTTATGTCTCATTTTATCCTAAAGCTTATGATGATGGATATAACATCCTATGGTTTGAGCATATACATTTTGATCTGGCTTCTATTAAACTAATGTGTTCTTTTAGGATAATCATGTTTAGAATGGTCTTTCAGAATTCTAGAATGTACCTTCATTGCGTGTTAAATTGCACTTGACGAGGTTCACTTGTCTTTAATGGGAATTTTCTTGCTGTGAACTTGCTGTCCATGTAAGAATGCTTCCTTTCAGAGCTTGCATTTAAGATTGTAAGCTACACTATATAAAAAATGACTGGCATGCCTGCTGTTAAGCAGTTCTTTTTAGAAAAATAAATCTTTTCCTTCCAGCAAGATGCAGCTATCTAAATTCACCCAAATGGCATGGAAATTGCCCTCTAAACTAATTATACAGTTTGAAATGTTCACTTAAGGATAATTGTCTATTGGTAATTAACGCTCGCCATCCACCATCTTTAAGAGGTAAGGAAGTGATTGTACAATATTCTTTTGAATATTTGAATGGAGGAATTGTGAAAAAAATCTTAAGCTTTAGCTGAGATAACACTGAAATATTTATAGACCTCAGATTCTGTCCTGATTGCTTAAAAACGTGCACTTACTAACATAATCCTTCATTTCCTCTCAGCTCCCCCAGAATATAAACATAATAAGAAGGTTTGTTAATTCATTCTCATAAAACTTATGTTTTCATAACAGAGAATTAAATGTTTATCTGTTTTAGACATTGTTATTTGAGATTAAATTTCATATTAATTTAAAGTTGATCTTAACTAATACAGCACAGGATTCAAGCATAATCACTTTATGTACTATGGGTGTGAAGGCAGAGTACTGTTTCCAAAAATTAAAATTAAAGAAACGTCAACCTTTCATTTGGGGAGAAGCATGCTTAAGTAATGTCCACAAAACCAGGAATTTTTCTTATACCCAGATTTCAGCCACTCATGGTATTCTTCACGGAAATAGTCCCCAGCACCCCACAAACCTCTCTCAAACTCACTATTGATTTTCAAACAAAATTCGATCCCAGCATGAATCTCTTGGCTTTTGTATTTTCTGTCTCCACCACCCCAGATATTCATATCAGTTCTTTTTCTGTTACACAATATAAAATAATCTTTAGTCCAACTTAGAATCTGGCCCTTCCTCTGTTTCTTTTATTCCGATGAGACTCAAAGTAGCCCTAAGGTAAGAGCAGGCTGATTCAGATTCGGCTTCGGGAACTGCAAGACTGAAGATTTAGAGGAATGTATGGAATATGATTACAGTAATATTTTTGGAGCTTCTCCAGGAAGGTGGAGAGTGGGATATTTTTTTTGAGATATTTAGTGGACACTTCTATATTAGTCTGAACCTCAGAGTAGGATTTTTGGATGGATATGTGAATTTGGGATTTGTTAGCATATACACGGTAATGAAGCCATGGTTGATGAGGTTTCCTAGGTTAGGAAGGTAACATCAAAAAAGAAAAATGCCTGGGACCAAATGCTGAGAATGTTTTTCATCATTTACCTCCTGGGCAGAGGTCAATGAGCTGGCAAAACTGCTAAGAAAATAGAGATTGAAAAAGCTTCGAGAGAGTGTCGTTTCAAGACACATAATTGCTATAAACCAGTTTCCGCTTACACAGAGTATTTCAAAATGGTTTTTATTGGCTGTGTTGATAGACTGAGAGTTAGAGTATATGAGATGTGAAATTCCCAAGAAGGACAAAATGAGACACGTCTAACAGTTAAAGTATAGGAATGATTGTGAGCTTATAACGATTCTATGGGCAGAATGTTGCCTTAGGATTGGTCGATGTCATTTCATGATCTGAAAAAGTGGGTGAATCCGGTCTCTCAAATACCAGAATGCATGTTTGCTGGTCTTGGGAGGAAAACAGGCGGGGCTCAGTTCTGAAGAGCCGGGTGCCCAAGGTGAAGACTGGCGTATGAAAGACGTCGCACGGTGCACTCCTGATGAAGGTTTTATTTGGAGTTAAAATTCAGCCGTAACATTGCCCTGCTTTGGAAATTGTGTGACAGCCATTCTGGTAGTCTTGCATGATTAAGTATATTTGGAAGACAGTCTTCCGATATTGACTGAAATTTCCCAATGGTTCTCCTATTGTACGCACTTAAGAAAAATCCTGATAGCTGCAAGCTTAATTTTTGTTTTGTTTTTCATATAAAAGAATGTGCAGCAAAATATTCTAATTCTTTTTACTCCTGCTTGTTCAGATTTCAAATAAGTGACAGTTTTCCCACCAATATCTGAGCAAATCAGTCATTTTCATCTGTTTAGTTTCATTTAATCTTCTAAACATCTTCCTAGGAGGCTAGAAATGTGAATAAGGCATAATAATTTGCAAAGATATTCTGATATATCTCTTCGCAAATTATTTTTTCCTATTTTAATGCTTGTAATTTTCAATGATAAACTGCTACGTATGCTTACTTATTTTCTGTTATGTAAATTGTTAAATGTTTATTAACTAAATTAAATTTTGGTTAGGAAATACAGTTAATTCCCTTATAAAATAGAAACTGGAGTAACATATTTCTTTCCTTTTTACTCAGAAGCTACAACCCCTAACCAATACTTTCTATCTGCAATTGAGTACTAGATCAGCATTCCCTTGGATGCATGAATTCCTCCATTTCAGGGAGCTATTTTAAATACTTCTTTGCACCATAAATTTACTTGGATTAAGTTTTTTAAAAGGCTACATTTTAAAGACTAATCTGTAGTGGAATTTTAACCTTCTGGATTATATCTGCTTGCGGTGAGTGTAATCTATTTTAACGATGTCCTCTTCCATCTGCTCTTAAATATCAAACTTCACTTATAACTAGAAGTGCAGAACTAGAAAATAATTCCCCTTTCCTCATCCTATAGTGCGTTATTAATTTCATCTGAGATGAAATTTAAATTGAAAAGTATAACAAAATTTGTCTCTTGCAGCACAATAGCCCATTATGGGGAAAATGTACATTTATCCAAAGCCTGATTTGTAAAAATAGCTTCAGAAAGATCCTTCATAGCATAGTGACGTGTCTATTTTCCCCCCAGATTACCATTCAAAAGGCATAATCAGAAAAAAGGAGCGAAGTTTAAGATCCTGTTTCTCTGAGTGGCTATTTTAGTTCTGCTACTCATTAGCTGGGTGACCTTGGACAAAATATTTCATTTTTCCACGCATCAGATTCATTACCTGTAAAACTGGGAATGTGATAGGACCTGATTCATAGCACACTTACGATGTTTAAATGAATTAATAACTGGAAGCACTAAGAATGCTGTCTGACCCACAGAAAATGCTACAATATTTTCTTAATAAAATGTACTCTCAGGAATTTGCAAACACCTGCGTTCCAACGGGCTTTGGTCCAGTTTGAAATTTACTTCATGGCCAAGGAGAGGTAAAGTACAATAAAGTGAGATTTTATTTAAAAAATTCATTCGTTTGACAGAATTCTCCCTTACTATGAAATGACATGTTGGTTTACACCAGTTTGATGATTATCTGTCCTTCATTTTATGAAATATTGAACCTAGTAGGTGACCAGTTCTTATTGTTGCTATGTATGTGCTTAATATCTAGGAAAAAAGCCACATGTCACACCTTTATTACTCCATGAACTGAAAAGTTTATGAACCACTGTGTTAGAAAACCTGCACCATCTCTATTTCTCCAGAGCCTTTTCTATTTCTTTGTGCAGCGGCTGTGTTGCAGGAGAAAAAGCCTGGATATAAAATCAGAAGGCCCGGGTGAAAATCTGTTTCTGTCTATCACACATTGTCACCTTAAGCAAATAATTTAGCTTTTCCTAATTCAAATGTCCTTATCCTAAATGGAGGGAAAATGCATTTCTGCTTTAAAAGAGTAACTTGCCCTGGACTTGGCACTCCAACAAAACCACTGAGAAACAGTATGACATGCATGAGTCACTATTTTCAGGCATTCAGAGAGAGGCAGGTCAGGGCAGTGATCCCTAGGAAAGAATAAATAGCATGAGCCCCAAGACTGGCCAGTTATTGCCCCCCACCCTTCCTCTAGGGGTACTTTGCCAACACAGAGCAGGGAAATGTAGCCAAACGTGCATAGGAGTCCTGCAGAAGAAAAGAGACAAGGTCCAGATCTGCAGGCTATTGAGACAGCTGAATCTGTGGGGGGACAGGGTACCTCAGAGGAGGTAACGGCTGAGGGGCAGGTGACCCGAAAGCCCTCTGAATTTACTCCGTCCTTGGCCACTGGACAGGGTATAAAGGCAGAGGGTAAAGCTTTGTGGTCCTTAGCAGAGAGTGGACACTGGAAGGCAGGACACTGAGCAGTGAGACAGCAGTCTTGGTGGGGACACCGGAGTCACAGTTCATCCAGAGTGAAAGAAACTACTCAGCACATTGGCCTTCAGCTGAAACTCCAGAAAGACCATGTTTTGTTTTGTTTTTAGTAAAGACCACATCCAAGAGTAAAGGGCCAAGTCACAGGACCAGGTTCAAAAGCCAAGTAAGTATGCCTTAAGGTAAGTGAGCCCAAGTGTGACAGGACCAAAATTATCCACCAGCAATTAATCTGCTAAAGCACAGTTGAACACACGTTAAAGGAATTGACCCTATCCAGATACCCTACAGCCATCATATGCAATGTTCAGCTTATGATACAGAATTACCACATGTGCAAAGGAATGTGAGTATATGACCCACCATCGAAAGGAAAAGCAGAGTGTGGTAACCACCCTTCAGATATTAGAATGAGCACAAGTAAACTGTAATACATAAAACCGCTGGTATGAATATTTTCAAGGACTTAATTAAACTTATGGGGATCAATATATGAAGAGATGGAAAAAACAAAACATGAAAATACAAGTTCCAAATGTAATGTGTAATTATATAAAAGAGGAGTTATTGGATGAGCTTAATAGTAGATGGGGAATGGGAGAAGAAAAAGTTGGTGAACTTGAGATTACCTTGGTAGAAATTATTTAATTATAAGAAATGATAGAAGAAAATATTTGAAAAAATAAGCAGAGTCCTAGTAAACTGTGAGACAATACTGTTTACTGTACACACGTGGTTGGAATCACAAAAAGGAGAAAATGTATGACTGGACAGAAAAAAATGCGAAGAAATAATGGCCGCACCTTTTCCATATCAAGAAATTCAGCAAACCTCAAAAAAGATAAACGTGGCAAAAATACAAACTGGTGCATCATACTGAAATTGCTGATGACCAAACATAAATAGAAACATTTTAAAGCAGTCAAAATAAAAAGACACGTTCCATGCAGTAGAACAGAAATAAAAATGACCGCATTTTTATCAGAAACAAGAGGAAACCAGGAGACAATGAAACGTACATCTTTAAAGTGTTATAATAATAAATAAGGGGAAACCATCAGCCCCAAATTATATAAACAATGCAAATATTCATTACAATGAAGGTGGAATAAAATTTCAAAAAAACTAGACCCAGAAGAATCCATTACCCTCAGACACACTACAAGTCATACGAAAAGATGTTACTTGTTGGGAGGAACCAACAACATAGAGAAAAGAATGAAAAGAACTGGAAACTGTAAGTATGTGGAGAATATACATGTAAATATCTATATACCTGCAGCTATATAACTTTAATTCTCTTATTTTTTAAAAGCATGAAACAAATTTTTTAAAACAAAATTGATAAGGTTCCATATAGTTTTATGTAATATCATTTAATACATCCTTGTGCAATTTCTCACATTTTTTAATCTTGAATAGGTGCTGAGTTTTGTAGAATGACTTTTTGGTACAATTAACGCAGCTTTTCTTAGACTGGAAATAGAATAAATTTTAGTAATTGACTTTCAAAGGTTGACCCAGCCCTCCATGCTTGGAATAAACCCCACTTTGTCAGGGTATATTACTCTATATAACACATAAAAACACTAGATTTTATGTGTTAATACTCATTTGTTAATATTTGAGGATTTTGCCCTGGTGTACTCAAGGGATACCTAGTTATTTTGCATGTATGTTTGTGAGAGTCAAAGACTCTCACTTTGTTACTTTGGGTGGCTTTTGGTTTTGACATCAGTGTAAAGTTGGCCTCATAAAATGAGTTGGAAGTGTTCTTCCTATTCTGTTTTTCTGGGAGAGATTTTGTAGAATTTTGTAGAATTCAGCCATGAACACATCAGGATCCAGAACTATTTTTTCAGAAGATTTTATAGCATAAGTTCAATTTCTTTGGTCATGAATTCCATTTTTGACCATGGATTCAATAGTTACATGGATATTCAGATATTCTTTTTTGTCCTGGCTGAAGGTTAGTTTTCTTTTTCTTTTTTCCAGAAAAGTTTGTGGATTTTGAGAAATCTGTCCACATCATTTAAGTTGCAGAATTCAACTGTGAGAAAATAAGAAAATAGGAAAAAAAAACTTGAGTGGAAATTTACCAAAGAGGATATACAGATGGTAATAACTGTTGTGTCATCTACTTATCAATCTATCCATGTATTACCTCTATTCTATCTACCATAAATTTTTTAGAACTCTATATCGGAAAAGAATGTTAGTTTTTGATATTATACTATGGTTATATAAGAGGCTATCACTGGAGAAAGCTTAATTCAGGGTATTGGGGATTCACTGAACTGTTTTGCACTGTGTGTGAGTCTAATATTAAGAAGAATCATCTAGAAATATACAACTTACCTAACAGATGAACATTTGGTAAGGTCTGGTGCTACATAATAGTCCAAGTAATTATACAGAAATAAAAAAATAAAAATAAAACATGGCCATGCTAAATGATTCTCAGAGTCTATAGTTCACAAAACATGCACTGAAAGTAGACCTAATCAGAATAGCCCTTTGCACAAGTTCATCAAATAGTTGAAATGGAGAATGAAACAAGCGTCAGAGGAGTACTTTCCTTCTGACCCCAAGGAAAGCTGCGGAGCTGTGGATAGGGCCAAATGAGAGTGAACTCAGGCAGTCTTCAGAAGTGGAGAGGGACCTGTGTCAACATGTACCAAGAAAACAGGAGACCCCCTCCTATAAAAACCAAGGAACTAAATTCTGCCAACAATTTGAATGGGGTCAGAAAAAAGACCTAGGTTAGATAAGATTAGGTCTCTGTTATGATTACCTCCACGTCAACTGATTAGTAACCTAGCTACTGAAGTGATATTCTATTACATACACAGGGCTCCTCAACACGGAAGGGGAGAGAATTATGAATGAGTGTGTACACCAAGGAGTGGGGATCGTGGTGGGGGTGGAGGTGACTCATCTTAGAATTTTGTCTTCCGGAGCAGAAGACTTATTCTCAAACTATTAGGTTGTTAAACCACGTTTGTCATGCTGTATTTGTGAAATTTGCATTTGTATATTGCAATTTCTGTTCCACTTCCTAATTGGTGAATAAGGTTTAACTGTAAAATTTTTTTAAGTCTGTGGGTATTAGGCATGTGAAATAAAAAGAAACCTTTTAAAAAGCAGTACGAACTACATAAACAAACTACGCTCCTAAGCAACAGACATAGATATTTATGGGAATTATGCCATTGAGATAATTAAATAAACACTTGTGTGTCAGCTATTCACATAAACCTATGCTTTGTAAATTAATGAAAATTTGTAAGTGGAAGAAACTAGTTTTCTCTAACCGTAATTACATCTTCTTGTTATTGATCTGTTTTTTTTCTAAATCTCTTCTTAGCTTCTTTTCATTTACACAATAAATATTTTGGAGGTATCTAAGAGAATTAGGAGGCTTTGGGTAATACAGAAGCAAGTAAGACACATATCACAAAGGCAAAAGACAGCTGGAGAGATGTGTGCACCCCTGCACCCAGACTGGCCAGGGAGGGCTGCCGAGAGGGTGGTGTGTGAATGGAGACCTGCACGAGGTGAGGGGTGAGCTTCAGGGAAAGGTGCTTGCAGGCAGAAAAAGCGGTGAGCCCCAGGGCACTAAGGTAGTGCCTTGGATCAGCGTGCAAGGTAGGTGTCTGCACGACAAGTTAAGAGTTGGTTCTAGAACAGAGACACGGGCACGCTAGGTTCTCTCGGGCCAAAGAATCACGGTGAGGACTTGGGCTTGTGCTCTGCTCGCATGGGCAAACCATTCAAAGGCTTTGAGAAATGAAGTGACGTGATTTGACTTAGTTTTAGAAAGGCTGCACTGCTGCTTTGTGGAGAAGAGACCTTGAAGGAAGAGGAAGGGTAGAGGCAGCGAGAGTATTTGGGAGACAGTCGCAACTATCCAGGCAAAAGGTGCCGAGGGCTCCGAGTAACTGAGCGATCCTGACGTTATAAAGGGCGAGGGCATAGGTTTCGGAGGTCAGCTGATTTCATGGACAGTCATATCTCTATCTGGGCCTACTGGGCGAACGCAAGAATTCTAGAACCACAATGTATGCGTATCACTCTAGTGCTATCAATGATTAGCTGTGTGATCATGAGCAGCTTAATTAACCTCTCTGCCTCAGTTTCCTGGTGTACACAATGGGTCTTTGTGAGGATTAAACCATTTTTCTATATAAAGTGTTTACAGTAGGGCCTGATACACAGAAAGTGCTATGTCACCATTAGCTTATTATATGTTTATTTGGGGCAAAATGGAAATTTCTAAAGAAATCTTACAGGCCAAGTTGAATGGCTATTAATCTTTTACATTATCATAGAAATAATATTTTCAGACAAACAAAAGCAAGAGCAAAAAATCCTTTCCATTAGCGATACGTCAATGATTCTCAATGAGGGATGGCTTTACCCATCAGGAGACATGTAGCAGCGTCTGGAGACATTTTTACATAATGACGTGGGAGTGGGAAGGGGTGCCACTTGCATCCAGAGGATGGAGGCTGGGATGCTAGCGAACATCTTACAGCGCACAGGACAGTCATCCACAGCAAAGAATCACGTGGTCTAAAATGTCAATAGTGCCATGGCTGAGTGAGCCTGAGATTTATGGAAACAGATGAGCGCAGCATTTGAAGCTTTAGGTTCGCTTGAAAGGACTTCAGCTGGAAAGCTTTCCCTCTATGTTACGCTTTTCTACTTTTCCCCATGTGATGAGCACAGACGGATCACTTTCATCCTCTTGCTTCCATTTTTCCCTCTCTGAAAAATGTGTCCCCCAATCAACAACAGTTTTTAAAGTTTCCTGTTTCTAATATTTACACATGGCCCCACGATTAAAGAAAGCCTTGGAGCTTAAGTTCCTGCTCCTAGCAGGCTTTTCCATGTCATCTCAGAGTATTCCAGCATTTCTGGTAAGATGTGAACTTTGTTTTTCATGCATTAATACAGTCCTAGTTAGAGGACATTTTAGTTGACTGTATCAGGTATTCATTTTATTTTGCATGACTTTTCCTTTCATAGGAAACCTCGCTGGATCACCCTGTTGGGTTTATAGGAGAATGGACATAAACGTGGATGACTATTGGGCAAGGTCTTGGAAGAAAACTGTAATCTGAAATGCACTTGCGGCAGCCTGGCTGGCCCTGCTGCAGCACGCAGGATATCTTCTCACTAAAACACATGAAAACGAGCTGGAAGCCTCTTCCTGTAGCTGTTTTAATCGCTGCTCCTCTCTTTCTTACTGACAGCAATGTTAGTGTGTTTTTTGCGGACCTTGGGGACAGGCCTGTGTCATCCGTGTGTTATCACTGCGTCTCGGTTATTGGCAATCTGAAAATGCCAAAGTCCTGGCAACCCCTTACTTCCTAGAGTTAGATAAAGATTCTCAATTTATTTTTTATTCCTTACAAGAGGAACACCTAATATAAATCTATGAGGCAATCCAGCTGGGTTGTCTTTATTTTCTGTGGTTGTTTTTCTTCCTTTTTTTTTTTTCTCCAATCTTTTACTAGTGCTTCACTAAGAGCTGCAAAGACAAATGGGTGTCAGTGGTGGGATGGAGTGGGCTCTTACCTCCCGGCAAGAGCCAGCTGTGTACATGCCTTTTGCTCTCTCTGTTTCATGATGTCCTATTTGTAGCTTAATGCTGGCTGTGGTGGGGGAATTTACACAGCTGGCATTGGCACTACACAGCAGGGCTTTCTCCTCCAGAGAGCCAGTGGGTAGCTCTCCTATCCTCCAGGGGGCCTGACTTGTTCTCTTTGTTTTCTTGGGAACTTTCATGAGAGTTACACAGCTCCCCCAGTAGTTTCAGTGCAGGGGTGTCTGGGAACATCACTGTCAAGCTGGGAGTTACAGCTGGTTTTAAAATGAGTCTTTCTATTTTACATGAGAAACTTACTTCATAGGAGATGCATTGAGAGGCCGTGGTATGTCAAGGTGAACTAAGCATTCCCTTTTCAGTTCCCCCGTCATTGGGTTACTGCTCATTTTTCCCAGTGCTATATATTCATGTCTTTCCTACTGGGTGGCTTTTATTAGCTAGGGATTTCTGGAAGGTAGATATCCA
Source organism: Smutsia gigantea (assembly GCA_032199065.1). Taxonomy (NCBI): domain Eukaryota; kingdom Metazoa; phylum Chordata; class Mammalia; order Pholidota; family Manidae; genus Smutsia; species Smutsia gigantea. The sequence goes on along the minus strand of JAVSCE010006954.1, from coordinate 55,708 downwards.
CAGATACATCAAGAGTGAGTATTGCATCTACCCATGGTGCTTGTTTTTGGAACCTCTGAGAAATCATCATGAAGTGATTTTGTTACCGCTTTCAGCATTCACTGAGATCACTGGGCTACACACTTGAATTCAGAGTTACTAATATCTCAATAATTATATGTTAGTATTTAATCATGTAGACTTCAAAAACAAAGATTCGAAATTTTATGTCATTTCTGCCATTTAATTTGTTTCTGAAAAGATCTTTCCTTTGGGTTCTGCTCAACATTGTTCCCATCTGTTCTATGAGCGAGGCTGTAATTTTTGGTAGATCCTTTCATTCAGAGTGGATGTCTTTTGCCAGCATGCTTGGTACTTCATAAACACAGCACCTCATATTCCAAATACATGCCTTATAAATGCAGCATTAATGCAGAACCATTTAGGACGCATGTATCGGTTAGCCTGATTGCCATCTGTAAACTCTCAAACTCTGCTACCATTTCCAATCCCATATTTTGATGCTTCTTTCATTAAGGAAATATTTTGGGTTTTCAGAGCTTAGTGGAGTGCATTTTTTTTACATATAAATTGCATCAATGTCAAAACAAACAAACCATGAAATAAGAACGAATCACATAACAGTTGCCCAAGTTCTTAAGCTTACGTGTGCCTGCCCATCATTTAAACTTTCCACACAGATATCCCCTTTATAGAAATCCGCGAGCAACCATATTGGATGTGTTGTTCTCAGGGAGGCTTCAAGGGTTTTTGTTCTGCTTTCATTTTGCATTTTATGCTTCCAGTGCCTCCGTCTTACCATTCCCTGGAGTTGCCTCTGCTCTGAAGCTGTATAGCTGGTGTTAGGAGCTTGTCTGCTTCTTGCAGGTGGCCCCACTTATCTCTGGGCGCCCAGTGAGGACAGGCTGCTCAGCTGGCCAGGATGGGGTCACAGTGGAGCTGTTGTCATTGTGATGTTTGTGTCCGCACATTGTACAAAACTGCTTTTCTTCATTTGATGATACGATAAGTATCCCTCTATGTCACTTGAGCTCTTCATAAACTTTTTCCTTCCTAACATTTAAAAATATTTTCTAAGTACAGAAGTGATGCATGTTCAATGCAAACCTGGCAGAAATAGAAAAAGGTAAAGAAAAATTAATGTGCAAAACCATCCCCTCTTAGCACTTTGGCGTGTACACTTCCAGTATTTCCTTATATTGTATTTTTCATCATTTTTCCCACTTATTCTATAGTGAACATTTGCTATATAACTGCATATTTTTTTCAGCATGATTATTTTTAGTGGATGAATATCAGCAGTGTCTATCATATACTTTTATTATGACTGTATCAATGATCAAGTGTTGGAATTTAGATTTTTTAAAATATAAAAGTGTGATACTAATTTACACTGGTACAACTGCTGTGCAGAGAAGCATGGAGGTACTTCAGAAAAATAAAAAAGGAGGTACCATACGACCCACTTTTAGGAATTTACCCAAAGAAAACAAAATCCCTGATTGGAAAAGATATATGCACCCTTATGTTTATCTCCACACTATTTGCAATAGCCAAGAAATGGAAGCAACCTAAGTGTCCATCAATAGATGAATGGATAAAGAAGATGCAGCACATATGCACAGTGGAATATTATTAAGCCATAAAAAAAGAAATACTGCAATTTGCAATGACATGGATGGATCTAGAGGGTATTACGCTCAGTGAAATAAGCCAGCAGAGAAAGATAAATATCATATGATTTCACTTATTTGTGGAATCTAAAAACAAAGCAAAATGGAGGAACAAAATAGCGGTACACTCATAGACCCTGAGAAGGGACTGGTGGAGACCAAAGAGGAGGGGTTGGGGTGGGTGGGTAAAGTAGGTGAGGGGACTAAGAGACACAAAATCTCCATCATAATATAGTCATAGGGATCAAAATGCACCACAGAGAAAATAGTTAATGATTCTGTAACATCTTTCTATGTTGACAGATAGTAACCACAGCAGTGGTGGTGAGGATTTAATAATATGGGGAACTGCTGAACCACTGTGCTGTAGATCTGAAACCAATATAAGTTGTGTAGCAATCATACCTCAATAAATAAATAAATGAATAAATAAAATATGGAAAAGTGTGACGAGTGCTCTTGCATCTAGAGTCTTTTTAGTTACTTTAAAATGATTTTACTGATTCCAATGTAAAGTAACAACGTCTCAATACATTTAAGACGTTTTACCAAATAGTGCTCTACACAGGCTGTTACAATATTCACTCCATCAGCAATGCATAAAGGTACCTACTTCCACCCTCCTTGCCTGCTCAGTAGATACCTGAAGAATTATATTTCTTTATGAATTATCTCCCAAGAGGAAGAAACGTATACATTTCCATTTATTTTATAATAAAATACTTTTGTATAACTCTGTCTGCCGCTAGGTTGGATGCCTAAGGACACAGTGCTTATATTTCAACAGAGAGCAAGGCCAACGTTTCCAAGAAATGGCTTCTTTGTTAAGTGTGCAAAGATTTATATATTTATATATATAGGACATGCTTTTTTATGGTCTTTGAAGAATATCATTAGGAAATTTTGACTATAGTTGTTTTATATAGTTGATAGATGATGGCTTAATAAATGATTACAAATTGTGATCGATTAGGGATGTACTATTTATAATATGTGATGTAGGATTTTTTTATTTTATACTATTTTAGTTATCCCCAAAGCATAAAAAATAGGATGCTAGTAGAATATGAAATATATGATTCATATATTGTAGCACAATAATAACAGAGTGGTATCAAAAAAGAGGGCTAAACTTTAAAAATTAACTGAAATTTTTGTTAGATATAAAAGTAAGGGAGAATATTTTTAGGTAACATTAACATCAAAAGTGCACTTTGAACACTCATGTGAGTTTGGATAAGTGTCATACATTTTCAGTGTCTGCCATTTATTATTCAGAAAATCAATTTTCTGTATACTCCTATGGTCAGTTTTTCATTTAAGAGAAAAATTTTGCATTTTCTAATATTTTTAATCATGTTAGTTAAAAAACATATGTGATAATCCCCAAGACTTTACTTTTTTCCCAAAAACCTATATACTGAAAACAATTATCATAGCTTATGCAGAGTTTACAATTCAGTTCACATGTATGAAAAGAACTTACTACTTTCCTCACTCAGCTTTTCCTTTGAGAACATTGTTAACCCAGTTCCTAATAAAGAGACTGCTTTGCACATTTACAGGAAAAAAGACATGTGTCTCCTTAGCAACCGTAGCCATGTGCAATCTCTCAGAACAGCTCCTCCTACACTCAAGTTTCCTAGGCAGCAGGCCACATATATTTTATAAAGACAATGGGATAATGGGACAGATATTACCCTGTTCAACCTTGCATGTGAAAAGCTTCAATGGGAAAGATGCATTTGCTATATTAACTAGCAATTTGAGGGAAAATATTAATTGTATAATGAGGTTGCTTCCTCTAATTCAAGATTAACAGTTTAATTCGAGGCCCAAAATATATTTAAGTGTTCATTAAGAATTTTTTAAAGGTGAAAATAATCCCCTCCCCTCTACTTTACCCCCACTGCTCCATCACCAAATTAGCTCATACATGTTTGCAACTAAAGCTGAAGGTCGATGCAGGTGAATAATTTCATGGCAAACACTGGTTACTTCGCATTCTCTCAAGAGTCCTGCCACTGTAGCAGAAAGGCTATTCATTTATCTCATATGAATGGAAAAAAACTCAATTTATCCTGAAACCGATTGGAAGACATCACAAAAGTTTAAAACATCTAAACAAAACTTGTCTACAGATCTAAAAAATATTAGGAAATAAATTATGGATGGCCTAAAGGAAATGGATACTTGCTATAAAATGAAATCTTTAAAGAGAGAACTGATTATATTAAGTCTATACCCAAAGTTATATTCTGCGTAGAGAGGTGGGCAGAAAAAGTCACGTGAATTCATTTATTTCATGCAGATTCCTTTCTTTCTAATATAAAAACATTCTGAGGAAATCAAAGTAAAGAGCAGATGTACATTATTATTAAATGTGGACAGATTCAATTGTAAAATTTTCTGGCTAATTAGGAATATTTATAAGTCAAATATTGTCCTAAAAATTAATTTTCAAACCTTTTAAAATTCTTAATTTCACCTAATAGGAACTTCTGTTCTCTGGTATGCAACTCTTATTCTTTCACAATGAATTAAGTGTAATTATCCATTGAGTTGCACAAAGAAAAATATAATTTATATGTTAATTAATCAGCTCTGGAGCATTGTGAATTTTAAATTGTAGGCAACCAAATGGGTACAGATTGTTTAACCTTGTTTCGCTGAATATTTTAGCAGAACATCTTTACAGCTGGAACCTAATAGAAGAATATCACAATATCCTCATTTTAATACCTTTCTTGCAAGATACACTATGGGGTATCCTATCTGTTCATTTTTAAACCAAAAATTGGGACAGATTATTTAAATAAAATTTGGGAATAAATATTTTTTACTTTTCAAGCATAATCACATTTAATCCCTGTCACACACACACACACACACACACACACACACACACAAACTTTTCATCCAATCCCTTTTATTGTATTAATTGAAATACTATGCTTTCCTTTAATGTATCATAGACTTTTTCTCAGATCAGCATGTGTAACAATGTGGTTATTTTTAAAAGATATATTTTATTCTAGTGTATACATTTAACACAAATTACTTAAAAGTTTCTCCTGTGATGGATACTCAGTTTACTTCAACTCTGTACACACACAACACACACATGTACACACACACACACACATATGCTTTTTTTCTTTTCCTATCTGTGTGATTCCAAGCAGTGGGGTTTCAGGTTTTGAAAATTATGCTTGGAAAGTGATCTTGAGATTGCAATACTGAATTAGAAGTGCTGTATGACCATCTCAGCACAGACTTCTTGTATCTGGAATTGCTAGTTGAGAGCGCTGGGCAACATGACTAAATCCTCCATCAGTGAGTTCACTTTACCCTGCAGATCTGCTCTGTGTTCAGCAGCATCCTTCCTAATTCTTGTTCTGATATAGGTCTGCCTTCCTTTCCTTCCTCAGATTCTAAATGCAACTTTCCCTCTTCTGTTTGCAAGCCCAGACCTGCAGTAATAAGGGCAACAAGAGACATTTCCTCACTTGGTCAATCCCCTACATACTTCCGAACTTAGTACCTACCAGGCACCAAGAGCTTTACTTCCATTAACGGGTCAGATATCAGTTATTAACATCCGTCACTTGGTTATTTTGTTAGACTTGCAGTCTTATTTCCAATGTAATTGTTTCAGGCAAGGCAATTCTGTTTACATTTTTTGGCCTTAGTTTAAAGCCCAACTTCCAGCTATTTCTACAATGTGTGTATGTGTGTGTGTGTGTGTTTAAGCAAATAGATCTTTCCCATAACCTCTGATGGAGTACCATGAATATATTTGAAAACGTGAAACATACAAAAATGAATACAAAAAGAGGAAATAACTAACATTTGGTTTGGTTGTACAGAAGCAATGCTTATTCTGATGAGTTACAAAAGTAGTCACCATTTATAACTTAATAACTAGTTGCCATGCAGCATAGTGATTCCAAATAAAGAATGTCAGAGAAATTTGTCTACAGGTTCCACCATCATTGAATTTTTTTTTTTTACACAACGTCCTGCTGTCCACTACTCCCCGTCCACCTCCCCAACCCCCCAAGTACATAGTGTAGTGGTGCAGGCTTCTCCACCATCATTGAATTTTATCTTATGGTGAGTAAGACTAAAACTGAGGTCAAATTTGATAGCAAATTTAATTTAATGCACTTCTAATTTTAGTTACTTGGCTTATATATTACTATACTACATTGAAGAAGATGTTTGAGCAGAACCAAAGATATAAATTGAGTTTGATAAATGAATTAACTTCTATGGGATGTTGAGACAATATGTTGCTTGGATGGGTTACTTGGATATTGCCTCTTGGCCCTTGTCCACCTCTGAGGTACTCTATTTCTCATGTTGCAGTCTTGTAATACAGGCCCCTATTTAAGTCTTTATATGCGGCTGAACTTTGTCCTTTTTAAATCATGTCAGCTCCATTAGCCACAGATAGGACCTTTATAACCCTTTGCAGCAGAATGGTTAATCTTTACCTAAAACTGACAGAATAACAGTCTTTATTAGTTAAAGCTATGATGTAATTAGGGGACATCTGGCTAATTATTCTGGAAATAGTAAATAATATTTACCTGGAAGTGCCAACTTAAAATCAAGAAGAAAAATAAATCCATTTGTAAATTATATGAATACATTGTTAAAGAAACCAAGTGTCATGAGAACAAACATCTTCAATTTGAAGATTTATTGAAGTACCTAAAACAGATCTTTCATTAATCTTTAATAAAGCTATAAAAAAAAGTCTGAAAAAATCTGAAAGACTCTGAGGGATTTTCAATGCTGACCTTCAAAAATATATTCATTGGGTTTATAAAAATCTACATGTAAACACAGATTCTATCTTCACAAAACACGCTTCTTTCTTCTCTGCAGAAATACACATGTTCAAATAGATCCTCCGTGCTCTGTAAGATTATCTGTGAAGGGAAACATAATCAACTATCTTTTACTTTGCACAACACACAGTTGCTTATTTTTCAAAATATTGTTCAATTTATTAGGCCATATATAATAAACTCTAGAGCTGCAATGAAGCCTTCTTATTTGATTTGCTGGTTCCTTAACAGAAAATCATAGGAAAATACAAAATACGTTTGTAAAAAAGAATATGGAGCATCTTCCTTCTCCTATAGCAAGTGAGATAAACTACCTGATGAAGCAAGCTGGTATTGCCCCAGTATTAAGAAAACGATAGTATAGAGACATTTAGGGTTTTCTCTACTTTGTTTTATCAAATTTCAGTGTATTAGATAAATACAAATAGATATAAGTAATGTTAATATAACTAACAAAAATAATATAATGAACAATTATTAATCTAACACCCAGTCCAAGAATCAAAACATAATTAATAACTTGCATTAACTATTATTGCTTTCTGCCTGTCTGCCTTCCTTCCTCTATATTTTATCATATATATATATATACATATATTCAGAATGATAAATTGCTTAATTTTTCTCCTTAAACTAGTGAGTAAAAGATTCATACTCTAGGTCATCTTGCGGGACTTACTGCTTTTACTCCACATGAGACTTCCAGGATCCATCCATGTTGCTCTGTGCAACTGCAATTCATTCATTTCTTTGCTATACAGTGTTTTATTAAGTTAACATACCACAATTTATGAATTTGGATTGTTTCTAGTCTTTTTTTTTTTTCCTTAATAAAATCTTTATTAGTGAGAACAGGCTTTCGCTCCTAGCGCACCCAGTGAAGGTTCCGGTACAGGTGTGCGCGGGAATGACTAGGACGTTAGCACATACCAAATATGTAGCTTTACGAGATGGTGCCAGGTTATTTTCAAAAACGCTCATACTGATTTACATTCTCACTAGAAATATGTGAGATCATGGCTATGTTATCTGACGGCATTTCAAACACCTAGAGTGTATAAAACTGTTCCTCGCTTTTGCTCTAATTTCTATGTCCTAGATAATGCTGATTCGGGCAGTTTTTTGGATGCTGATTAGCATATGTCTCTTCTTTTGTCATGTGTTTGGCCTATTTTTCTACTGGCTCTTTCACAGTTTGATCCTTTTTTATTGATTTTTTCAGGAGTTCTTTGTACTCAGCGTGCTAAAACTTGATTAGATATACATACATACGCACATATATTCTCCTACTCTGTGGTTTATGATGTCTCTCAATGAACAGGATTTGTAAGATTTTACTTTGGTCAATTTTTAATCCGTATTTACACTGCCTTTGAGTATCAGGCTTGGTACAAACAGGCCACGTTCCAAAACCCGGGCAAATAAGGACGTCTGTGAGCTTGCAGGTCGTAGCCAAACAGTGCACACGTATGAACCTTCCCATCAGGCACCTGACACAGGCTGATGAGGAACCACCCTGCAGAGAAGCAATATTTGCTTTGCAAAGAGTGGCTGCCGGCCAGCTCAGAGCTGCCTAAGCCACAGCGATCTTCTAATTCCCAGAGATGGATTTCTGCCCTCGAGGGGGTGCAGCCACAGCTGGAGTATTGTTTCCTTTCTAGGAAACCAGTCGCCTCTCTGCAGACCACTGGGAGCACGGCCTGTGTCCACATGGTCAGGTAAAAACCAAGCCAACGGAGAAAATCACTCCCATGGATTTCGCGGTGTTCTCAGTAATACCACTGGGGGCAGAGTGGATAGAATTTGCCCATACTCCTAAGACCCCTGCTTTACTTTCCGAGCATCACAATTTCACTGAAATTCTCTTTACAGAAATATGTTTTAATTTTATCCATAAAAAAGATGCTTCAATTCAAATGCTCCACTGACCATATAATTTGGCCTGGTACCTGGGTTAACATTTTGCTCACCGCAAGTACAAGTTCAGATTTTGAATTATGCGGATATTCATTCTCTGAATAACGTGCGTTTAAGCCTTTCAACATCAAATGTCAGATTCAATATACAAGACTTTATATCATGTTATTACAGCCAGGAATTTTAATTTCTCAAAAGGAGAGAAAAAAAGACTGGGGAGGGGAGGTGTGGGGCGGAGATGTAATGCCTTTCTTTCTTCTGCAAACAGCCTGCCGGTTACAAGAATGGAGAGGAGAGGCAGAGAGGCCATTAATTGCAGCAAACTGACCATGTCCAACTTCAGCCATTTTTTCCCTGTCTTTCTCTCTCTTGAAGCTTGGACAGTGCATTCATAGAAAACTCTGTGGCTCCATTCCTCGTCATCCTTGATTCAGCCTTTATATAGAGGAACCTTGGGCATCTTGGAACAAAGGATCAAATATTAGAAGGTTAGCCAGACTGACGTAGATTTAATGTGGGAGTTAATACAAGAATGGAAATCTTCAGGTAAGACACAGGGCAGATGATTGTAAACAGAAGACCCTCAGCTCACCAGTGAGCCGGGCACAGAACCTCACCTATCTCCTTCTCCTACTTCCCAACATCCAATCAGTTTTCATATTTGCTGAGCACATGGCATCATGATCTTTCATTTGTACTTTGTAGTTTCTATTTTTACTTCCAACAGACTAGTGTAAGTTATATTTACTTCTTGCTTAGGTTTCACTAATTATATCTTGTCTGGCTTCTCTCTTCCAGGCATTGTTTAATCTACTCCAGCCTCTAATGACTGCCAGGTAAGCTTTCTCCATCTCTAATCATGTTATTTACCCAAGCTTAAAAAACCTCCAAATACCACTTACGTTTTCAGAACAATTCCCTAACACTTAATTCTGATGGCCATAAGATTGGAAGGGTGGTAATTTCTCTGTAGAATGACAACTTGCAGAGTGTTCTAGGAGTATAAACTAGAGAACGGAGCATATGAAGTAACAGTCTTGCTCTTAGTTTTGTGCTATTAAAATAATTCATTTTTATATTCCTGTAAGTGAGATAATATGCACAAATAAAAGCAGAGTGCAGAAAGTCATTTTTTAAAAGTGACTAATAAAAAGAAAGCACTGGGCGACGTGTCATCTACACCCAAAAGAGCTATTTGTTTTTTGTTGTCGTGAAGGTTGTTAACAGTCCCTAGATAGGTGGAGCACCGCAGGAGCCCAGGAGCCTGTGTGAGTCTGTGTTAAAAGCAGATCTTTCTGCCCTAACAAGTGATAGCAAGGTTCTTGTCCTCGCAACGAGCTGGAGTTGACTTCAGGCTTACAAACGCATACCTTCGTACATGACAAAGGAGCAAAGAATTGTCTTTCCTACGGCGAAATGAATGGCTGATTTTAGAATCACTGCTAAGTGAGAGTGTTTTCTTGATAATCATAGAAATGATCTCATTTAAACTTTACTAAGTTTACTTATAAATCGGTGGTATTGGAGGTCAGGTTGATTTTCTTCTTCCAAGGAGCATTTGCCCTTTCAGGCAGGTAGAGTGGGACCCATGACTTCCACATAATCAGGCATCGAGCTGTCTAAACTCTGCATCACAATGATGGCAGCGCCCCATTGACCTCATGATTGCCTCTGCTTCTGGGGCACAAACCTTCCAAAGGGGCTCCATTTGAAAACCTGGGGAGTTTGCCAGCCCTTCCCATGGCTGGCTCTGAATTGAAATTTCCTCCTTATCATACAGAGGCTCAGGAAAACGCAGTCTACATTTTAGTGTCACTCTATGCAGTTGCAAAATGTAGTAAATGACTCTAAAGAAAAGCAATAAGTTGCAGGGCTCATATCTTGGACACCCCACTCTTAACACCAAGATTCTAGTCTCAGAGTTCTCTCATGTTCATTTTTTAGCCCTGGGAAACTGCTAAAAACATAGTCAGTTTCTCTGCTTTTTAACAGTAGCCTTCTGACCATGCAGTCTGCCTGGCTATCTAGCAACTTGCTTCATATGCAGAATGTGCAAATATCCTGAGGTTACCAGAGACTACAGAATAATGGCTCACCTTTCTTTTCTGGAAATTTCACTTGTATGTCTTTTAACAGTAGCCTTCTGACCATGCAGTCTGCCTAGATATCTAGCAACTTGCTTCATATGCAGAATGTGCAAATATCCTGAGGTTACCAGAGACTACAGAATAATGGCTCACCTTTCTTTTCTGGAAATTTCACTTGTATGTCTTTTAACAGTAGCCTTCTGACCATGCAGTCTGCCTGGATATCTAGCAACTTGCTTCATATGCAGAATGTGCAAATATCCTGAGGTTACCAGAGACTACAGAATAATGGCTCACCTTTCTTTTCTGGAAATTTCACTTGTATGTCTAGTTTGTCCCAATAATTATCAAATGTCTCAAACAATAGTCCTTTCTATCCATCTGTTGTCTATTATAGTTTTTTGGACTTTTGTTCCCTGTCTTCTTCCCACAAGATATTCAGTTTGTACAAGATACCCCCATTATATTTTAAAACAGAAGTTCCTCATTTATATTTTTTAATGATTTTTTAAATATTCTGAGAATGATACCCTGAAAATTTAAGAATATTTTTTTCATTACTTCTGTAAATAGATTATTTACTTTCAGTTATTTTAACTAGCTAATGAATCAGAGAAAATAGATACATAGAGTTAAGATATATTTGTTCATTACACAGTTGCAGGTGTATGTAACTGTATTTTTAATTTTTTTTATCTTTGTTTTCATCTTGTAATGTGAAACTTAAGCCAAAAATGGGATAATTTAGTCTGTTGGTCCTTCACCCAAATGGGATAATTGGTCATTTATTTTACTTTTACTTCTAACCATCAGTGGTAACTCAATTGTATTTCAAGCTAATATATGTTCTACTCAATCACACAACCTCTAATTGCCTCTAATTTCAGTCATTTTAGTATTTGAGACAGTTGTTTCTGTTTTCCAATTCAAGCTGGAAAGACAGAAACTAAAGTGAAATTAGGCAGACTCATTCCACAGCCACACAGCTATGTAGAAACTACAAAACTGGCCATGTCTACAAATGGATAATTAATCTGTTTCTCAGAAAAGAAAATCAACTTCTGCATTTTATAGATGCAGAAAGAGAATAATTATTTTAAGAAGACCAATACTTCTTAGTGGTTTCTAAAATGATCTCATGTTTATTAACTGCTGAAAACACAAACTCTTATATACTAACATTTACAAAACCAGTTATGAGTTTTCTGATAAAATGTGTACAGTTCTTACCAAACTGAATCAAATAGCCAATAGATTATAAGTACAAATGGAAATACCACATAGATTTATCTTTCACATCACATATATGAGGGATATAACCTATCTTTAGTAACATAGTTTCTAGTTAACAGGGTACAGTAGGAAATACCTCTTCTGTTATTTGAAGAGAGATAGGATCCACTTTTCCCAATTTCCCTTTACCTCATGAGGTAGACTTTTTAACTTACATGTTCACTTTCCCTATTTTTTTTTTTGCCTTTGGCCTGAAGACAATGATTAAAAAAAACCACTAACACTGATAAATAAAATTTATCTGAGAATATTTCAGCCAGTAATTCTTCTTCTAAACAACGCTTAGAACCAGTCTTATGCTTAATACCATGGCTAATATCCCGAATTCATCTTCTGCCCTTTTATCGCACTTATGGACTTGAAGTTTCTCTTGCACTTTCTGTTACCTCATAAGAAATGCCTCTCCTCCAGACTTTGCCTGTTTTTTATTTCATTACTTCATTCGTTCCTCTGCACCAATGGCTTGTCTTCAGAAGTGCCTCCCCCCAGCCCACCTCCCACCTGAACTGGCCAATCCCCTAAGCCCTCTGTTTACTGTTTCCTTACACTGTTTAATCTCCTTCAAAATGATTCTTGCACACTGAAATTACATAGGAGTTTAACTGCTTACTCTTTATCTACTAAACTCAAGTAAAAGCCCATGAGCAGATACCTTATTAATCTTTTTCACTAATGTTATTTCCGGCCCCCAAGAAATTTTTCTAATAAATTGTTTGCAAAAACGAGGAACAAGTGAATGATAAAAGTACCCTTCTTCCGAGTCACGGATGCAGTTCATTATGAGAAAAGGTGTAGCTTTTCATTTTTAAAAGTATCATGTCCAGAAATGCCATTTTTATACATGTAAATAAATCATTTCTAAGCATGAATTTGCTAATAAATGCCTGTTGAATTAGAATACTATGGCTACTTATTAATTAAATATATATATATACTGTATATATATGAAATAATCTATTGATTATGTTTTACTTTGGTAACTTGAAAAGACATCACTGTTTCTGAAATATCATAGTGATTTCTCTATTACCAATAAATTACTCTCAGTGTTTTTCTCCTAAACTGAACCCGTCACCTACTAGCCCCTCACGAACAACTATTTTTCACACATGTGCATACCATGTATATTCTTAAGCACATATTCCATAAATATATTCATGCCTACACATACACACGCATTGCCTGCTGCTATTTCAAACTGATTCTGTGCTCATTAAAAGGTAAGAATCTTGGCCTCAGCTGATATGACTCACAGGAAGGCCACCTATTATTTTATTCTGTAATCTTACCAAAGTCTGTGTTCATTTATGTTGAGAAAGTGTTGTTGATAAGCATAGCATATGAACTAATACTAAATTTAACTCCTGAACCAAAATGATATTTAAAATCTGCTTAGACTTTGAGAATAAGATCTTTGGAAAAAAAAGAAAAATAATATCTGGAAAAGATTCCTTTTAGTTTTAAAATAGTAAAATGTACTTATTTCATTTTCTTCAAGAATTTCTAAGTTTAGACAAATAATAAAGCTTCTCTGAAATCTAATCTAATAGGAACTCGGATTCTTAGGCATAGTTCAAATAGTTGGATCTGTGAACATTGGGGTCTTGCCAGTAATAGGAACTACTATCTCCAACTTCCTTATATATCAGTAGCTCTGAAAGTAGTCAAACCTGTAGAGTTTAAAAGCCTAGTGTTACAGCTGGAAATGATCAAAAGATCACACAGCAGGAACCGTCTATGAGAAAACACCAATTCTCAGCATGAAGGGTTGTGAAATTTACCACCAGTGGCAGGCAACACAGCTAGAGTGTGACATTTTACTGAGGTTTTACGTCTGAAATCAATTGTGCTAATCAGGTGCTCTCGCTTTCGATTCTCAGTTTATAAAATGAAGAAATTGAACTATGTCTTCTCAATAATCAGGAAGTGTTAATCCATTATTAAGTATAGCTTTTCAGAGTGATACCCCATTCAAGCAATCAAAACGGGAAAGTTAATATTAGTGAAAACACACACTCCAAGTGGGACAGTTAGTACTAATGAAAACTCATTCAGGTGCATCTCACGACAAGAGAAAAATATATATAAATTATATGTAGGGTAAAGAGTGTCTTTTCATAGAAAATGTTGGTAAGACAATTGGGGAAGTTACACTGTAAATTTAAAAAGTGCAGTGCACGCTCAGGACATGTCTGTTTGTGAATGGCATCACATGCATTTCAATCTGCTCAGCTATTCTTAGTTTTAAGTCAGCAGAACAAAATAAAAGATGAAGCAGCTTAAAATAGAAGTTGATTATTTTGAATCTCCTTTAAGTTGAAAAGTTTTCTACTCAGATTGAGGCTGGAATATATTTTAGAAGATACTAAAACTTGATCTTTTTTGTTTTTCCCAGCTGTCGGTCTGACCTCCATCTTTAAGCTAATCTTCAGCCAGTTATACGTAAAATGAAAATTCTCATCTTTCTTTCTGCCTATCTTACTCCAGTAAATATTTGCCTTCCACAGAGCTTCGCTTTGCCTCAGTTAAGTGGGAATATTTGAAATAAAATTTCTGTCTCAGTCTTTCTTACCTGAAGCATTTTGCCTTACTTTTCACATTCTTTTCAAGTTTCATGGAGAAGCCAAATGTCTCCTTGTATAACAAATGACTAAATGTTTTCTACTAAATGTCAGTGGTGTGCTTTGAATGGTATGAGGATAGAAAGTCTTATCTCATTGAATGTTAGATGAGAGGAAGAATGTCATTTTCATATAAATGCCGATTTTAATAAGACTATACCATTTATGTTAAATGGTTGCTTTTCTTTAGAAATCCTTAGAGCAGAAAGCATGTCAAATATTAATTATAATTCATCACCAAATTGTGGCATGTTACCAAAAATCTCAAATAATGGCAACATTACTTAACTGACTTTTGCTTTTAGAAGTACTATGGACTGGATACCCTGCTTAAAAACTTCTGGATTCTGCAAAAACTATAACAAACATAATTTTTGGTGTTTCGTTAAGCTCGGAAATTATTAAGGAAAACCCCCAAGAAATAACTAAATAAAAAAATAGTGAGCTGAAACAGTGTTAGGACAAACTTAATGTTTTGGGGTTTTTTTTTCTGCCGAAAGACGAGGAGGGAGATCTCCTAAAAATAATAATGAAGGACTCCACTCTCAGAGAATGACTATGGTAAAGGGATTTAAGTGCAACTGTTGGCAAACAGACCCAAAAAGATAACTGTTGATGTGTGTTTTAGCTCTGGACTAAAATGACTCTCCTAAGAATTTGTAATGAGGGGCCTGCTTCACTTGGGTCTAGAGCTTAAAGTTATGGTATACACATGGTTAGAAGACCTGTACGTAAATAATTAATTTAATTTAAGGAATTCCTTGGCACATACAGAGGTTAAGTTCAAATTTTCTGGATGAAAACCTCTTCAAAGGAAAACCCTCGAGCTAGCATTTAGGCAAAATGAACTCAATAGGAAAAATGAAAAAACAAAGAAGTCAGTCAATGTTAGTGACTATAAGGGAAAACTCTCAAGGATTTCAGAAGACATTATTAGATAAAACATATATGATTAATTATGCACAAAGTAATTAAGAAAATGGGAGATGAACTTGAAAGAAAGTAGCCATGTATAAAAAAGCCATCAGAAATAGCCAGAAATATTTTTGAATGGACTACTTTAGAAATTAAAAAATAACAATTGAAATAAAAACAACTCATGAGTAATGTAGCAGATTTTGTGAAAGATTAAAAATTACTGGACTACAGAATATACCTATGAGATTATACACAGCACAGTACAGAGATACTAGTAGAGATGGAAAATAGGAAGGGGAGTTTAGGACACATGTAGAACAAAACGAAGGAACTTATTATTGTTTTACACAGAGTTCCAAAAAGGGAGGTGAGGGATAGTTTGAAGACATAGTGTGTAAGAAAATTCCAGAAAGTTTGAGTTCAAATAGCTCGGTGAATATTTACAATAATAAAACATAAGTCCACACCTAGTCCTACTGTAGTGAGAGGGGAGAACACTAAGAGAAAATACTAATGTCAGCCTGAAAGAAAAGGATAGGTCACATACAAAGGAATCACATATATTAGGATAATATATACAAAATGCTAGGAAATAGAACTGCTAACCCAGAGCTTTATACACAGCAAAACTATATTCAGTAATGAGTGAGAAAAGTATATCGAGAGGAAAAATACGACACAGAAATAAGAATGTGTCCAGCCTCAATAGAAAAATAGAAGAAAGAAAGGAAAAGGAAAGAAAAATCAGGACAAATTCAATGCATAAATACGATGTGTAAAAAGATCTGCCAGTCGTTTCAATGAAGAATCGGTATGAGTGGTGAATAAATACAGGATACATGCCCCTTCTCATTAGTCATCTGGGAAAAGCCAAGTGAAGTATTAATTTTACACTCGACAAAAAGAGTATGTGGAAAGCACCAAGTGTTGGTGAGGTCGGGCAGCAGCTGGAATTCCTGTGCAGAGCATGTGTGGACACACATTGGCACAAACACTTTTGATTAAGACAGCAGGACACTAGCTACATAATTTGAAAGACACGCATACTTGTGACCAAACATCTTCAGTCTCAGGAACATACCAGAGAGAATCTGCAACATTTGGGCCTCAGGAAGCTTTTGTGAGACTATCACTGCAGCTCTGATTTTAATACCAACACTAAAAATAGTCTGTGTGTTCAGACGTTTCCCTTTGACACCCTCAGGGCTATGCTGCATTCAGAGACAGCAAATAAATGAGAGGCAGCAATAAGCATGGAATTTCCAGACGTAATATTCAGAGCATAACAAAGCCCCAGAGGGGTACACAGAGGATAGATGCCATCACACTATTTACATATACAATTTACACACACATATATTTACATAATTTAATAACATGTTGCTTTGGCATACACACATTTGTGGTAAAATTATAACAAAAAGCACATAAAATATAAACAGAACAATCAGAGAAACAATGAACAATAAAGAAGGAACAACAGAAGTAAAGTGGAACCCAAATAGGAAGTAGGAAATGGGGGGGTCCTTAAAATTATAGACAAGATTGTATACTTAAGATGAGTGGTCATCAGTATACCTATTTTGGTCTGTCATACCTCGTACAATGTATGTAAAATACAGCTTCTTCCATACGAATATTTCTTTACTAATGAATAAGGTAATTTGACCAAATATCTATTCGTTTTACATTTAATTTAAATTTGCTATACACTGCTTGACCATTATTCACCCAAATCAAAAGCAACATATGGCTTTTGAATTACAGTATTACAGTTTTGCTTCAGTTAATTATAATATAAAACCTGTAACTGACATTACAAATCCTATTTCTATTTAATGCATGTGGTATTCTTTATTTAGTATAATTCTTGTTTCCCAGAGGGATTTTTTTCATCTAGATTTGCCGTGTAATACATTACGGACCATGAATTATCAATAAATATCCTAATACGGCAACTGTTGAGCCAGAATCACTCCCCATATTTCGCACACATGAACTCAAAAGAAATATCTCACTGTAGATGGTTCTGCTCTATCTTATTTATATTTTCCCACATGCTTTCTCCTCTTTGTTTTTAACCCTTTCCCAGTCCCGAACTGTTCCATTGTGCAGCCAAAATCCAAGAGTCTCAAGAACATCAGTCCCTTTAGTTAAACTCATTTTGAGCAAAAGAAAATAAGTTCTTCCCAAAACATTGGGAACTTGGTATCATTATTATTTTGATTTTATGTTTATGGAAACGAAGGCTCAGAGAGATTAAGTAAACTTTCCAGGATCGTACAATGTGTGACAGACAAGGGTTCAAATTCATATTTGAGTAACATTAGGTTATTTTCCAAAACATAATGCTGAAAGAGGAATTTTGTCTGTCTCTTGCTCTCTCTCTCTCTCTCTCTATATATATATATATACATACGTACATACATGCACACAAACACATATGTACACTTGAAACATAGGTTCCCACATGAGCATATGACTCAAAATATTTTTATCATGGGCAGGATTTTCATTTGTTACATCTGTGCACTCCACTGTCACAGTGACTGAATTTTGACATTAAAAAATTTTTCCATTATTACTTTATTTGAATTAGTAGTTATGAGAGCAGTCTCCTCCTACATTGGTCTAAGACGATCCAGGCCTTAGATCCATGCTAACTCTTAAAACTGTTCTTAGGTATGATTCATCCACTTTCTATAGTGTTACAAAATATAAATCATGCTGTGTACAAATCTGAATTTTGAGTAGTGTTAGAATAATTTTAGCAAAATTCTTCTATTCTAGACTCTGGAAGTCCTGCTTTCAAAGGGATGATAGTAATTCCCTATGCAGTTTTGTCATTAAAAATAAAAATCTGATAATATATGTGATGACTTCCATTTATGAATTTGAAAGGAAATCACTTCTACAATACTCTTTTGCTTAAATGAAATTTCTATTTTAACGCTAGCTGAACCAAATGCTAGGAACATTTTACTTTTAATTAATTTTATTTTGAAGTGGAAACGTATATTTTATCAGAGTGTGATAATGATTAGAATGTACCTAATATTATATGACATATCAAAGATGAAAATGTGCCATCAGCCAGAAATAGGGTGTTATTTCATAGAGGTGATATAAGTTTTCATGATTAGTATGTCATTTAAAAAGCAAAGACTATAAATAAAATGATTCGTATGATTATAAAAAACAGAAGAATATGAGATAACCTGAAAATATTCAAATTGATTCTTTCATATAAATACAAACTACTTTTAGAGTCATTAATTCAAAAGACTTAGCACATGTTTTAGGGATAGAACTATTCTCTATGTATATGCAGTCTCTGTGTATATGTGTTCTTCATGCAATATAAAATCTTTGAATTTAATATGAGAGTCTCTACATATATTCTCTATGGATACTTATTCTTTTTGCAATATAAAATCTCCGTCTTCAAATTTCACCTAATTGAGGAGGTAAGACCTACACTGGTAAAATGTGAGGATTAGATAAACATACCATCAACAATAGCATAAACTGTTAGTTCTTGAGAAATCATGAAAATTTGAGTAAATGGAGAAAAAATGGACAAATTTGTAGTCAAAAAGGTTGAGATGAAGTGGGAGATGTCAGATGGTACCTAATCCTCTTATGACACCTCACTGTTCTTTTAGCTCTCGATGACTAGATTGAATTAAAAGTTACCCTAGCTATGCTGACTGTCTGTTTTCCCTCTTAGTACCTTATCTACTTAAAATGAGTTAACTATATTTGAGTAACCTTTGTATTAAATGTGTTAAAGAAGGAATAAAAGCTTCATTTGAGTCAATTTTGCTCTGTGTTTATTAAACAATATTGGGCCCTGTTTACTCAGTGAGGAGGAAGCTCTGCCTCCAGGATAGATGGGGAGGGGAGGGCGGAGAAGAACCTGGACCTGAAACCAGGAAGGGGCCCAGAGGAAATGCAACTTGGCATAAAATGCTCACCTGTAAAAAGGAAAAGGGTTACTTGGTTCTTTGATTTTATGTGACATATTCTAAGGGTAAGATAGTCCTTTTGTTTTTGCTGGAGCATGTATTTGTGCGTGAAATGCATCAGATGTCCACGCTTGGATGGAAGTCCTTCACGTTGACTGTTGGGTCTCACTGCAGACGGTCCTCCCCCTTGTAGCCCCTCACTGCAGGACCCGCCCGCCTGTTCCCAAGACGTCCAGCACGTTGAGCCTGTGGCTAGACAGCATCTCCAGAAGGGATTCCAAAATAACCTAAAACTATAGAGGATATTCCACCACTTACCTTTGCCCATCAATTCATATCTCCAAGAATATGATCAAAATGTATCAGTAATCTTTTGAATTTGTCAGAATTGTGTACAAAACTGGTTAGTTGAGAGGAACAAAATTACAAATGCAGCATATTATCCTTGAAGAAGAAGAAAAGCTGTAGTAATCGTAGGCACAATATTTTAAGCATCACTTCTTGTGCTGTTTTACAGAATATGTCCATTAAAGCCACTGGCTTGCCCTAGTTACTAATTGTCTGCCTCATAAGATTTATTTTTTCCTCTCTCCTTTTTTTCCTTCTTAGCTCTTACATCACTTAAATACCCAGTGATTCGTGCCATCATCAACTCCTTTTCTTCCCACATATTGATTTAATTTAGCATGTGGAGTTTCACAGCTGCACGGGTATTGATAAAATTTTGGAAAAACAAGATTAGGTTTATTTTAGTAGTATACAACTGGTAGACGCTTTAGAGTTTTGTGTGTTTCCTTTGAAAATGAACTGCCAAAAACCTTATTATTCAACAGCATTCACATTTCTCCTACCAACAATATGTTTCACATTCTTAAACTCAATTAAATGGCATCTCCCCTGGGAATTTTACTTTTGGAGTTAAAAAATAATATAGAAATCTCAGCTGGATTATGCATGCTATTTAGTAACATCAGATTCTTGTCAGCCATTCAGCAGAAGAACTTATCTTTTAAAGTGCTAATTGCTTCTATATTAATATCCTTAAAGGTGTTATTATCAATATCTTATTAATTTATGAGTTCAAAAAATTATACATAAAGTGTTTCATCAGCTCAGTAATCCCAAGAGGTAAGCAAGGGTGGATACTATTTATTCTTTACGGATGTGGAAAAAATGGCTAACAAAAGAATAAGCAAGCTGTTGAATGAGAAAGAACACTGTTTCTGATTTCTTAGACCTTAGAAATTTCTGTTCATTATTATTAAAATAAAATGATTATTCTGCATTGACTCTTTTTAAAAATATTTTTTGTGTTGTTCAAAGCTTGGAGGCAGTTGGAGGATGAAAAAAAGATCCAATAGTTGGAAATTCAGAAATCCCTAGATTTCAGTATCACCGACATTTTTAATCTCTGAAGGTTTTTTTCCCTTTTATTTCAACAAATGAGAAAGTGTGTCAACCAAGTAAGTCATGCCTGCATAACATTTTATGTTGCTTTCATTTATTAATAGAAAACTGCATTTAGACATCACTTAAGTTTTACTGTGACCAGTAATAGAAAACCCACACAAAAGTATGGAATAGAAGAACAGAAAATTGAAATCTTATGTGGATTTCTAAAATTCATCTGTTCCATTTTCTTAAGGAAATTAAAAAGAAATAAGGCAAGAGTATAGGCAGAAAATAGAAATGATACAAAGAAATGCTCAAGGAAACTAATAGCACAGACATCTTTCACATTCCTCGAGTATTACTTAAGAATAATAAATTAAAGAACTGTAAATACTAATTAAATCTTCATTTAATCCTCTCAAAACCAGTGCATAGTTACTTGCCTATCTTTTAGATTATGATAAAACTAAATCTTATAGAGATTAAGACATGAATTCAGGATCACATTATTGAAGATGACAGGATCGAGATTCAAGTCTGTCTGTCTCCAGCTCCCATGAAGTTTCCACTCTACAGTCCGGGAAAGAGAAGACGAGCTATGCGGTAGGAAGACAGACAAAGGGCAGCGCAGTTTTCGGATGGAAAGACAAAGAGAAGAGGAGTCACAGGACGGGAAGACAGAAAGTCAAAGGGCGAAAGGAAACCATGCAGTGTGGTGCTAGGCGGTTTCACGTATGGTGAAAGTATTTCACTAGTCCCAGCTTGTTTGGTATTTTCATTCATGTTTACTTTCAACAAGTTAGAAAACGGAAATTCAGAAATGAATAGCTATGCTTAGGTCAAACAGTTGGTAGAGGGCGAGCTAGGATTCAATAATAGGTGTATTGACTCCTGTATTTCAGTGTCTTTTTCTCCTCAATTCAAAACCCACCTGCCAACTATTAAAACCCTCTACAATGCCTCAAGTGACTCAGAATAAATCGACCCTAAGCCATCTCATCTGTAACCGTTCCCCACATGCTGTGCATTCTCTCTAGTTTGGTGAATCATACCATTATTTCACCCAGTAATAAGAAATATGAGCCTCCAGTAGATTGGATGCCTTTGCATTTTAGTGCTGTATTTTCAGAATGTCAGATAGTGTAAGAAGACTTCCTATATGAATCCAGGTCTTTCTTACATCCTATAAAATCTTCTTCATTTTCTGTAAACAGAGAAAAGGAGATCAAATTATAATCAGTGTCCTGTAAAGTAGTAATAATCATACCCATAGCTAACATTTATAAATTGTCATATGCCAGACATTGTTCTATGACATTAAGAGTTTTAGTTCATTTAATTTTCATATTATTACCACTCTGCAGATAGCGAAACTGAGGTAGGTGGTGTTCAGATTATTTGCTCAGTGACACACTTCCTAGGCAGTGAATGGTCAAGATTGAAACACAGGCAATTGGCCTCAAGAGCCTTTGTTTTGACATCTATGCTATACTGATGTGGTGACTGGAAACAGGTAAGGTGGACATCCAGCAGCCCATTCTAGTTGCAGGGGTACGAGTGGAGAGTGTATCCCTCTTGAACTCAGTATGCTGGGCAGGAGACCAGAGCAAAACTCAGTGTGACTACACAATGGGTGCCTGTGTGACTTTAGGTAAGCTACTTAATAATGCTGGTTATTAGTGCCATCAGATACAATATCAGAGATTTGGTCTGATAAAGTTAAAGGTAAACAGATAAACCCCTGTGCACTAAACTCTGTATTAAATAAATAAATATATTACCTTTAGTATTCTCTCAGATCAATCCATATACTGAAATAGAAGAGTTTTAATTGAATTGACTTTTACGGCAAAGAGTACTTCAGTTCGGCATACGACATATGGTGGAAGAGTTGTCTCAAATCCAAAAATCACCTGTGCAGCTGGGTAGCCCACAAGAACATTCACCCCGCAAGAGAGGGAAATGTGTCTGCTCTATCCATTGTCCTGGAGTCTAGAACAGTGCCTGGGGAAAAGTCTCTGTCAAATCCATATATCTTGGTTTTTTTGAAAAGCTAATGATGGAATTCATTAACCACTGGAAGAAAACAATTCCTGCCGTGCCCTTGTTTGTGGCAAAACAAACACAAAAGCAAGCAAACAAACAAACAAAAAATACTAAACCCCAAGAAGATCTTTTTCCTAGACATTTCAGCCATCCAACATTATTGTCACCTTGGAAAGCACACTTTAGCCCACAGAGCTAGTGAGACATTCTGGAAAAGGCTGGAGACTGTCTCCAAGGCGAGTGAACATCTTAGCCTGGTCATGCTGCAGTAACCAAATGCCCAGAGCATGCAGCTTATCAACAGCAGACATTCATTTCTCACAGCTCTGCAGGCTGGCAGTTCTCACGGTGTCAGTGGCATCTCGCCAGAAGAGCTCTGTGGTTGTTTTCCAGTCTCTACAATCTCTTTGAGAAAGATTGTTCTGAAAGCAGATGGAAATAGGCAGAGATCCATTGAAAGTTTCAAAGTAACATATTTTGTATTTGCAGTTTTATGGATGTCCATATATATATATATACTAGTGATAATTATGAGCTATCAAATCCATATTTAATACTGTCTTACATGATTATATAATGAAACCATAAGATAAAGGGGCAGTTAGCTTTACATGTTCATAAATTTATTGATATTTTTTAGAAAGATGCTTTATTGCTTTGTAATATTATTCTGCAGTCCACTCCATTCTAAGAGAGTTGTGGGGGTGTTTCCCCACTATATCTATTGGTGGTACATTTGTATATTGCAATTTTGAAACAGACATCCAATGAATTATCAGCCTCATACTTAATTGTTATGGCCTTTTAGCTGACACCCATTACATCATTCATATCTTCTTTACCTGCAATTTAAACAGTTTCCAAATGAAAGTAAGAATACAATAACTTTTGTGTTTTTTATAAGGTATATTTTGTACCTTATAAATGCATATAAATAATACTTTCACAAGTTTGTTGGCAAGTTCCTTCCTCAACACATTTAAAAAATAAGGTGATGACAGTATCTTCCACAGTAAGCTTTATTTTGAATGTACAGATCCATAGAATTTCTAAAGGACTGTATTTTAGTCTTTTTCCTTAAATCTAAGCTCTAAGAACCTGTCTATATTATGTCTCCTTATAATATGACATTCAAATGTAATGCAATTATTCCCAAATATTTTAATAGGTCAGTATATTTACCATGTCACATACATCAGATACTAGAAATGAGAGTTCATGTATATAAGCAACAGAAAAAAAAAAGAAAGCCAGAACTAAGCAGTCTTTTTAATTTAGAATATTTGTAACACAAAGGCCTTCTCTTTGAGGACAATAATTTAGATCTTTAACATTTCCTCTTCTGGATACCTGTGACTAAAATATTTTACCAGATTTGCTCTGGTAAAAAAAGGCACAAAGGAATAGAACTGCTTAAGGACTTTGGGAAGAAGCAATTCTGGTGTCATTTGGTTTAAACTAAGCCCCTGAGTATGACTGAGCAGTTTTGCACAGAAGAACATATGAATACAGCAGTGAGAGGGTTTTCATACATGTTCACAATTGCCAAACTGGAGCTATGCTAGGGATGGTCAACCTCTTCTTTGGTTTGATCTGCAACCTGGCCTTGAAAGGTAAACCGTTTTGTCCCTTTTTACATCTTGGGGCTAAGGTTTAGAGGTTTTACACACCCTGCCCAAGGTCAAGTGGTTCTCAAGGCATAGCTGGAATTCAAATCCACGTTCTGATGAATGCAGGACATTTTCTATCATGTTAGAGCCACCTGCTCATATGAATTGCTAACAACCCCTGGGTATTAGGACGATTGAGTTGGACTTGCATAAAAAATTATGCTTTACAAAATTAAAAGAGAGGGTAGAGCTTTCTTCTATTAGAGTGTAAATGCAAATGTCTTTTCCAAATCATATACCACCAACAGGAAGCCTGCAGAAATTAATAATTGTGCCAGCTATCAATCTTTACATGCATAAAATCCAAAATTTGCTACTCTTCCTACAGATGAAATGTCATTTTATAAAAAGCTAATAATACGCACCCACAAGTTCTCCTGTCAACACCAATGAACCTATAGCAATTTGCCAAAGCTAAAATTGAGTGTAATACTAAAATCATTTGAACACAGGCATAAAATCGCATAGTTTATTCTGTGTTGACTGTCAATAGAATTTAGTTTTAGAATGAACCAGAGGATTTTGGAATTACAAAACTATGGATAATTTGAATGACGTTGGAGATTGCAAGACCAGGGCCTTGAAGGCGGGAAAGAGGTGACTTGCTCCTGCCCTGGTAGAGGTGCGGCTGACAGGAAAACTCTCACACTTTCATCCCCAGGATTATCCGGGACTTCATCTTTAATCCCCACTCTGTGCCTGAATTTATATAAGGATTATTCATTTATTTGTTTAAATCTACTTTAACTCATTCCAGAAAATAACTGAGACACTTTACACACAGAATTTTACAAGATGGAATAAAAGAAAAAATAGTAGTAAAAGAAGGAATAAAAATAAGGAGTGAGTTACAAATGACCTAGGGATTTGGGACAACAAAAGGCAAACTACAAAAAACATATGTTGCTTTAAGTTAGCTCATGTTGGCTGTAAGCTTTGTAATACAAGTGCAAGAATTAGAAGTTGATCTGGTATGAAGCCTACTGTACCCATAAGTGAGAAACATGCTTGCTGCTGAAGATAGTGGTCTTCTCCAATAGAAACGTCAAGGTGTTTTTGTAGATGTAAATATGTCATAAACATTCCCTGTGTTTCTTTGTCTTCCTCTCTTCCTTCTGTACTTTCTTTTAAGAAACACCCTCCCTTGTCTTCCCACTTTATCTTCCACTGCTGGGGTTGACAGGTAGGATGCTGTCAGCCTCACAGCCCAGCAGGGGTGGTGAAGCGGAAGGCATGGAAGATGCCTTTCCTTGGGCCTGAGAAAGTCGGACGCTGAGGGGAAGGTGTGCTGTGGAGGCTTTGGAGAGAATGCCCTGTAGCCAACAAACAGGTTCAGGGACCGGGATGCAAAGGAGATGACAAAGGAGAGGGTCCAATGATTATGAATTAGGAGAAATTGGGCAGATAAGTAAGTATATTGATGATTGTGGGAGTCAGGTTTTTTAGTGTCTGAGAGGAGATTAGTAGTTATGAAAACTACTAGTTTTTCAACAAATAGTTGAAATACTAAAAAAAAAACAAAAAAACCCCTAAAGCTGCAGCCACTACATTAGGGTTTTTTCATGTTGATAGACTAGTAAGCAAATAAAGGAATTATTCTCATGGGTTAAATGATTTACCAGAGTTAGGATGGGGAGATGGGTTGCTGTTCTGTAGTGAAGCAAGGCTATTTCTACAACACAGAGGATTCCCTGAGGTGACTCTTGCTGTTTACATGACCACTGAAAACGGTAAGCAGAAAGTCGCAGCAACTGTGGCTGTACAAAGCCCGGGTGACCAGGGCCTTGGAGCAGTCAGGGAGGAAAATCTGAATTCTCAATCCACAAGTCAAGCTATCTAGATGAACTGAAATACTGGCCATGGATGAAAGAAATGAAGAATCGGTGGCAGAAAAAGGGAATAAGATTGTCAGTTACAGCCTTGGGCCAACCGCAGCCGTAGGGACTCTGTAGCTAAGTCTTACTTTTACACTGTGCTCGTTTGTAGAATCAGAGACATGCAGAATGCCATCAGGGTGGGTCCCAGGTGGGTGTGAGCAGCGCGGGGCTGGACTGCAGCCAATATCATTGCTGTCAGCCTCTCCCCCTCCGCGACTTTTCTTACATTGCCTCCCAACAGCTTGTTAATGCAAGAATCTGTGACACTAAGGGACTTCTCCGGACACACGGGAGTACACCCTGCCTGCGAGCAGAACAGTCCTGAAGTGCCAGGGAACTAACACCCACAGGGGCAGCCCTTGATTTTACTTCTATGTGGAATCTAAAATAGCTAAACAAAACAAACTCACCAACACAGAGAGGAGGCTGGTGGCGGCCCCAGGGGAGTGAGGGGGGGGGGGTGGCACTGTGCAAAATAGGTGACGGGGATAGAGAGGCACAAATTTCCAATTATAAAATAAATTGATCCCATGGATGAAAAATACAGCATGGGGAATACAGTCAATAATATTGTAAAATCTTTGTATGGCGACAGAGGGTAACTATACTTACCATGGTGAGCATTTAGTAGTGTACGTAGTTGTCGAATGACTGTGTTGTACACCTGATCCCAACATAATATTGCATAACAACTATACATCAATTTTAAAAAACAAACAAACAAAAAACTCCACAAATGTAAACTGGTTAAATAAGATCCAGCTTCATTGCACAGTAGGTTATTCTGGTCTGGAGAGCCTGCAGAGGTGAACACTTCCCTCCCTCTATTACTACTCCACTTGCCCAAAGTGCCTGCTGGGGACACCTTCCAAACACACCCCATGCCCTCCAGGCTGCCTCTGTGTTTGCTTCTTGAGGAGCTCCGTCCAAGGCAACGACCAGCTGGAGAGACCAGAGATCAAGCCACAAGCAGTTCATCGCCATGTTCTTTATTTTGTGGTTATACTTCGGTTCCCCTTTTTTCTAATTCTGCAATGTTGAACAAAAGTGATATTGTTTCCAGGAATTTTTAAGGTATTTCTAGAATAGATAAAACTTTGAATGGAAAATCAGATGAATTTTTAAAACACATTTTAAAGTTCTATTCGCTTTTCCCCCTTACTTGTAATACTTTTTCCATTCTCCTTATCAGATAATCCTATGGGAGGATTTTTTTTTCTCAGCCTAAAGTCATAGTGGTTTATTGGAAATTTAAATTTTAAATTCATAATTGACTTCTTCTGGTCTTAAAAGAAAAATAAATGAGCTCACTAAAAGTGTCAGATCAATGGGGAAAAAGCTTTACTATTTATTACATTGTTCTACTGAGGTTGATAATAGTTGGAACCCTGAAATGGCAGTCATTTTTAATGGGGGCAGACACGAAGTTCAGAGAAGACAACAGAAGAACAGCAGAATGCGTATTAAAATACTCACATGATAAACCCTAACATACAAAACAAATGACATGATTAGGATGTGTTTCGAGTTTCTGTGACTGCTGCTTAAAATAATACTACTGAAAATATTCAATAGCAGATATGCATTAAGCATCAGTGTTTTGCCAGATACTCCGCTCGCTTGGTGAATTTAAGGATAACTTACACATGGTTCCATAGCTTATTTCAGAGATGGTGGCTGCATTTCTTTATGAAGTTTATCCTTGCTATCTTATTTATTTGAGGGGACTTGAATGACAAAGTACCAAAAGACCACCACTGTGATATTTACGGGGAGCTCATGTTTCTTCCAATGCTTTAGCAAAAAGCATAATGAATACAATTTCAAAATATTGGAGCCATATAATATTTCTTGTACAAATTGTTATAGCTACTGTGCCTATAGCTGGCTCAGATGTGAATGACTTAATAGTTCCAGAGGTAATTAGAAAAAAAAAAGCTATTGCAAATTCTGAGTGTTTGTGGAATAAGGTATGTAAATGGAATTATTGTGTAGGGGATTTGGTCTCTCAAAAAGAGTCAGAGACAAAGATTTAACTGCAGAGAGTTTATTTGAGATGCGATTCCAGAAAGCAACAAGAGCAAAAGCATATAAAGAGTGAATCATCAACTTGCTGGTAGGAACGGATGCCATACAGACTCAGTGGAAAACACTGGCAGTTCCTTAATAAACTAAACATACAAACTACTAAATGACTTGGCAAATGCAATCCTCAGCTTTTATCCCAGAGAAATGAAGGTTTATGTTTGCACAAAAAAATCTGTGCATTAGTGTACATAACAAACAACTTTGTTTTGTCAACATCTGGAGACAATCCTGGTGTTTTCCAATGAATGCATGGTTAAAGTGTGGAACCTGCACACCATAGGATCCTACCCAGCAATACTAAAAGAGCAGACTCTTGATACACAAAAACCACCCGGATGAATCTCCAGGTAATTATGTTGACTGGAAAAAGTCAACCTCTGCATGATTCCATCTATATAACATTCATGCAGTGATAAAAGTATAGATGTGGAGAACAGATTAGTGGTTTCCAGGGAGGGTGGGAAGTGGGAGGTGGGGTAGAAGTGGGGGTGGCTAAAAGGGGCCACATGACAGCTACTTTTGGTGATGGAAATGTTCTGTATCTTGGCTGTATCAATGTCAATATCCTGTTTTGCAAGATGTTACCATTGGAGTAAACTGATAAAAGATACTCGAGATACTCTTGTATCTTACAACTGCATAGGAATACAGTTACATGGAATATATAAAGTTTAATTTAAAAAGTGACACAAATGTCTATGCACATAGAGTTTACACTCCAGTACAGCAATTCATAGACAATAGACCAAACCAATCAAGAAAACATTTAGTATGTTAAAATAAGAAAAGAGCAAGGACATAAAAAAATATAGAGACAGGAGATAAAAGGTACAAAGACTAGCATGCAATATTAAATGAGTGAAAAATATCAGAGAGGGGTGACATCTAGGTAATGAATTCATTAAAGGAGTGAATTCTGGAGTTTTATCTGTGTGGAGAGCTTTCCAGTGAGAGGGGACAGCATGGGTAAAGACCCCGAAGAGGCCGGTGTGACTGGAAAGTATGATAGAGGGACAGGGTGATAGCACCTAAAGTCTTGGAGGAAGCAGAGAGTAGATCATATAAGGTTTTGTAAACTATTGTAAAGACTTCTGGCTTTTTCTCTCCATGAAACGTGGCAGTTAAAAGGAGAGATGTGAGAAATTCAACGTGGATGCTTATAACCTGGAATTGACAATATCCTGAACCAACTAACAGTTCTCAGATTAAAATCCAGTCTATGTGATGTGAGGCTCTGTTCTTCCCATGAAATACCTGTTCTGTATGTTTCCACATGTATCCTTATAAAATCCACCAAGCAACCTCCCCCACGTGTGTGGGTGGCCAGCAAATCTCTTGGTTTCTGTGAGCACAAGACTTAAACAAAACACCATGATAAGTACTATTTAAGGGACACCAAAATGTTAAGGCAGAATTCCCCCCCTCCAACCTTCTATAGTCTGGTAGAGAAGAAAATAAAAGTGGAAAAAGTAATAGAGCAAAATAGGTGGTGACCTAAGAGACCACAGTGGAAAAAATAGAAAAAAAAAGATTAATTCTAACAGAGTAAAATAGGTAATTCTTCATGGGGGAGGCAAATTAAAATTTGAAATGTATGTAGGATTTCACCAGGCATAGATGAGGTAAGAGCATATTAAATGCAGAAGTTTTGCAGAGATGAAGGGCTGGAAACACAGTTACTTTCAAGAGTAAATTTGGATAATATTAATTTTGTCCTACATTTTTGTCAGTTTTGACATTTTCACTATAAGACTGGTAAGTGGATGTTAAAGATAAATTAGGTAGAAATAATGACAATTACAAGAAATAGTACTTTGATGGGTAGCTAAGTTTGAGGAGAAAATTTAAAATCTTTACTTAAGAATTAACTGTTTTTGTAATGTAGAAGTTTTTCAACCAAATTTTCCAAAATATTTACCTTGAAGAGCAAAATTATAATTCAAAGAAAAATTTTATGACAGGAAGTTGATGAAACAGGTCCTGTATATTGCAGCAGAAATAATGCTCTGTTTATGCAGTGAATGCAATATGCCTGCTAGGAGAATGTAATTAATTTCCACATAATAGCTTTATGAATTCTAAATTACAATGTCCAGAGGTACACAGGAAGATGGCATTAATCTTCTTAATGGAACAAATTCCAGAATATACCAAAAATATACTAAACCGAAGGGATTATAATCTTTGAACATAGAAAGTGATATCTAAATTCACTCCTTCATGTTATCTATCTTTCTCTCCCAAGCCAGAGTAATACGCTAATGCATTATAAAATATATAGCAGAAACTTGCCCCTTAAATGTATTTGAGAATGATCACTGAATCTGACGATGCAAGGTTAAGCCCACGGCAGGTGGGAGGGGGACAGAGAGGAGAGGAAGACGGGGAGCGGTCCTTGCAAAGTGTTGAGGCACCTTGGGAGAAAATTCTCCATCAGTCTGGCTTACATTCTGGCACACCCTGGGAGCAAGGCAGGGGCTGCTTTGTTCCAATGATCATTTCAAGAACGTTTGTAAAGCACATACTCTGGAAGGAAAGAAGCAGTGGCTCCCTTCAGAGCGAAGGGCAGGTTGCATACAGGCTTGGCGATACCTCTAGCGCCCCCCTCAGGAGCAGTGGGCAGGTATACCTACTGTCCAGTATGATAAAGATAGGAACACCTTCTGAAGGGGCACATCAGGTCTTGTTTGCTGTTTTGCTTTTTCCCATGTGTCCATGAAAAGTGATTTGGGGTCAGGATGCCTCTCCTATAGTACAACCCATTGCAAATGCAGGTGTTAACGGGGCCTCTCCGTGCTGCCTTATGAGAATTGGACTCACACAAGAAAATTCTAATACACTGGCTACCACTACTTCTGTGGGTGATAAAGTCCTTTGTCTCTAACCCAGGAGTCTTGGGTCTTCTGCCAGCGACTGAGAAACCGTGGCAGGCTAACTTCTCAGTTTGCATGTAAGATAAAAATCTCAGGCTCTTCACAGTTCTTGACAAGATAATGATTTCTACCTTAGTTTTGCGGTTCGTTTTTAAAATTGCATGACCTTGATTTCTCACAATAGTTTTTTTAGCCCTTTACTAATCCTTAAATTGAAGAAATATGTCCTTAAATCTCTCTGCTACCCAGGGTATTAGTGACAGCACCCAACACTACATAGTTCCAGACTTGGGAACATTGAAGATGGGTGAAATTAATATATGAAATTTCTTAATCCCACAGAAACCTGCTATTTTATTTTCCCTTGACGGGTGTTCTTTTCATAATGTAGGAAATGAGGGTTTTATTCTAAGAACAATTCTACTAGTGGGAATTGGCAGCCTTGTGTATAAACTAATGATATGGCCATCAGAGATTGGCATAATGTTTCTTTGGTTCTTAGAGGCTCTACAAAAAGGAGAAGCAGAGTTCTTGCTAAGATCTGCTCATTAACAGCATATGATTACAGTTTGCTAAGTATTTCTTGAATTTAAAAAATATCAGTCTTTATTAATAGATTGCCTTAATTGTTATCTTATCTATGTCAACCACAAAAACCCATTTCACAGAGATGAGTGATTACAAATTCTTCATTCCTATGCATTTTTTAAAAATTGAGGCATTTAGTGTTTTTCCCAATTAGTGTGTTAAACATATGCATCTAATTTCAACCTCCTCTGTAAAATCACAATCTCCCCTGTAATGAATAAATCATTGCAATCCATTACAATAAAACAACTGTTTTTTGAAGACAAAACTCAAAAGGAGGGGGATAACAGGAGAGTAGACAACAGTAATCAAATTCTGGAAACAGGAATGCAAGTCGATGAATTGATTTGCTTTATTTAATAGACCCTAAATCAGAAGTCAGGAAAAATGGAAACAACCCGAGTTGACCAGAGAATCCTCAAAGTCTTTGGAAAAAAACGGTCTCAGAATTACCCAAACTGGAGGGAAAGTTGAGTCTAGACTAAACATGTAATGTTTAAAAAATGATTGACAGGAGTTAGCTTTCTTAGATCCCCTCTGCCATAAACAATCACAGAGGCCGCTCTGCGTCCCTGGGCTGGAGCACAGGGGGCAGGAACACAGGGGGCAGGAACACAGGGTGCAGGAAGGGCCTGGCTGTGACTGAATTTTGTGGTTTCTGGCCCTTTGCCTCCAGGGAACTCCCAGGAAGCCAGCAGCTAGGGATCTATCCTTTCAGGCATTAACAACCACAGAACAGGCAAAGGAAATATCAATGAAACTAAAGCAGAATTCTATTTTTAAAGAAAACATGCTTTCGGAAACTCATTTGCCCAACTCAAATGGAAACCCAAAGAGCAAAAAATTAAAAAAAAAAAAGAAAGGTGTTGAAACATAGAGTTTTAGGAAATATCTCAGAAAGTACAGCAAACTGTAAAGAGATGAAACATTGTATAGAAAATTTAAGAAAATATAGGGCTTGTGCAGGTGTCCAACATCTGAATAAGAACATTTTCTCAAAGAGAAGAAAAAATAAAGGGAAGCGGAGAAATGGGCAATATTGAGGAGGATCATCCATCCATTCAGGCTGCAAATGATGTTTAAGAATAGTCACCAGGTACCCCCAGTCCCCATGCAGTCATTAACCTGGGAACACTGGTCCTGAGGATGTGGCAATAAGGTTTGTGTCCTTCCATTCTTCAATGTCTTGGATCAGCTGAAAATATTTTCTTTAATCCCAGAGAAGTGCTCTAGTTTGACCTTGTCTTAAGATCTAGTTTACCCCATGGTAAACTTAGAAGTAAAACATACAGAGTGACCTACGCTGCCTGAACTTTTGCAGGGCTGGGTGTCCAGCATTTAGCCGGCATCGCAGCCCTGATAAATGTTTCTATCACGAGGAAGCATAGGCTTCGCTGGACTCCTCTATGACATTGACCATTACCTTTCCCATAGAAGCTACGAGTTAGGTGGTAATCCAAATGCTCTGGGCTTACCCTCTCCTGGTTATGGTAATCTGTCCTTTCCTTACGAAGTTAACTTTGTGATCTACCCAGCTTTTCACAACTGAACAATTTATTCTGCAGGTATAACTACATTGTACATAAATTAGAAGAAACAGCAAAGGAACAATTAACATTAGGTTACTAGCTGTCTTTGGGAGTGGGAGAGAGATGGAGTTACGGAAAGACGCGGGTTCTCAGGCACATTCTACTTCTTCACCTGCACTTAGCGGGCACATGTACAAATCAATTAAACAGTTCTTATACATTTATACACATGTCTGTATGTAGGAATTACTTAAAAATAAGGCAGTTTTTGAAAAGGGGCACTCATAATGCCAAGAAGGTAAATTAGCTTCTAAAATATGTCGATTTTTTAGATTCTATTATTATATCAAACACAGTCTGTAGAAAAGACAATTATAAGTATCTATTAGCTCTTACACTTACCAAAGAAAATCTATTGAAGATAAAGTTTAGTTGATTGAATGTATACATTTTTTCCCTTTTTATTTGGTCATGTGAGTGAATTTACAGGAAATTTTTTGTTTTCAGACATTTGTTATATGGAGAGAAGATAAAGAAGGAGGTGAATATTCTCTGAGAGAAAGAGAGTAGTTGTCACTGGAGCCAATATAATTCAATAGTTACAACTTTCTAAATAATATTTAGTTATTTGTCAAAAAGTTATTTTGCATCATACATTTTGGGACATTTTCTGTTCTACGAGGCTATACTATTTTTTTCCAATTATCTTTAAATATTCCTTCAAAGTGTTCAACCAGCTCCTGCTATAGACTACTCTCACACTTTGGTAAATAGATACAAACTTAATTATTCTTCCCTCTGCATAAGCACATAATTATCTAATTAAGGAGAGCAACAGTTCATTAAGCAATGCAAAACCCCATGTCTTTCTGCTTTATTAAAAACCTGTTTTGTTTTACCAAAGTTCGACTCTAATGCCATCACAACCTGTTTTAAAATGGTTAGAAATGCAATTGCAATTGTCATTTTTAATTTAAATCCAGAAGAAAATGGATTTATCACTGATAATCTAACAAGTTAAATCATGAACTATTTGTCAAAATTGTCCTTAGAATATAACTGACTATCTTGGCAGGAATATTTGTAGAAAATAATGCTTGTGTTTATGGTGTTAGTTATTTTGCCAAAGTTAGGAGGAAAAGGAAATAGCCAAGTTATTAGGGCTTTGAAGGGACAAAAAGAAACTTCTATCTTATATACCAAGAGTAATACAAACCAGCAAGAAACTGGAATAGTCTCCCAAAAGGAATAACTATTTCTTGTACCATATGCAAAGAAATACAGGGTGGGGCAAAACAACATTTAACTGATGATTTAAACAGGGAGTAGATGAATGGAATGGCTGGAGCCATTGTAAAATGGACTGTATCAATTTGGGTTTGGTTAGAAGGGACTAACCTAGATGATATAAGCAGGAAATTAGAGGCACACATTATCGCTGGAAGGAGTGAGGGCTAAATTGTCAGGAAAAGTGCCTCCCAGCTTTGAAAACATGAGAGAGAAAGAATGGCAAGAGAAATGCCAAGAGCGGCAGGTCAAAGGATGACAGTAGGAGGCTACTGGTAAATATTCACCTCCCCAAAGCCCATGTACGTGCCTATAATAGTGTCTTTTCTTCTGTCTTCCAAAATTTAGTTAATTCACATATATGCAATACAGATGGGACTCTGCTGGCAAGGGATAGATCAAACCTATCACAGGTTTGGAAGACTTTAGAAATTATTGAGAAAGCCCTGATAAGCGAACCCAATTGTCTCGTTAGACGCTCCCAAAGCTTTGATTGATATTTATTGAAGTAGAGTTGATATACAGTCTTATATTGATTTCAAGTATACAACACAGTGGTTCATCTGTAACCCACATTATTAAATTCTCACCACTACTAGTATAGCTACTGTCTGTCAGCATAGGAAGATGGTACAGAATCATTGGCTGTATTCTCCATGCTGTTACTACCGTCCCGGAGACCAACTTCTATTATGATTGAGAGTTTTTGAATCCCTTTGTTCCCCTCCCCATCACCACCCGCCCACCCCAATTTCTTTTACAAGGAGGAAGAGCATAAATATGTTTACTAATTCTTAAGCCACCCACCAGAAAGACTATGTAAAGTCATCATATGAGATACTTAGAGTAAAATGCATTTATACTGTTTTCAAGTTCTGCAGAAGTGTCTCCTTTGTTCTTTTCCCTTTGAACATAGAGATTTCAGCATTTTGTAGCTGAGCAAACTTCTGCACATAGTTTTATCCTTCAGCATCTGTAAGCTGAGGACTTTGTTAATATTTATGATTATACAAGAAACGGATTTCATCTTCAACAGATCTTCCCAAATAAAGATAGCTGACACTGAGGCCCCTAATTAAGATCTGTGCAAGTTTCCATTCAAATGTAACCAGAGAGCATCAACTTTTTAGAAGTGTGAATTCCTTATTCTGAAGTGAGATGTGTAGCCAGTTGAACCATGTGCAAAGCAGAATCATTAGCAAAACTGTACATGTCACCGTTTAAACTTGAACGCAACGATTTAAATACAGACCATTACTTTTTTTAAACGTGAACTGTGGTCCCTTGAATGAGGCTCTAATCACCCCTTCCTCGGCACTAGTAAAGAGGCTCTGCAGGAGCCCTAGGGGCATATGGGAGGTGCTGAGTCCTCCTGAGCTCCCATGGGTGCTCACCATGGTCTGAGTCTGTCCGCAGGTCTAGCATGGAGATCCTTTGCCCAAGAAGCCCGACTATGTCCTAGCAGGAAATGCAATGAGAACCAACACGTCATAAAAAAAGGGCTGAAAAAAAAAAGAAAGAAAAAATCTTAAAAGCCACAGTTAGTGAATCAGTATATTCATATTTATTTTAGTACTTCTGGCAGTAAAATCTCTCTGCGGTTGTTTGCCGGGTCTTGTTTCTGTTCTCGGGTAAAGTGGTCTTGGACGCGCCGATCTACGGCGGCAGCTACCTTCTTCCAACTCGGTGGAGGCCTCCTTCTGCTTCCTCGGTCTCCCTCGGAGGGTGCGGAGGAGCCAGCTCTTCGTTGTCGCCCCTGCGCAGTTCCTAGCATTTCCTGACTCCGTTGCTGCATAGGCCGGTGGCCGCAACGTTCCTGCCCTCAAATCAGCCTCGGTGACTGTGGGTCAAGCTCTGAACACAGCCCAGGATTTTGCTCCACACGTGATCACACACGTAAGCAAGCACATCCTCTTTCATGAGGTCAAATGAAGCGATTTCTGTATCTCCAGAGTTTCTTAAAAAATATTTTTTTTGGTCTATGAAATTTCCCTTAATATCTGAGTGTAAGATGTTATATATTTCTCTATTATTCCTTCTGAGACTATCACGAGATTTCTTCTCCATAAACCATAAACCAGGAGATGGGACAACAGAATTATGTTTAGGAGCATAAGAAGGTAAAAAGGTACCGTGTCCTGGTTCTGCAGGAAGGCTACGAGTCCACTCTGCTAGGCTCTGTGTGGGGCTCAACTCCCTCGGGGGTTGGTAGACGTTGCCTGAGAATTCCCAGGGGCATTGCAATTTCTGGAAAAGTCAGAGCAGTCTTGAGCTCTGATCCCTGTGTCTAAGACTTTGAACTCCCCGCATTACCTGATATGCAAGAAGATTTTCATGTGATGTCAGACTCACTTGGGAATTTATGTTTCCTTACTATCATGATAGGAAAAAAATGCATCTGAATTTCCTGGAAGGGAAGAATGATTAAGAGAGATTTTTCTCATTCCGATAGACTCTGAGGTCTGTGGCACCACATTCCGAATGACTGTGCAGCGCCCCCTCCACCTGCCCGATCACCAGCAAGAAGGAACCCCAGAAATCTCTAGGCGTGGCCTGCCCCCTGCTTGAGGCCAGCTCCATCCCATCAGGAAATCTCTGGCTGGCTGGTTGCCCAGAAAGTCATTCAGTTTTGTGTGTGTGTGTGAAAATTCTGTCTGTAATGCTTTAGCTGAGACATAATTGACACAGAATAAACTGCACATGTTTAAAGTGTACAAAGAAAGCCATCTTTGTAACCTCAGGCAAATTATAAACCTCTCCAGATATCAGTTCCTCATCTCTAAAAACTTCCCCAAAGAAACCTCCAGTTTCTTTTCAGTTGTGGAATTCTGACAATCTATTAAAAAATTATTGAAAGTATCGTCCACAACTGCCCCAGCGTTCTACCTAATGAAGACGTGAATCACATCGTTTTTCATTTATGCCATGTGGAGTGTTCCCAGCAATCAAGTACTTATGTTCAGTTGCCTCTTACGATTTATTACGGTTTTGCTGGACCCTGGGTCAGAGACCTGGGCCTAATGTACACTTGCTGAACTGAGGTTTATTTATGGCACACAGTACATGATAGTGTAACAACACATTTGGAAATATCCTCCTAAGAGACAAGAGTTATTCCATTAATTTGCATTTTTCTTTCTAAAATTTAGATTAATATAAGTATTTATGGAAAGAACAAATGTGTGTTGGCTCTAAGATCTGTCTTCAGTATGTACTGGGGTGTTTATCCTTCATGTTAGCTTGGTTGAGCTGTTTTCAAAGAGTTGTAGGGTAATGCCTGGGGCAGACATAAAAGCAGTGTTGATTGAATTACGTTTTCCATAATTTTCCCCAGTAGTTTGCAAAGGGAAAACAAACACATCGAAATCAAGCCAAATTCTAAAATTGTGAAAGGCTGTAAAGAAAATTAGTAAATTGCTAAGTATTTGGTAAAGTAAATAATCGTTACGATTTCTAAAACATTTGGCTAGGAAATACATAGTGAAGAAAAATCTGAAAGTTGCATTTATAACTGAAAAAAAAGCTTTATTTTTAATTCTTTCTTTTCCAAAAATCTCAATTGTCATACAAATCAAAATGTTCTCTTTTTGTACACATATTTTGAAAGGAAATGAGCTTTTTGGTCTCACGACACCACAGTGGCTGCAAACCCTGGCTGGGCTCCATCCAAACCATCCGGCCGCTTGTGTGCATCGCTTCCTCAGGATAGGGTGCGGGTAGTAATGCTTGCTTCATGGGACTGTTGCTTTTGTTAGTGACATCTTATGTGTGAAGCACCTGTGATAGAAATTGGCACATAAAAAGCTTGGCCAGCGCTCCTTCTGTCCACCTCTTACTTTTCACCCCAAATTCTCCTCCCATTCTAGCCCCATGGGGTATAGACTTAAAGATTCTAGGTACCTCTGACTTTCATTGCTTCTGCTTTTTTGCATTTGTTACATTTATTACTGTGAAATGAAGACTAGCAGCAGGTGAACATCGTCCAGTTAAAAAAAAAAACAAAGATCATGAATGACTGGCTCTCTGATGTTGAAATGGATGAGGTGCAGATTGGGGGAAATGGTACTTGTATTTTGTTTAGGTGTTAAGATATTGATAATTATTGTTCTTTTTTCTTTTAATAGCTTGACTTTAAAGTGAAGATGTTTCCACTCCTATCATCCAATTGGAAATGCAGAAAAGAAAGCCTATATACAAGTATAAAATGATGGAGGCATGTACAGTAGAGAACTTAGTGCTCAAGACGTAATGTTACCATATGAATGAACCAATCAGAGAGACTGTGGCATTAGTTATGGAAGGCTTCATATAAGAGAAGAGTTTGAGACGAATTTTGCAGGAAGGGCAAGATACTCTGGTGTGGTAAAGAGTAATGACAGTATGGGAGAATATATTTATAAAAGACATATCCGATAAGGGTTTGACATCCAAATTACATAAAGAGCTCACGCACCTCAAGAAACAAAAAGCAAATAAGCCAATTAAAAAATGGGCAGAGGAGCTGAACAGACACTTCTCCAAAGAAGAAATTCAGATGGCCAACGGGCACATGAAAAGATGCTCCACATCACTAATCATCAGAGAAATGCAAATTAAAACCACAATGAGATATCACCTCACACCAGTTAGGATGGCTGCCATCCAAAACACAAACAACAACAAATGTTGGCAAGGATGTGGAGAAAGGGGAACCTCCTACACTGCTGGTGGGAATGTAAACTAGTACAACCAATGTGGAAAGCAGTATGGAGGTTCCTCAAAAAACTCAAAATAGAAATACAATTTGACCCAGGAATTCCACTCCTAGGAATTTACCCTAAAAATGCAGCAGCCCAGTTTGAAAAAGACATATGCATCCCTATGTTTATCGCAGCACTATTTACAATAGCCAAGAAATGGAAGCAACCTAAGTGTCCATCAGTAGATGAATGGATAAAGAAGATGTGGTACATATACACAATGGAATATTATTCAGCCATAAGAAGAAAACAAATCCTACCATTTGCAACAACATGGATGGAGCTAGAGGGCATTATGCTCAGTGAAATAAGCCAAGCCGAAAAAGACAAGTATCAAATGATTTCACTCATATGTGGAGTATAAGAACAAAGAAAAAAACTGAAGGAACACAACAGCAGCAGACTCACAGAACCCAAGAATGAACTAACAGTTACCAAAGGGAAAGGGACTGGAGAAGAGGGATGGGAAGGGAGGGATAAGGGGGAAAAAGGGTTATTACAATTAGCACACATAAAGTAGCGGGGGTGGGGGTGGGGTTGGGGGGCACAGGGAAGGCAGTATAACAGAGAAGACAAGTAGTGATTCTATAACATCCTTCTATGCTGATGGACAGTGACTGCAATGGTGTATGTGGTGGGGACTTGATAATAGGGGGAGTCTAGTAACATTAATGTTGCTCGTGTAATTGCATATTAATAATAGCAAAATTAAAAAAAATAGCAAAAAAAAACCCCACAAACCACTAATGAAAAAAAAAGTCAAATAATGGGAAAAAAAGAAAAAGAGTAATGACAAACTAGTTCAGAAGCCCTCGCTGTCTCTACATTTGGAAAACCCATGGCAGACCATCGCATGCATGTCTCAGAGAGCATTTGGTGCTGGCCTTGTATCTTAAAAGCTAAATATCACTACAAAATGGAAAAAGAACTAGAGAAACAGTCATAATATGATCATTATACCAGATGTATTTTAGAAAAGAAAAAAAGCTTTCTTTTCATTGGTTTCAGTTCACTATTGAGACAAAGTCTTTTGTTTGCTAAATGCGTCGTTTTCTTTCAATTTCACAAACATCGTTTCTCATATTTAATGGTACCTTTCTATGGATAGTAATTGCTGGCTATCAAATGAAAGTGACAGTGTCCTCAGACAACACATTTTTCTGTGGCTATGATTAATACTGAATGATTCACTGATATTAGGTGTAGTGCATATTAATTAGTACATTTCCTTTGAGATTAATTCTATGGAGTCCAAAGCAAAGAAGAAGTTACTCTTCAAGTATTTTTTTCTCCAGAAAACAACAGGCTAAACTCCAGTTAAACCTGTGATGCTAAAGGCTCTTTTTCTTGTCAATTGGTCATTCCATTTCTGTATTCTTTTTTTGTGTGTTCCCGGTACTCAACGAGGGTGGCCTTTTCTAAATCGCCTGTAGAACCTACACCATTATTTCACCCTCCCTTCTTTTTCATCAAAATGTACTACTTTATGTCCACTTGATCTATGGTTCTACTCTATAAATAATATTTAAGCTAAGGTGTCAAAATTGGTAATGAGATTTCACTTTTTCTATAGAAGGACATTTCATTAATTCTATAACTACTGTATAATTTTTCCTATTTTTTTTCATTCAGCAAACATTGAGCATTTAGAGTGCATTGGGAACAAAGCTCATTCAGGAGACACAAAGATGAATATTACATATTCCCTGACTTGAGTGAGTGTACAATATTGTAGAAGGTAATATTTGAGAACCGATAAGCTATCTTATAAGAGTAATCGTAGAATTATAAACAAAGCATCATAGAGGACCAGGAAATGAATATCTTGGTCTGTATCATTTCTACACACTCAGGCACACATGAGTGAGAATGGTGGAAATTTAAGTAATTCTGATGGGTCAGTATTGAGCTAGGAAGAGGTTATTCACCTAACATACGTGACCAGCTAACCAACCCATATAGTGTTATCCTTGCCAAAGAGTATAGTTTTCACATATATATTTTAAAAATTACTACGAACCAGGTGTTATTGGGACCATAATTGTATTGCTCTTTTGATTAATTCTATTCCATAGCTTTTAAAATTTTTGGATTTTTATATAGTTAATATAGATAAAAATGAAACCCATGAGGGCTAGGCTGGTAATGATCCTTTTGAGACATCAGTCTCCTCCAGCCCAAAGTACAAGGGGGTTTGGGACCGCTCTCTGTTGAAAAAAGTTATTGAATGGATTTCCACATTAAAAAAAAGTGGACCATTTTGACAGCCAGAAAAGATGCAATAAGTAACATTTGAAAGTGAAAAAAATTATAAAATATTGCCTTCCAAAGTGGCATTTTTACTTTTTGTGGAAATCGTAATGTGCAAAGCAAGGCTCAATCATTCTCTCTATGACTTGTCCCACCTTTCAGTGTTACAGAACCACTGACTGAAATCCATTCTCCCACATGTTGGATTGTGGATACTGAATGTAAGGAATATCTCCTACTTTATAATCAACTCATCTATTTGATGGCTTTTTCATTTTAGGAGTTTTGAAATTTCCATTGTTTTAACAATCTAAATGGCCAGGTTTCTCGGCATAGGCGTAACCCAAGGATGTCTCAGAACCTTTAACATCTGAATTTATCATTTAAGTCATTAAAAATTGAACAAACAAGACAGAGACAACTGGGATTAATATTCTACATTTTAGAATTATGTAGCTCTTAAAATAATGAATATACTTAGCCAGACAGAACTAATGCCCAAAGTAGATTTTCTTCTCTGGTTAGCACAAAATGTACCAGATGCTTACAAAGTCCTTCTCTTTTTTCCTTTCTGATTCACTCAGCATTAATTTGGCAATCTGCTTATGTCTTTTATTCTTCTTTCCCAATTCATAATATATTGGCCACATGCAATTTTTAACATTAGACTCTGAATTTGTTTTTCCCCACCTCCCACATTTAGTGTATAGTATTATATGATACAGCTATGTAATTTGGAGCTTTTATATAAGTATTAAAACTTTAAATATTTGGCTTTAAAAATGAATCCATCTAAATATTTACAACACATTTGTCAATTTTACAATGTAGGAAATATATTTATTTATAAAAATATGATTTTATTTATAACAATTATTTCTAACTAGTTATAATACATATTTGCTAAATTCTAGTATTTGAAAAGTCAAATCATCTTTGTCTTTTTGCATGTCTGGGGAAAACTGTATGTGGTCAGAAAAGCACACATTTTTACTGAAATCAATTTACTAGTTTTCTTTTATTGAGATATAATTGATGTGTAATATTGCATTAGCTTCTGGTGTACATCATAATACTTCTAAATCTGTTCTCTAAATGATCCCCACAATAAGGCAAGTTAACATCCATCACCACATATAGTCACAATATTTTTTCTTGTAATGAGAACATTTCAGACCTCCTCCATTGCAACTAGCTTTTACGTAAAAAAATTGAAGTTAAGCTCACTAAATCTTGGATTTGCCTATTTTACAACTTTTTAAAGAATTAACTTGGGATTTTGTTACTCTATCTCTGCTTTTTGTATCACCTATTTATTTTGAATGGAATTTACCATTCTTGTACTTTGGGCTTAATTCCCTAGGTTTTCTCTAATTTTGTGAGTTGTACATCTTTTCTAATACATATATTTAAATAAAACTCATATTTGTTAGTAAAAACATGAGCCTGTAGCATGCATTTATGTCTTTCTATTCAGAAATACT
Organism: Smutsia gigantea; assembly: GCA_032199065.1. Lineage (NCBI taxonomy): Eukaryota > Metazoa > Chordata > Mammalia > Pholidota > Manidae > Smutsia > Smutsia gigantea. The sequence goes on along the minus strand of JAVSCE010006954.1, from coordinate 12,549 downwards.
GAAGTTCACTATCCCAAGCTACCACCCTTTGGAGATCCTCCAGTCTCAAGTCATCCAGACCCCTTTTCTGGACATTTTAACTCCAACAGGCAGGGCTGGGGTTAGAGTGAGGCAAGTCACATACTTGCCTAGGGGACGATATTTAAGAGATTTCAAAAAACACCTCCATAGAAGCTCGGCAGTTAAGATAGTTCATGCCATATATTTAAAAAGCAAAATTGATGCTAAACATCCACAGTGAACAAAATATGAAAATATTGTGTTAAAGGGTCAATTCGTGTTTGCTCATTTTAAGACTCTGCAGCAGAAACAGTCATTTCCAACTGGCCCGCAATTCTCAGTCCAAAGGTTACCAGCCAGCCGAGCACGTGAGTGTTGACAAAGGCATGCAAACAGACTGAACAACACAGGGCGTTATGTAGTTATGCTTTTGTGTTTCCACTGAAGAGCTTTTTATTAGCTGTTTCTCTAGGTTCAAAATATGGGAGGACATTTCGATAAGAATATATAGGGGCCACGATTCTCCTTCTGGCCCAGCATGGTGCTGCCTTGAGACCCTCCTTCTTCCGAGACCAGTCCCCTCTGATTGCACAGTGCCCTGGCAAGCAGCGCCCCTAAAGTCGTACTTCCTAAGCATTAGATTTCCATTCACCAACCATGCAGACAATTTTGCCCCCAAGAAGCTACATGTGGGAAACACAGGGGCATTAACTATCACACTGGTTGTTCTACACAAAATCCCAAGTTTCCAAAATCTACATAGTCCAAGCGGGCCTGGACTTCCTGCAGAGAACTTGTCCCCGTGGGGGGGCAGTAGCTTACTTGGGCTCCCCTCCTCTGTGAGATTGTAGGACGGTCCAGAGAAGTGCACGGCTGGTGTCCACTGGCATTGTGACCAGTCCAGCAGCAGGAAGAAGATCTCATGTGCTGAGGGAGACTATGGTGTGACTCAGGGCCGTGGACACGAAGACTGTCGGCTTGTGTCGAATTTCATGTCCACTTAATTGCACTGGGTTATGAAAAACCCTCCGATATTAGCTCTACTTGTATTGATACAATTCTAACTGAATGCTAACTTATGAGAATGACATGGTTTTCACCATCACCTCCGTTTTAAAGGTGAAGAAACTGAAATTCTGATAGGTCAGTAGAGCTGTAATTGGCAGTCCCATGGTGGGTCCCTAGTCTCAACTGTCCTCTTAGGGCACATGTCATCTGGCCTGAGAATTAATGAGAGTCCAACCCATGATTCTCAAGACTTGGTCAAAAATGGAGATGTTGGTTATACAAAGGTCTCAGATGGTATTAGAAGTATCATAAAACTGATGAAGTCTTCCATCACTAGAATTATTGTTGTTTTATGGGCAATATCTTTTTTTTTCTGGGTACTTTTAGGACTTCTTAATTTATCTTTAATGCATTTGTAGCTCAGCAAAAGCAGAGAAAGAGGGCAACGGATTCAACAATGTCATTGATTTTCCAAGAATTTTTTCTCTTGAAACTATTCATCACAGAATAACTATAATTTATTTGGGGGGCTGGACATTAAAAAGGTTACTGTTGTTCCTTAAAAGAAACCATGGCAGGAATGGAAGCAACATTCAGTAAGAAAAAGAGTCTTCAAACAAAATATCATACTAACAATTTCTAAAAGCAAATGACTTGGAGATTGGTAGAATTATTCATGAATGGTTGCACTATGAATTATATCACCTGGTAAACATATTAGAAAGATATAGAGTTTAGAGAATGAAAAGGAATATATATTTTAAGATTTTATTTACATGTTGCTTTTAAATTAATATAAAATTCCAAACTAGTTATTAAACATTTTGACTATCCCACCAGCTCTCAAAGGCTCAAAACTGTCTTTCTGTCAAGTTATTGTATTCTAGTATTGACCAGTTTTAAATACTCCTCAAATCAGTGTTATTTGCCTTGCTGATTTTTTAAATAAATTTCTATTTAGATTTAAATATATACTTATATATATTGTTTTCTGGGTTCAACATTCTTCTTCCTGAGCTGCATATTTGGGAACTCTTTCATAGAAATCATAAAATGTGATTTAAAAAAATCTCTGCTTCATTCCTTGAATTCACCTGTATGGTACTCTCACTTTTCCATGATAGCTTAGTTACTTTTCCCACAGCACTGGAAGTTCCAGTCCAGGCTTTTCAGGTCACTCCTGTTCTATTAAAAGGGCTCTCATTGACCTAATTGCTATTCTATAGATGTTCTGGGTACTTTTGGGCTCATTTATTTGTCTTTAGTATTTTACAATTCTATTATAATGTGATTCATTATGACTTTTTAAATTATCTTCCCAGCGTACAGTGTTTTGAAAACTGAAGACCCATGTCTTTTTCCAGTCCTGAAAAAACATGTTCAAACACCACTTCTTTTCCATCATTTCTATTTTTTTTCTCTAAAACTCCTTTTATGGATAAAGGGCACATTGTCCTTCCATATTTTTTGTCTCCTTTCCCACCTCCTTAACTCTCTGTGCTGAATTTTAGGTAATCTCCCAATGGTTGTCCAAATATTATTTTTTTTAATTTCTGTAAGTTCTCTGTGTTTCTTCTCTGTCTCTTCTTTTATTCACATCACTTTATTATTTAGGGGATCCATACCTTGTATTTCTCCAAACATTTTAAATGTAATTATGACATAATCATCCTTGAGTTTGATGTTTTAAAACCTCAGAACATGTTGAGATGTTCTGGGGACACATTTTCCCTTGTGGTAACTAGTATCCCTGTTTACAATGCATTGATTCCTCTCTTACAGTAATATTTTTAAATGATCTCAGCTTACGTCTGAAATAGGTCCTTTCTCCCCTGGTGAAATCTCTGTGCTATGTGAGCTTCTTTCCAAATAGCTTTATTTTTCCTTTTGCTTTTGTCAGAGGCTCTAGGAGTTGATGATTTATGTTCATTTCTCAGTTTGGGTTTTCCTATACTTTGTGTTAGAATAAATTCTGGCTGCAAATAGATTAAGAGCTGTTTTTTTCATAGGACTAAAAAGTGCTTACTCCGCACCAGGGACAGGCAGATTTATTACTACCTCCCAAACAAATGAGTGGGGTTTATAGTGCAGCCTTTAGTTCTCAGCTATGTGTCAGCATCCCTCGGCCATCCCTTCTCGTGGGGACCCGAAGACCCTCCAGGCCGGCCAGGACCATCACTTCCTGCTTCTACCACTGTGAATCAGTTTCTTCTTCATTTCTGGATCCTCCATTTTTCCTTTTTGTGAGCGTGGACAATTATTAAAAATCATATATTTACTTTTCCCGGAATCTTTTGTTTTTTTGTGGGGGGAAGGATTCTGAACAGCCTGGTCTACTATTTTGCCAGGATCAGACAGATTTTACATTATTTTAAAGCAGGTTTTCTTCTATATTTGGGCAGATGCCATCATCCCTTATCACAGAATCGTTTGCAACAAAGCTTATTTCTGCACATGGGCCTGACACTCTCTCTACATTAAAAAAATGCAATAATATACACACGCAAGAGAGTCAGATGGTGAGATGAGATGCAATTTAGCATATTTATAACTTGCTCCATACCAATGGGAACAGAACTATGTTAGGGAGACTTGGGGCGAATGCCAAGAGAAGCTGCTTCGGGAGTGGGGACTGTCACAGAAAAGCCTGCAGGAAAGGGAACTACACTTCAGAGGTCAGTTGAGGTGAGTGCATTGATAGGATGTAATGCGTGAGGAATAGGAAGTACAGTGGAAGCACTTAGGGAGCTTCTTAAAAATAACCAACCCTGGACCTGAAAATTCTCTTTCATGTGCTGAGCTTTGCCTTGGAATCTCTACTGCAGTGAGCTTTCCATCTGATTCCATGCAAGTGACTTACAATATCCTGAGCTGCTTTGGGGAACCACTAGGAAAAGGCAAAGTAAGAAATTAATAATGGGGTGAGGAAAGTGGCTAATAAAGTGCTTTGAAGCCACCAATAAGGAATCCATGCTTTAACTAGGGAGACCATGAAAATCTCAAAAAGGCAGTGCAATGTACAAACAGTAGAAAGTAAGATCTATCTATCTATCTATCTATCTATATCTACCTATCATCTGTCTATCTCCATGCAGTGTGCCTGAGGGGTGTACGGAGAGGCAGCTGCATCTGAGTAAGGCCCAAACAACCAGGGCTGAACCAGCAGCCATGGGCCAAACAACTATCAGAGCAAGATCTTTACAGCATCAGGGTGAGAAAGTGATCCCCGCACCTTCCATGACAAGAAACAATGACCTTTTTACAATGCCAACTTAATCCCATTTACATTGAAATTCCTCATTGATTTCCAAACCCCTTAAGATAAGGTCATAACCCAGCACAGCACACCCAGCTCTTCGGGACCCCACAGACTTCCATTTTCCAAGGCCTCCTAACGGATCCACCAGAATCCATTCACAGGAAACTTCTTGAAATCCTCTGAACATGCAAAATGCTTCCACATTCACTTTATTTATTTACGTATTATTTGTTTTCAAAATAATAATGTACGTAGTTTAAGAATCAAACTGTACCTGTTTTGTAATGAATATTGCCTCTTCCAAACTTCACTCCCCCTTCCCTCCAAGGAAGTCTTTCTGTGTTTCCATGTTTTTCCCTGAATTTACCTCTATAACTCTAGATCATTTCCTTCTATTCTTACTTCCTGGTTTTCTATATAAATATTATCCACTTAACTCTAATTATTGAGATTCAGCACTTTTCCACTGCTCATCTCCCTCCACACAGTACGTCCCTTTTCTCCTGATACTATTTCGGCATTTTGATACTCAGCATTGTGTGTGTGATATATTATGTATATAGTATGATTTGACACAAAGTCCACGTATCCTTGCTTTTACAAAGTTTTATTACTTTCTGGCTTTATAATTGCCTCATTTTTTGGTTGCTGATTATTCTGCGTTTGTAAGAAAAATTCTTCCTACACAAAATTAAAAAACACCCCCCAGGACTCAATATAATTAAGAAAGTACCAAATCCATTTCTACTGTCTTGAAGGCATCCCTTCTGGACCCTTGTAGCATCTTGCACAAACCTTTGCAAACTGCTCAATGAATCTTGGCACAGTTGATTTCCTGTACTATTTGTGCATCCCCAGTTTTTGAGGAATTCACTTTGCTTCTATCTGTGTTGCATTTCCTTTTTTATTAAATGTTTTGCAATTACATAACATGGATACCCAGGCTTGCTGTATCTCTTTGCCACCTCCAAGTGACCAATGCTGTGTATTTTATCATATGTTTCTTCATGCATAATTTTCCTCCCTCTTTTAGTCATTTTGGTAGAAAATACCATCCAGACCTGCTGGAGAAATAGAAGCACATTTGTAAGACCTTGCATCCCCCAAATATTTTTATGCAAGCTTCACAGTGTGGCTAGATATAGAATTCTACTTTTGTCAAAAAAACACTGAAGGTCTTACTATTTTTTAATTTCCTATATTGATTTTCAAAAGTTCAATGTCATTCAGATTCCTTTATGTGGGAGTGATATTTTTTAATTAAAAATTTTTGTTTTTAGAATTTTTAGGATTTTCTATTTATCCTGAATATTTTTAATTTCATAATTATGTGGCTTGGTGATTTTTTAAAATTTTCCTATGCTAGGAACTCAGTAAACACATCTGTTTGGAAAGCTGTATTCTTCATTTTGGAAACTATTCATAAAATGTTTCTTTGGTGATTTCCCCACATATATTTTATCTCTTGTATCTTCCTAGAACTGTTGTTTTGATACTGGGTATTTTAGAACCTCTGATCTTTATGTCTTTTTTATTTTCCATCTCTTAGACATTTGAATTTGCTGAGAACTTTGCTTAATATTATCACTTAAACTTTCCATTCATTTTATTTTTAAATTTCAAATGTAATATTTTTAAAATATTATTATTTTTCTCTAGTTGTCAACTTGCCTAGTTTCGTTTTCTTCCTTATGAATGTTAATTAGAAACATTAGAAAATGGATTATATCATGCACATCATTATCAGCTTAGGCAAGAAATCATATGTAACTATTTCAATAGGAAACAAGATATCAATTAAGATGAAAACTTAGAAAACAAAGAATAAAACAATTTCCTTAACCTTACAACCATTTATAAGAAATTCTGAAGAGAAATATATTTGTGAAACAGTTCCCTTTGAGATTATACTGATGACATCTTAAAATTTTTCTTTTAAGAGTAAGACTAAGAAAAGAATGGCGTCACCATGTTTATTAAGCAGGTTTGACTGTGTTACTCAGCAAAGAAAGCAAATACCAAGGAAAGTACATAAAAATTGCAAAAGATAAAACGTCACCAATTACAGGTGATACTGAGTGTGGAGATAATCTCAAAAAATCTACTCATAAATTATTAGAATTAATAAAATGTTCAGGTAGCCATATATAAAACCAAGATGTAGAAATCAATTAGATTTTTAAATATGATTAATAGTTTGCTATAAAATGAAATGAAAAGATATCATTTACAGGAACACCAAAATGAACTACATAGAAATAAATCTATAGAGGATGTATAAGACCTTTGAGAAAAAAAATGGTACTTTTAAAAAAGATCTATATCTCATACCATATAAAAATAATTCCTGTGGTTTTAAGACATAAATGTAGAACTTGAAAATATAAACACTTATAACAGTTAAATATAATAGATTCATGATTTTAAGATACAGAAGGATTTTTTTAAACCGTATGCAAAATGCTAATGTTAAAGAAAAAAACTGATACATTCAAGTACATAAAAATGAAGAACTTCAAATCTTCAACACATGCCAAGAAAGGGGCAAAAAGCAGGAGAAATGGGCTAACTTGACCACATAGTTTACATAGGAAAATATTCAAATGCTCAAAATCCATAAGGAAACATGCTCAACCGTGTTGGTTACTCATAAATATGAGAATTAAAAACATTTCTGATTGATGGGAAAAAAGGATGAAAGTCTGACAATCAACCAAGTTCAAAAGCCCAGGAATGAACAAAAAGCCCAGTGCATCATGGTGGGAGTGTAAATTCCTATGAATACTTTGAAGAATAGACTGCCATTATTTAGTAGCGCAGAGACGGGCAGATCCTACAAAGCAACACATCAGCTCCTGGCATTTACCTTGGAGAAAGTCGTTTCTATATTTGCACCTTGTACATGTATAAGAAACCTTGGGTAGCACTGGCTTTAGTACACAAGAAAACAAAAAACAAGCTTAATGTTTGTTTTAAAATATATACATGTGTGTGTATATACATATATTACACACATATATATAAAATGTAGGTATATGCAGATATTATACATACATACACAGTATAAAGGCATATATATACATGCAGTTATTCCATCCATGTAAAGTTTTAAATCAGGCAAATTCAATTATATAACTTAGGAATCCATATACATTTGTTAAAACTGTAAAGAAAAGTGAGAAGCTGATTTCTACCAAATTTAGAATACAGCTACATCTAGGAGGGGGAAGTTTGAAGGGAATTTGGGGGACATCATGGATGCTAAATATGTTCTCTTTCTTGACATGAGTAGGGTAAAATAGATTTTAGTTTCACAATTATTGGAAAAATTGTATCAATATATGTATGTTTTAATTACTATTTAAACTGAACTATTGATACACAATCTTTTATTGGTTTCAGGTTTACAACATAATGATCTGACAATTACATACAGTACAAAATGCTCACCATGGTAAGTGTTGTTATCATCTGTCACCAAAATTATTACAATATAATTGACTATGTTTCATCCCTGTGACTTAATTGTATTATAATTGGAAGTTTGTATCTCTTTATCCCCTTCACCTATTTTATCTATCCTCTAAACCCCCTGCTCTATGGCAACCACAAGTCTGTTCCCTGGATTTAACTCTATTTCTGCTGTATTTGTTTGTTCATTTGTTTTATTTTTTTAGATTCCACAAATAAGTGAATTCATCTGATATCTGTCTGACTTACTTGACTTAGCATTATACCCTCTAGGTCTATCTGTGTTGTTGCAAATGGCAGGATTTCATTCCTTTTTATGGATGAGTAATAATTCTCTTGCATATATGTAACACATCTTTCATTTATACTACATTCATCATTGGACGGACACTTAGGTTAATTGCATATCTTGGCTATTGTAAATAATGCTGCAATAAACATGGGAGAGCACAAATCTTCTCAAATTAGTGGTTTTCTTTTCTTCAGGTAGATACCCAAAAGAGAATTACTGGGTCATACGGTATTTCTATTTTTAGTTTTTTGAGGAACCTCCATACTGCTTTCCACAGTGGCTGCACCAATTGACAGTCCCACCAACAGTGCACAGGGCTCCCTTTTCTCTGCATCCTCACCAACACTTGTTATTTCTCATCTTTTTGGTGTGAGGTGATATCTCATTGTGGTTTTGATTTGCATTTCCCTGAAGATTAGTGATGTGAACCTTTTCATCTGTCTATTAACCTTCTATAAGTTGTCTTTGGAAAAAAGTCTATGCAGGTCCTCTAGCCATTTTTAATCAATTTATTTGGGGTTTTGTGGTGTTGAATTGTATGAGTTCTTTATATGTTTTGGATATTAGTGCCTTATCAAATATATCGTTTGCAAATACATTCTCATTTTGTTGATGATTTCCATTTTCAATACATGTTGTATTCAACAATGAAAAATAAAAACAAAGACTTTTAAGATACACAGAGAAGTTTTTTTTAATGCCATAATAATTAACAATTAAACTGCAAGTAAAGAGAACAATCTAATTGCAAGTGAGAGTTGGGGGGGGAGATTGACTTTTGTCTTTGTGTTAGCCAACTTTCTTTTCCTCAGTATTCTGTGTATAGGTTTTTATAATATTTCCCAAAGAACTACCTGCCCTAAAGCAAATGTCAGGTCAGCCTGTTGTGCTAAGGTAGTGGTTTTTAAATTTTGTTGTACATGTGTGACACATGAAGATCTTGTTAAAAATGCAGGTTCTGACTCAGTAAATATGGGGTGGGACCTCAGATTCTAAAAACCCATCATGTCCATGTTGCTAGTCCAAAGATTGCTCTTGGAGGAAAAGGTCCCAGATTGTGGGTTATGGTCGATATGGATTCATGAGAATTCAATTGGTAATCTATAAGCAGGGTGACCGTAGATCTCAACTGGGACCCATTTGGGTGTGAAATGGAGTCAGTAATTGTGCATAAACAGGAACTCCCTCCAGAAACATCTGGGACATATATTCTTGTCATCTTTGAGTTACAGTGACCTTTTTCGCACTCTATAATTTAGGATGACAATCTAGGAAACTGAGCACCATAAATCCCCCTGAAGAGCGTATCAACCTCATTCCCAAAGAGAAAGAGAAAGAATCTGAAATGCATTATAAACATTCTGAGGAAAGGCTTTTGAGTTAGTGAGTAGTTTATATTTTGCAAAATGCACAGTAGAGAAAGTTATGTCCCGCTTGAAGTGGGTGTGAATTTCCCATCTGCTGCCAGCCAGACAGTCTGGACCCCAGATTCTTCTTGCTCCTGAAATACTTGTAAGACATGATCTCATTCCATTTTAATGATATAATCTCTATAGGATATGAGATACTGTCTTGTTTTATCTCTCTTATATTTTTATTTTTTAACTTGAAGTGATTTTGTTTTTTTCTGATTTTTCCTCATATTCTATGATTTTTAAATTACTTATAAATAACCTTTTAAAAGCAAAGCAGTAGTTGTCTGTGACTCAGACTCACTATCTGTATGTCCTATAATGAATCCTTGTATTTTTACACATAACTCACAATACATTTTGGAAACCATTTCACTTAAAGGCTTTTGTCCTTTGTACAATTGTGAATAATAGGTGTTGGGGTTTTCAACTACTTGATTTATTCGTAAGATGCTTTTGTGAACATTTAAAATATTTAAGACAGTGCATCAAAGCTTTAAGGGAAAAAATACATGAACAGAAACAACAAAAACTAAATGTTTATAAAATAAAATATAAAACACACACACAGTCTGAAATTATGCCAATGAAAAAGTAATGTGTGAGTTTCAATGCATAGTAAAATTATTTATACAATACTTCATAAAACTGACATTTTAAAATAAACAGGGTTAAAAGCTGGCAATCATAATTAAAGTGAAAAAGCTAAAGATTTTTTTAGTCTTGGAAACACCAGGCCCTTCCCGTCTTATGTACCGAATGGCCTAGTGAAAAGTCGACTTCTTCTACTCTGAAAGGATCTTAATGACACTCATTTCATGTCTCCATCTATATTCATACGAAATATTTTTAAGTAATAGAGATGAATGATTATGGTTTAAATAATAAAAATTTAAAAATAATCATATTCAGTACTGAAAGAGCTTGAAGCTTGAGAGGTATGTTTCTTTTGATAATGACATATGGTTTTCAAAAAAATAGCAGAAAGTAACATTCTAGAAAAACAAAATGAGTGATTCACACCCCAGAAAAATCTAATATCACTTCCAGGATATTAAATGTTTCATGTGCCAAGTTAGTCATAATTCTGGCCTTATGGCAGGAGACTCTACTGATGTTCCTAGGTTTTAAATTTTATTATCATTTTTCGTTAACTTCTTGTGAATTCATAAAAGTGTATCCACATATGAAGAACCCATAATGAAACAGACTTATCACATCTGATTCATTGATTCTTCATGGAATTGACATAGAGACTTGGCATAGAGAGCTCCTAGAACCAACTCCCAACTAGTGCAAAAAGAAATTCTCTCTAAACTCTCAACATTATTTGCCTTCCTAATTGTGTGATGATTGCAAGGAACTGGGGACATTCCACTTGCAAATGCATCTGGTCAGGCTCCTGGATTGTTATTTATTAAATAATCCATTCCACTCCATAACAAACATCTTTCAAGCATGTGCATCAGGCCCTTTGGTGATTACCAAGGATTAATAAAACAAGAAAAAAAAATCCCTTTCCCTCAAGGAGTTTGTACTCGTGATGACAGACAGAAAAGTACATGTCACAACAGAACTTGACAAGTGCTATGAAGGAAGTAAAAATAGGATGTTGGAGAGAAGGAAAAGGGAGTTCAGGTTCTGCTACTCTTAGCTAAAAACCTCCTTTCCCCAAATATACCTACTTTGGGTCTATTCATACATGTCAGCCTGTCAGGAATCAAATATCTCTTCCATGTGATGAATCTATAAATTTTGTTGCTGGTGATGGTCGGTTGGTTGGTCTTTAATCTTCCAGCCTAACTGGACACATTGGTGCCACTATCTCCTATGAAATTGCAACTGTTTCTCAGATAAAAAGAAGTCTGCCTCTTATTTATTTCCTTGAGTATACTTTTTCCAAGATCCTCCTTAAAATATTATTATCAAAATAAGCCCAATACTATATTAGGATATGAAAAACATAATTCTATAAACACAGTTGAAGATATTATTACTTTTTTGGTATTCAAGATCATAATGCTACATTCAACCAATTTTCCTCTCCTCATCTACTTTTTCCATGCAGCAAGGCCATGTAAATGCACTGAACTTTTGTTTGTTTGTTTGATTTAAAAAATATAAATATCTATCCCTATTAGATTAGAAAAGTTCTGATCAATGTAAGATCAAGAACAGAGGCTCCTGGATTGTTAGTGTGACATAAAACGATTATCTTGAGGGAAACCCTCACCAACAGACTGTTCCTAAAGAACCTACTCCAATCTGGCAAAATGTCTACTACACAGAACCCCAAGACGATGTTATCAAGACTAAATATTCATCAAAGGTAGAATCTACTTTGCACATATTTCCACTTCCATCATATTCTCTATTACCTTCGTCTCCTTTTGTTTACTACATTGTCTTTATTTTTTTTTTTTTTTTTTTTTTTTTTTTTTTTTTTAATATAATTTATTTTATTATCATTAATTTACAATTACATGTGCAATATTACGATTATTAAACTACCCCTTCATCAGGTCCCCCCCACCAACCCCATTACAGTCACTGTCCATCAGCGTAGTGAGATGCTATAGAATCACTACTTGTCTTCTCTGAGTTGTACTGCCCTCCCCGTGCCCCCCCAACATTACATCTGCTAATCGTAATGCCCCTTTTTCCCTCTTATCCCTCCCTTCCCACCCATTTTCCCCAGTCCCTTTCCCTTTGGTAACTATTAGTCCGTTCTTGGGTTCTGTGAGTCTGCTGCTGTTTTGTTCCTTCAGTTTTTTTCTTTGTTCTTATACTCCACATATGAGTGAAATCATTTGATACTTGTCTTTTTCGGCTTGGCTTATTTCACTGAGCATAATACCTCTAGCTCCATCCATGTTGTTGCAAATGGTAGGATTTGTTTTCTTCTTATGGCTGTACAATATTCCATTGTGTATATGTACCACATCTTCTTTATCCATTCATCTACTGATGGACACTTAGGTTGCTTCCATTTCTTGGCTATTGTAAATAGTGCTGCAATAAACATAGGGGTGCATCTGTCCTTTCCAATTGGGCTGCTGCATTCTTAGGTAAATTCCTAGGAGTGGAATTCCTGGGTCAAATGGTAT
>JAVSCE010006953.1:0-68436 GCA_032199065.1 Smutsia gigantea | reverse complement strand
ATAAAAGACCATGCTGATCTTGTGTAACTATGTATAAGTACTATGAATGAATTTGGTTGGTATTTGGTGTTGTGCAGCTCACATGTTTACACACTCAGTGCCCTAATTTCCCCTGAGGGAATTGCCTTTTAAGTGGTCCTTATAGTGGTCTTCTAAGGTTACTTTATCACAGAGCTTCTTGGTTTTTTACTTCTGCACTTCAATTCTTTTTAATAACATTATGATGTTACATTTTTCTCTAGTGCTTCTTGGCTAAAAGCTTTCAGTCCACCAGTAACTAAGATCAAATGTTACTAAATGTTTGTGTTGCCATCTTTATGTAAATACAGAATTTTTCCTGTCATTTAGCACTGTGCTGCTTCAGTCTGTCTTAATGCTGGCATTAAGATTATGAGCCCTTTTTCTCCAGTAGTGCAAGCTTTGAAAACTACTTTTATTAAGTTATTGATGCAATTTGATATTTTTCCATGATCTATATTTAAACAAATATACATCATTGCATCATCTTTTCTAAATTCATCTCCATTAAAACTTGCCTTAAGCTACCAAATTGCTTTTGCCACCATTAGCCATATTGTGTGTTTGTTATGTTAAATTTACTTTCACAATAAAGTTCTGTGTAGTGAAAACAGGGTCTTGGCTCTTTATTGACATAATCCAACAATTTCTGTTGAAGTGTTCATTGTGAAAAAAAGTTGATTTTGTTGTTTCTAAACTGTTCTTTCATCCGTTTTAACCTTTAACAAAGAAAACCACACAACAGTGGCATCTAGTGGTCATTTCTGCTCATTCCAAAGAAAACCGTTCACGTAAATATCACAAGAAAAACCAATTTCCCAATATATATTATGGTTTTCAAAAAATCTGACTTGATTTGACCATCTTAGGAGATATGACTATAAAGTAGGGATCTTGGTGGGGGGAGGAAGAATTCCAAAAATTATACATCCAAATTAACCATTTTTCAAGTTAGTCATTTTAGAAATACACACTTGATTTGATTGTGCTGGTGTTATATCAGACATTCTTATTATTTTTTTTTTTGGCATTTTCCTTCACCAGAAAATTAAGCCTTTTACTTTAAAGACATGGCTTAAACTTGATCCATAATGAAAAAATGTACTTATTCACAACCAGACTTACTGCAAAAAGCAAATACCTTTAAATGGTGAATTAGCACTATGAAGCAAAATTCCAAAGAATAAAACTCATACTCTGTGGGTTAATTGCAAAAATTGTTTGAGCAGTAGCATCATAGTTGTAGCAAGCATATCACCTATAGAGACAGGTATTTGGATATGCTAGTTTTGGACTGCTTGGGAAAAGAATCCTACTTGATTTATATCTCATTTGGCAACAGGTAGTTTTTCAAGCCATGAGCCATTGTATAAAGTACTCATTTCTGTATAACACATTGCCCAAACACTCAGCAGCTTAAAACAATAAACATCTCACAGTTCTTGGGTCAGAAATCTGAAAGAAGAGAAGTTTCTCACCCTGGTCCAAGATCTCAACTGAGGTTATTAGAGTCAAGGTGTCAGCCTTGGGTAGTCATCTGAAGGCTTGACTGGCTGAAGGATACCCTTCCAAGCCCACTTCTGTGGTCATTGATTGGCCTCAGTTTCTCATAGACTATTGGATGAAAGCTCTTGATTTCTTGCTAGGTGTTAGAGTGAAGACCTTCAGTTCCTTGCCATGTGGGTGTCTCCATAGAGCTGCTCACACCCTGGCAGCTGGCTTTCCCCAAAGTACATGGTCCAAAAAAGTGCATGCCCAAGATGAAAGCCACAGTCTTCTTAATATTCTAATCTTGGGCTCCCGTATTCCGTACGTTAGAAAATTGGGTCAGGCCCACAATCAAAGGGAGGAGTATTAAGCTTCATTTCTTGAAGGGTGGGGTGTCAAAGAGTTTATGAACATATTTTAAAAACCACCACAGCCATATTGCCACATCTGTATGCATATGTATCTGTAATAGTATTTACAAGAGAGTATTGGTGTTTTGATCTCCCAAACTCATTCTTTAAAGGTAAGATTTCAGTCTTGTCTGTGCAGATTTCAAGGCATGATTCTGTCTAGATAGCATCAGTTCCTTTTCTCGCATCACCACTAATATGCGTGTGTGTGTGTAATTCCAAAAATGTTTCAAGTCTAGAAAATTACGATTGTAGGGTACTGTCATGGGTGGAAATTGCAGTTTGGTTTGTTTAAATTTTGGGCACTCTCAGACATAAGTGACTTTCAGTCAATTCTCAACTTGTGGTTAGAATAAGCAACTTAGAGTTAAGGTCATACTGGCCCTATACAGATTTCAGGAACATTGAAAAATGTGAATTGATAAGATACAGAGGGAAATTTTTTATTAAAGGAAATATATCTAGTATGGTAGGTACTAGCCACGTCTGGTTATTGGGCACTTGACATGTGGCTAGTACAGTGAGAAACTTAAATTTAAATTTTTTTTTAATTTAAATTTAAAAATTGAAGCAGTGTTATTTTTCTGTTAAAACTGCTTTGGGATGACTCGGTTTCACTTTAGCCTTTGAAAATTTAGTTTCCAAGTTAAGATGCACTGCTAGCATAAAATACCAGATGTTCAAAGATCTAGTACAAAAAAAGTACGATATTTCATTAATTCATTATTTTGACTACATATAAATGATAGCATTTTTATATACTGGGTTATATTGCCATTGATATACTGAGCTAAATGAAACATTAAAATATCTCCCCTTTTTAATATGGCTACTAGAACATATTGCACATATTGTTTCATATCAATATTAAGATTGTAAGTGGGCAAAGAACATACAACTGAAAATTTTTTTTAATGTTGAGGTTTTGTTACTGTTAAAAAAATAGATCAACACAAAATATGATTTTACTCCCTAGGATCAGTTAATGAGAAAGTATATGTCCTATGCCTAAAACAGATACAGCCCCTGCCTTGAGGGAACCTATAGTCCATCTCAAAAGCTGACCAAGAGTAGTAACAAGGTTTAAGTCATATTGAAAGTACTGGTGGTTATGTGGTATATCTAACCTGGTCTAGTTGGTCAAAGTTTCCAGGAGACATTTGAAATCTGAAAGATAGCAGGTATTGGGCCAGTGAAGAGAAGGTAACAAAAACTACAGTAACCAGCCTAGGCAATAGTGTGGCAAGTTTGAGAAACTAAGAGCAGTTGAGTTTGAATGGAACATGGAATGGAGGGAGCTGCAGCAGTGAGATGAATCTGAAAGGGTCAGCAGAGGCCGGGATGAGGGTCACAAGCAGTGTTTGATGGGCTTTTCTGGCCATCTTAAAACGTTTGGATTGTTGCCAACAGCAAACAGGAAGCCACTGAGGGGTTGTGAGTTTGAGGGAATTGGTGCTTAAAGCTCGTTTTGGTTGACTAGAGAGAAAAAGGCTAGAAGCAGGAAGTCAGTTCCATTCATTGGTAACCCATTAGAGAGATTAATGAAGCTTAGTGGGCATAGAGACCTGAGAAGAAAGTACAGGAGGCACAACTGACAATTTCACCAGTCTTTAAAAGCAGGATAGGCTGATTGTGTTGCCTTAAAAACTCCAAAATTTTATTGGCTTAAAGACATAATCTTACTTGCTGAACACCCATCATTTGTTGACCTGGGCTGACTAAGCAGTCACTGGAAGTAGTCACATTGCCAGCTATGTGACAGAGCCAAGGAGATAGTGTAGTGAAAGGAGCATTGGCTTTTAAAATTCACCTGAAATCAACACAGGACTTCTGTTTATATTTCTTTGAATCTACCAAATCACAGGGCCATGGCCAATTTCATCAGGGCCAGGAACTAAATCCTACCTTTTGCCCTAGAGTCAGAATATTTCTGAATAGCTCTATGAGTATCACAGACCACCCTTTCAATTATTAAATATTTAGTTTTACTCTTCTCTCAAGAAAATATGTCTACCATAAGAAAACCTAAAAGTCAGTCAGGCACTGTGCTAAATTCTAGGATATGTGGTTAGCTGCCCTCTATACAGCATACAGTAGTGGGATAGGGACAGGAAAACTGCAAGAAACACTTCCATTCAGAAAGGGGAAGAATAGAGTCACTGGTCTGTAACAATTATGAAATGTTAGTGGAGAGACCGATTGAGGGCCTTCTACTGTGAGAGACAGGAATGTCCTTTGTAAGGCTTATTGGGAAGGGCTCCTAAATCCCCAGTTTTCCATGACCCTTGGCCCTATCCCTGATTTTCTAGATGCAGTAACCTTTCATTTCTGCTTTAAAACTGGCTTTTTTTGTTGTACCTTTACAAATTGCAACAAAAGCCTCCAATGTCAGTTCTCCCAGCCATTTTGCTGTCTAACACCTACCATCCATTCAGCTACCCAAAGTTGACTTGATTCCTTTTTTCCCTCATCTTGCACATTCAATCTGTAGATCCTGCAACTGGATTCCATCAAATCTTTGTCACTTCGTTTTTTGTTTATTTGTTTGTTTTTTATGCACAAAGCATTTACCTGTGAAACCTTATGAATGCAGTCCTAACAGTTTAATTATTGCTGAACATCCCCACCCTCTGTTTGGGAATGGTTTTTGCTGACATTCTCCCAAGTTGGCCTACTCCCCTGAGGCACCTCCTCCTCCTGCTTTGTGTACCAGGCTCTGGGCTATGCCCTCCTTCCAGCCCACCATCCCAAAGCTGTCACTGCCATTTCTGACAAAGAGCTGGATGGATCACACTTAAGCCAAAGGTTTGGGATAGCACAGTGAGCAAAGTTAACCATTTGTTGTTGACTTTGACATTGCTCACTGAAACTTATCTGCCTATTATCCCAACAAAGAATTTCTTAGGGGCCTTCCCAACCTAGTTCTTCCAGTGTCTTGGGTTTTCCGAACTAAAATTCTTTTTACATTGTTATCTAGAGTGTGTTGCTGTCTCTTTCCCTGTCTTTTCCTTGCCACATCCTCACCCCACCTGCCCCACCCTTGGCCACAGGAAATAAGTCCCTCCAAGTGTTTTTTGAATAGAAGAACCATTTCTAGTCTGCTTGGATTTTTCAGACATCTCCTTACAGACCTTAGACATTTTCTTCCATGCTTTCTAGGCCAGCTGCCCAACTAACCTTTCCTAAACACATCTGTAATGCTTGCCATGTATGGCAAGAGACAAATATCACTTGATCCCTGCCCCTGTTCTCCTCCCCATGTTAGGATTACTGATAATTTTTTATTTTTCCAGAAATGTTCTCCCTTTTGGGTATGGCCAGTGTTACTTTTATTTCTGTTTTTACAGATAAAAAGGATCACATACACAATTTTGCATCTGGCTTTTTAGAGCTCCTTCCACATCAGCATATAGGAATAGGCTTCATTTTCAAAAATCCTATTATATATATTATAGTCTATTATATATGTCAGTATCCTATTATACATATCTGTTAATAAATGTGCCCTCTTATCAGATAACATATGCATCCTATTATCAGAGTTCAGTTAGCCACTTCCCTATTAATGGACACCTCAATGACTCAGTTCTGTTGTTTTAGCATATGCTGCTGCAATGGACATCCTTCTTCATGTTTATTTTAGTGCCAATTACCGTGTTTTCAAGGTTTGGTAGAGCCTTCCAAGTTACATTCCTAGCAAACGGGTTTGAGGATTTAGCATGTCACTCTCTTTCCTGCTAAAAACCTCCCTGTTTAGCTCCCTAGGACCACAAAACCTTTAATCCCTCTGGACCTTATTTTTTCTGTCTCAGGGTGTTTGTGAGAATCCAGAGACTACTTCCTCCAGAAAGCTTGGCTCCAAAAAGGGCCTGGTTGCCTTTTAGAGTGGCCCAGGGCAAGGGCCAAAAGCTCTGGCGAAACGAGCTACAGGAACCCCATCTCGGACTTGCAGTTGAGGAAACAGGCCCAAAGGGTAGCAGAGGTTTGGTCAAGACACACGGCTTTGGCAGCAAAGCTGGCTCTAGCACGAGTCTGAGCTGCTGCCAGCAACCTCCGGATCCTGGTCCCAGGGGCTGTGCTCATCTGGACGTGGTCTGGCGGGTGGCCCGGCCTAGCTCTTCCCCTTTCTTGATATTGCTCTCCCCTAACTCCCCCCAACCCCTGAACGCGCATTCGAGCACACTCCTTATACACTTTGAGTTCGCCCCGAGCCCCAGGGGCGGCTGGGTGGGGAAGAAGTAGTTTCTGGACACCTAGAGCCAACTCCAGCCGGTGTCAGGGTCTGCTCCAAATGGGGGTGGGACTTCGGGACTCCTCATCCTCCCTCCCCTTTGGGCATCAGACAGTGAGCCCTCGGAACTCGCCTTTTGCGCCCAGTGAATGTGAGTGGGATGTACGTGTGAACGGCAAATGGACGTTGTATAACCATGTCACGTGTGTGTGCCGCATGGTGTACCCATTCCTGTGTAGACGTGAAATGTGTGCGGTGTGGCGTACAGGTGCTGGGCTCTGCGAATCAGGATGCTGGTTACAAGAGCGCCTGCTCAAACCCTGGTACTGTCAGGAACCCTTCAGCCTTCGCCTCGATTTGCGCGAGCGCCGCTCCGCCTTGGGCTCCTCCTCCAGATTGAAATCCCGCCTTCGCCCCGCCCTCGCCACACTTTACGGCTGGGCACGCCACTTTTGCCGCAGACGCTCCAGCTGCCGCCGCTACTTCTGCTACCGCGGCTGTTGCTGGTGAGGTGAGGTGAGGTAGAGTGGGGCTGCGCCGGTGTTGCCGGCGACCAGGGAGGAGGTGGAGATAGGACCAGCGGGAGCAGCGGGTTACCCGCTGCATTGTCTCCTCAGCTCCGGTCCTGTCTGCGCTGCCGCAGGGAGGCCGCCCCGGCCCGGCGAGCCGAACCAATGCTGGATCTGGAGGTAGTGCCCGAGCGCTCTCTAGGGAATGAGCAATGGGAATTTACGCTGGGTGAGTGTGGGGTCCTCCCTCAGGACTCTATTCACTGGTCCTTACTTCCCTCCTGGCCTTTCCGCGTCTGGTCTCTGTCCCTTAGTCCCCTGTGCCCGCGGATCCTCGGCTCTTTGATCCCTTTGGCTCTTTGGCCTCCAGGCACTAGATAGCCTCTCCGACCGACGTGACCCGCCAGTCTGTCGCTCCGTCAGCCTTGACGCCCTCGCTTTAGGCCTCCGCAGGGCCCCTTCCGGGGCAGTGGTATAGTAGTAATAATAACAGTGGCTGACACGCCCCAGATACTTGACACAAGTCCAGCCTTGCTCTCCTGCTTGTGACTATCTCAGGTATGCCTCCTCAGGGTCTGAGGGTATGTACTATTGTTATCCTATTCCCATTTTACAGACTAAGTAGCAAAGAAATGACTGACACCCTTAAACGCCACCGTTTAAGGCGTCTCTTTGCATTTCTGGGCTGTGGGTTGCCTCCTCAGAATGGGAAATCTAGGTCCTGATCCCATAATCAGGTGTTTGGGATCTGCTCAAGGGAGTTGTGAAGAGACTGTGTGTTGAAAGAACTTAATAACTTGTTTCCTTCGTGTTTTTTAATGTGGTCTAGGTCTATGTGGTGTATTCCTAAACCCAGACCTTAGCTGAGTTAGAGATTGAATGAAATAGGAGTTCTGGGAAAGTAGCATTTAGTTTGTAGAAAACACAGCTTGAATTTTTTTTTTGTTTCTGTTTTTTGGCCCAGTTTTTCCTACCCTGAAGTCATTTCCTTTATGTGTATTAAGTATTTATATTCAGAAAACCAGTGTGTGTTTACTTTGATGCTACAGCACGAGGGAGAGGAGGTGGCAAACTCGTGTTGGTGCTGTTTGTTTGTGCAAGCCTGAACTTTTGTCGTACTAATTTGGGCTACTGGACAGAGTCAGCTGTTCCATTGGACTGTAGCTTATCCTTGAATCTGGAAGACTCATGCCTTTGGAGACAGGGCAGGTGAGAAACTGCAGACCAGATTGCCGGTGGGGCCCTCCTGATGTTGAGTGCCTATAAACTGAACTACAAGCCTCTTCTGGACTGTAGGAAGCAGTTGAATGGAGAGGTCTTACCCAACTTCTCTCATAACTTACATCACTCCTGCAGAGTTCTTTTCAAAATTTTAGCTGATATGAAACTCCCCAGCCTCTTGTGAAGCACCAAGAGCTTGATTGGGAAGCTGGTGATATCTTTACCTCCAGACCCATTCATCGTGCTCATGCCATTTGGCTTCTAGTTAGGAAGAACCTCCCCTACCCACAGTTCCACTCATACCAGAATTTCACAGGGCGGAGTGAAAATCACAGCCATAGCTTCAAATTGTGTATTGGAGTGACTAGGTTATGGATTAATGTGGTACAGTCTCTTAGGCAAAAGTGTTGATTGGAATGTCAGTTAAGACAAATATTTCAAAAAAACTGGGCAGGAATTCAAGGCTTCTTCTGTCAGCTGTTGTTTTGATATCTTAACCTCCCATCCTAACTTTGCCAGTTTCCAGGAATCAAAGGTTTGGGTAATTTTTTCAAACTTTCTAAATAGTAGCCAAAAACAGTGAAAAGAGCATTTCTGTACATTGGGCCAGAATTGAACTTTGAAGTAAAGCTCCTAGAGGAAGCCTGAGCCTTGATGACTCCTTTGTAGGTCTTAAAAATCTGCATTTTAAAATTCATCTGCATAAGAGATGGTGGCAATTTAACTTCCCTAAGCTTAAGAAAAAAAGTCATTTTTCCCTCTCTCTCTGTCTTCTTCCCAGTTCTCAACACATTTAAAGTGCAACTGGGACTGATAGGTAGGGATAGAACTAAGAAGTGTGTCTGTGCTTTAGAATTACATACCTAGGCTAGAGAACCAGGCAGTGGTTAACTAAAGTCACCACAACCCTGTAAGGTAATCTTCATTTGCCAGATGAGAAACAGGTTCAGAAAGGTAGAGATGATAAAAAGTAGCCTAACAAAGATTTCCTGCTTTCCCCTGCTCTGCCCTTCTGAGGATGGTTGTCTCCAGATTTCTTTTTGGAATCTGTGCAAATGCAGATGTATCAAGCCTTTGCTATCATCCGCCTGGCATTGCAGTGGGGAGCTGCATCCAGCTTCTTGGCTGTCTTCCTGGCTTTTGTGTAACATTTGGAGATTAGGGAAATGCCAACAACACAGGGACAGGAAAACCTAGACTAAAAGGAATCTCTGAGAATGTCACTGATGGCTTGACTAGTGGTGGACTAAAGGCAGTGCAGACTTGAGTGTTTTCCATGAGTTTTGCAGACTACTGGTATGGAGGCATGTATCTGAATTTGTTTTTAAAATTAGTCTTGAAATGCCCAAAGAGGGCCGGAGAATAGCCCCCAGAATACTGGTAATCTCCAAGGCTGCCTCATTCCACGGAGAGACTGGTGGCTCACTCTGTTGAAAGCATGTTCTTCTGTGGACACTGCTTACAAACATTGAAAACTGAATAAGAAATGGTCATATGCCCTGAAAAGTTTAGTCTAGTGAGAAGGAAGGATTACAGAAATAGTTCATTTTATTATAATGAGGTAGAGGTTGTGTAGGGTGCTATGGAAGGGGAGAAGAGACTTGATCTGATCTGAGGGTTCAGGGAAGGCTTCCTGTCAAACTACAGGAACTAGTACCATTCCTGGAATTGGGGAGGACCAGGAAGGCCCTATCAGAAGTCTACTGCTAAATTTCTCTTCTACACTGTCTCCAAAGACATAAATCATCCAGTCAAGTTAAAAACAAAACAACGGGAAAGATAGATGGTGTGTGTAAGGAACTATGAGCAATTTAGTATTATAATTAGAGAATAAGGTACTGGTAGAAGAAGAAAATGGGTTCCCCAGATTCCCAGTTCTCTTTGGTAAGTAGCTGCCTAGAACATTATCAAGGAGTCTCTGGGTTCAGTGGACAAGAGGATCTCTTATTAGTAAGCTGTGTTGAGGGCGTAGGCTTAGGAAGAAAGTTTGTAAACTAGATTTGGAAAGATGAGGAAGAATGTGGTTTCTGGCTTGAGTAAGAGGTATTGAGACCCAGAATACAGAAAAGCAGCCAGACTCAAAAGATGAAAACATCACTTCTAATCTGTCAACTTTTTATTTGCCTTTAGTTATATACAGAAAACAGATTGAGATATGAGTCATAAACTAAGTGGTTGGTTGGATGAATGAATGAGTGAGGATGGGCAGAAGGAAATACTGCCCATCACAGAGAACCGAGAAAGAGGAACAGCAGGAAAGAGTGGTATTGATAGAGTCATGATGAGAGTTCTCAAGAGGGGAAGGATAGTCACCAGGGTCTATGATACAGGACCTCTGTGTTCTATTTAATTGCTTTGTTTCATTCATGCAGAGCTCAACAGATATATAGGACCACCCACTATCGTGCCAGGCATGGTGATGGGGATACAGCAATGAATGAGACAATGTCTAGAGGTATAGGGGAGAATCTAACAAATAAATGGGTTAGGAGGCTTCATGAGGTAAGGCAGTCAGGGAAGTGAGCTGTGAGCCATGACCTGAAGAATGAGAAGGAACCATCTATGGAAAGAACATTTCAGCAGAGTCAAGAACTAGTACAAAGGCCTAAGATGGGAATGAGCTTGACATGTGTTAGGAACAGAGGGAGGCATGGGAGCAGTGGAAAGAAAGGTGAAGGTGGACAAGGTCCAAAGTATTCAAGGCCTTTAGGCGATGGCATGTTTTATGCCCCTGAAATGGGGAGCCATTGGAGGGTTATAAACAGGCAAATGATGAAGTCTGTAATATGTAGAATTTGTTTAGACAGCTGACCATATACTTCATACCCTTTTTGGGATTAGGTGACTCTGTTAGAGCTGTGACAGTGTTCCGGTTTCTTTGCCATATATATGGTTGGTTCTTTTCAGAGGACTTTTGTGGCCTTCCATTACCAGCAGCTATGTGACAACTAGTCGTCATGGCTGTTCTTTCTCCCCAGGTCACTCAGGACCGGAGGACCTGAAGATTCCAAGGCCAGGAATTTGATGTGATTAGGTGGAAAAGAATCCTCTCTCAAGAAACTTTGTGCCATGTGGCCAGAGAAGCCATGTAGCCTTCTCTTTCTCAACACCTAACTGAGCTTATTTATCTTCTCCGCATGGATGTTGCCTGTCTCTCAGAGAGAGACAGCATAGATGCTCCTCTGTTTCAGGAATGGCAAAGCTGGGTGATGCTTCCACCTTGTTCATATCCTCAAAAAACATTCATTAAGCCTCTATTTTGTGCTAGTCCTGTGTTATAGAAGGCTGAAATACCTCGTTTAAGATCTCATTCCCTCCAGCTTTCTTCAAACTGTAGAATGGGGCATGGAAGGAGGGCAAGATTGGATCATTGTTTAAAGTAGATGGGTCACATGTTTTTTTGTTTTGTTTTGTTTTGTTTTTAGATCTATTAGTTTTGCATTTAATTTTTATTTTTTAATTTTTTTATTAAGGTATCATTGATATACACTCTTATGAAGGTTTCACAAGAAAAGCAATGTGGTTATTACATTCACCCTTATTATTGAGTCCCCCCGCCACCCATACCCCGTTGCAGTTACTGTCCATCAGGGTAGTGAGATGCCACAGAGTCACTACTTGTCTTCTCTGTGCTACACTGTCTTCCCTGTGACCCCACACACACCATGGGGTCACATGTTTTTAACCTTCCAATTCTTTGTGTGAATGACACAGGCATAGTGTCTTGCATTCATGAAGCAATTGGTCTTTGTTTTTGGATTGTGTGGGACTTTACGATGGATTGTGTCTTTGTAAGTTTCTTTTTGTTTGAAATAAACAAACTCTGAAAACATACTTTCTGGTGTTCCCTGTGTGTCCCTGGGATCTTGGAGATGTTGGGATTTGGATTTCTTAAACAGGGAGCATATATAAATTTATTTATAATGGGCCATGAGTTCAAAAATCAAGTGTTAGGATTTAGAGGATGTTTGTGGGTTGATGGCCAAGGACCAGTGAAATCCTTAGTAAAATAAGTTGATTCTGATAGATGTGTGATTTTTAACTTTTTAAATGAGCCCTTACAAGTCATAGGCTCCTACAGGTTCTCATTTGAGAGATGAGACAGATGCCAGAAAGGAAGGGAGGAAGGACCCTGCCCTGGGTGATAATGTAATCCATGGTAGAGTGAGACCAGGGCTTTTTTCACTCTTTGGTTCATGCTGACTTTGCTTTCTCCAAGCCCTTTCACCTGATTGGGATCCACACAGAAGTCCCCATTTCCGTAATGCTTTTTGTATATTAACTCCCTTCCCTTCTACAATCCAACTATTTCCCTTAGTGCTTGCCACTAACTTTATTCTAGCTCTTACTGCTTATTGAACTTTCATTTTCTCATATGTTTGTAGTTTTTAGTGGCCCCCACTCTCACCTCAGGCTTTACTGCAGGGACTAATGCCTAATACAATGATAGATAGCCCAAGTAACCACACAGGTGTCCTTGCTTTATTTCAGGAATGCCTCTGGCTCAGGCAGTAGCCATTCTTCAGAAGCACTGTCGCATCATCAAAAATGTCCAAGTTCTCTACAGTGAACAGGTGAGTGGTAGTTGATTTGTTTACTGAAGCAGCACCCCTAATCAGTGAGTCACCTTCAGAGGCTGATGCTCTGTAAGAGGCCGACTGGCAAGAATTGCTGAGTCAGTGTGTTTGAATGGGAGAATCTCTAGCACTAGTCAGTCACCCGGGACATTTTCTTTGATTTTGAAACTTTTCTTCTTGATAATCTAGTGCTGTGAGGTTTGGAAGAGCAGTAATAACTGAACTTTTTTTGTGTGTGTGTTTGACTACCTACTGGCCCTTAGACAAGGACTTGTCAATGGGAGGTCACCTCAGGGACTCTCTGGTCTTCTAGGGTGCTTCTAGGGGCCTCTTTTGTGTTTAAAATAATCTTTTCTGCTTTGTTGATTGTTTTGGTTGTGTTCAGGATTGTTACAGTGCATATTTCTAGCTAGAAATTTTTTCTGATTTAAGGTGGTGTCTATTAAATGTTGGGCAATTGTTCTGGGAATTAACCCCGAGAGTAAAGTATTACATGTACCTACAAAGACCTTTCCAGTTTACAGAAAGAGTGTATTTTAGGCTAGCACCAGAGAAGGACTTTCTGGAAATCAGGAATTTTTGTATTTGGTTTTATAAGTAAAGTTAGAGACTGTTTTTTATAGGCCTTTAGAAATAGGATTCTTCCTATCTGTCTAAAAATATCTCCCTTTTACTGAACCCTCTGAAACCTGTGATTCTTCTAAGACACAGACCATATGCTGCCATGTAGAGCAGCCTTTGTGATGCCCAAGTGTCAAAAACCTCAGGGAATAATTTTAAGCCTATACTGGCCTATGGAGGATATCCTTTCTGTATACTGGCCTACACGATGTCCTTTTCTGATACCCTTTAAGTACCAGTTTAATGGTTTTAGTTCCATTTGTTCTAATTAGTTTCAGATCCAAAAGCAAATGATGACTTATTTTTGACATGAAGAATGTTATGGATTAGAGGTGGGTGAGATTTCTGTGAGGCTTCCCAGTTTGGCTTAATGTCAGAGTTGAGCCTGTTACCTATACCCAGACATTACATTCTACAGTGTACCCCTCTACCAGCCTAGTGTGCTCTGTGTGGCAGGTACTTCTGAGAAAGGGAACTGCATAATCTCCAAGCAAGTGCTTGGATAGTCTTGTGCCCATCACAGAATGAGGGACTTATAGGAGAGGGCCAGGTGTTCCTTGAGTCACAGTGCCAAAGTGGGTTCTCATTTATAAAGTGAACGATGGTGGCTTTTCTTCTTTGTTACACTCAGAACAAAATGTAACAGATAATCCCTCACCTAATCTGACTTTCAGTGTTAGACCATAAGGGAATTACTCATGACAGGTAGCAGCCATCAAAACAGGGATACTGGGCTTGCTTCTTCAGCTTATAACCACCTGCACATTCAGTTGAATAATTCAGATATGGGTACTCCAAGATTAGATCTATTTGAAAATAGGCTTAAACTTTCTCAACCAGTTTTTAAAACTGAAGCTTATAATCTTATATCACTGCCTTTGTTGTGTGTTGTTCCAATCTTGGGTACAAATAGTAGTTAGTTTTAGCATTAAGTTAATTTCCCCTGATAACATCTCAGCAATTGGAATCACTTAGAAAACATGGGTTTTTGATTCTAGACCTTGGTTCACATCCTTGCTCTTCCCATTTCTTAGTTGTGCAACTTGTGGCAAGTTAATAACCAGTCTGTTTCTCCTCTGTAAAATGGAGGTAGTTTCCTTATAATAGAATAACCTTTTGGTGAGGATCAAGAGGAGATGTTGTCTCAGAACTCTGATACAGTCCTTCTTAAACAGGGGTCCTGTTCTCTTCTGCACTCCTTCCCTTCCTTTCCTGTTTGTCACCTTGCTTCCTATAAGTTCAGGGAATAGTTTGGCCCCATTAAACATTGCAGAAATACCTTCTTGTCTCTAGCAAATCACACCTTGAAGATTAAATATTTGTATCAAGCTGAGTCGCATCTTTCTTAGAGGGAAAAGATGTTAATAGCTAGCAGCAGACAGCTTTATTGAACTCTTTCAAATGGAGAACTGCATAACGCTGGGCTCCAGAAGGCTTTGCCTAAATATCACATAGTACATGTATATTTTGGTTCTGGTTCTGGAGATATAAAGTGCTAATAACATACTAATTGGGTGTGAGAATGATTTACTTGCTTTGGAAAATTGCTTAATTATATCCTGAGTTGTAACAATGCCAGGAAAAAAATGATCATATCTTGGGAGAGTGTAAGAAAATTCAGATCCTCCCAGCATTCCTCTTCCATGCAAGGATCTTGAAAGTTCCTTCAACCTGCTTAACCTCCATGGAGTGACGCTTTCAGAAATGGAACTGTGTGTTCTAGATTGAAAATAAGTGACCTAAGGACAGGTTCATTATTCTGTTATCTTTTGAGATCTAACGGTTTTAAACATTCATTCAGACCTACTGGAAAATTACAACATTCTTTCTTCTAGTGTTTGCCAGGCTTCGTCGTGCCACCTGGGCCTGCTACCTTGTGAAGATCAGTGGGGTGGAGGAGAGCATACAATCTGAGCTAATCCCTGAAAGCTCTTTGGAGAGAACTTTTCCAGTGAGGCCCCTAACCTGCAGTGGCACCTGGCTTTCCAGCCTGTGTCTCTATCTCTGACAGCAAACTTCCATCATTCATTGTGCCTACCTTGAGAAACTCTATAAAGAAACTTCTGAAGACCCTTTTGAGAACTGTGTGCCAGTTTCAGAAAGGGGCAGGATTTTGGGTGGTGGTGTTTTTCTTCTGCTTGGCAACCTGGTTCAGGGCTATGGAGAGTCTTCAGATATTGAGACCTTGATTGATTGCATTGGAGCAGAGGCAGACTGGTGGGGCAGACATGAGGGTAGAGTACTGTATGCTGAGTGGTGTGTGTCGTGCTTTCTGACCTACTATCTCTGTCTCACAACTCTGCAGGGAAGGGCTGATGGTATTCCCACAAAGAAACTAGAGCTCAGAGAAGTTCTGAGAGTCATTTAAGGTCACCAGCTGGCCAGGACTCAAAGCCAGCTCTGTCCACTGCTCTGTGCTGCTACTCCCTTCCCCCCAGGACTCAGAAGGGGCTAATGTACAAATATGACTCTGTAGATTTTAGGCTTTTCAGAAAGAAGCACATGTGATATGGGATGGTGGGGAAGGAAGGAAGGAGTAAGAGTGTCATGTCATATATAATGAGATACTTCTTTGTCCTGGAATATGGTCTAAAACAGTCAAAGAATAAAATGTGTTCCCTTGTGGGTGGTACAGACAATCTGGGAGTGAATGGACATAGGATCAGCTAGCAGACATTGAGTATTATCTGCTGAGTTTGGATCTTGGCTGGGCCTTTTGACATGCCCTATATTCCTCATCAACTGCTCTGTAGGTTTGACAGCAATAAAACCATTCTATAGATGTGGATCCTGCACCCGCAAAAAAAAAACCCTCTATACTCACATAATTTTGGCCCTTTACTCCAGGTATTACTACTCAAAACCTGGAAGAGAGAGGCTCTTTTCAGCCAATATTATATGAAGCAGCAATGTTAGGCTGGAAGTAGAGGATACTGCATTCTCCTAACAACCTGTCTCTGGCTTCCAACCTCATTAGCTGGGGGAGAGAGGGGCTGTCTGCACTTAGTCATTCCCTGTGTATCGCATTTAGATTGTAAGGTTTTCAGTAGGTGCTGATGAGTAAATTAATTGCTCAGAGTGTACTTTATTTTTGTTTTGTAGTCTCCTCTAAGCCATGACCTCATCCTTAACCTGACTCAGGACGGGATCAAACTACTGTTTGATGCTTTCAATCAGAGACTTAAGGTAACTATAAATTACTAAAGTTTCATGTCAGGTTGATTAATATGTCCCATTGTGAGATGTTTCTGAAACTTGTAAGTGGGAGTAGACTTTCATGGTCTGAATTCAGAGTCTATGATGTAGGGGCTGAAGCTGTGCCTGTTTACCTAAAAACAGGGAAGCTAAAGGGTGGTTAGAGAGAGACTAGGAAGAATCCAGTCCCAGGCTCCAGGGGTGAAGGGCAAAGAGTGTTGAAGATTTGCAGAAGATGCTATGGGGAGGGGGCTTTAATGTTGAATAGTAAAACGAGAGGAGCTAAGTATTTGGCATAGATTATCCTGAGTCTTTAAAAAGGTACTAGAAATGCACAATAGGACCAAATGCACAATAGTCAAGTGTATGTATCTTGTTTTACTTCATTCTTAGGTCAAACAATATGACTTGGAAGATAAAAAATGGAACAGTTCTTCCTAAGATGCTGGGACTTAACACCACCAGCACTGAGTTGCTTCTTTAACCCCTTTGAGGAAGTGTAAACAAACAACTTGCTGGTGTTTAGGTTGTCTTAATTTGTGTTCAAGTGCAATTTACCAACACCTGTTTCAGTCCAGGATGTTTTTAATACATTGTTTACAAATGCCTGAGCTTCACAACTTAGTCATGTGACATCAGACTATGCCTCAGAGTCATGAGGTTGAATGCGGCTCTGGGCAGCAGCATGCCAGAGCCATTGTTAGGCTATGGAGTTGCCTTTCCAAAACACTTGAGTACTACATAGCTCTTGTCATCCTACCACAAGTGAGATGCTGAGGAGACAAGACAAAACATGAAAAAGAATCTGCACATGGAATGAGAATTTCTCATTTATGATGTTTTTCAAAAAGCAGAATTGGATGTGAACATTCTTAGCCCCACAGTTTCTTTGTCTCTCCTGGACTCCAGTCATCCTGTCTTTACAGACCAGAAGTTTCATACCTGGAAAGGGCACAGGATGGTCTTCAGTTGTGGTTTCATCACAAATTGGGGGGAAATTAATCTGGAAATTTATCTTTGACTCAGAAATCCGCTTCAGGAAACATAACTGAAAAAAACAATGGTGAGGGGAGTGTTTCCAGATGTTTGTAATAGGGCTTTTCATAGTAATGAAAAACTAGAAGTAACGTAAATGGACAACAAAAGGGGATGGCTAGGCAGCCCATGATAGAATCACAGCAGGGTGAGGACAGTGTGTATTTAGCAAGCACTTGGTACATGTTAGGTGCATGGCTCAGTGCTTCCCATGTATTTCCTAATTTAATCCTAACAAGCCTATGAGCAGTACTGTAGTGAGACAACGGAGGGACAGGATTAGTGGTCTGCCTGACACCAGGCTTTTAACCCTGTATTACCAGTGTGTGGTGACTGATCACTGGGATTAGAAATAGCTTAGGTTCTGTTGGTGGACGTGGGTAATAAATGGGATAAAAGCTGAAGAAAATGGTGTGAGCACACTATGCAGAAATGTGAGGGATAAGTATATTTGAATGGGAAAGGAGGTATATAGAACCTTCTCTTCTGCCTCTGTGGGGTCCTTATGAAGAAGGCAGGGCTGGGGTCCTGTTTAAGCCTCTGGAAACAGTGATGAAGCAATTCCTCAGGTGCCCTTGGTTGGCACCAAGTCTGTGACCTGACCCACCTGCTACTGCTCCCTCCGAGAGCTTCAAAATCCACCTCTCCCTGATGCTGTCTCCTGCATTCCCTACCCCCCTTACTAGGCCTATGAAAGAGCCCTGTGGAATGAGGCTTCACAAGTCACAACCTTTATAGCCACCTGTCTTTTCCTTTCCTATGTTGGCTGCTACCATGTCTTCCCTGGGGAAATCAAGGCCTTTTCCAGCCCAGAGGGTGGGAAATCATGGATTTCAGACTTCCCTAGCTGCTTGTCCCTGTGACCCAGCAAGCTCCATCGGCCAAAATCTGCATGTTGATTTTCCTAGGACATGAAGGACTCCAAGGCGGTCAGCACTCTGGGGTCCCTTGCCACAAGTGCCACCCTGAACTCTGTGATTAACTCTCGCCACTGTTCTCCCATTAGGCAGGCAGGGTTGAAGCACCTGAAAGTGTTGGTCTGGGCTCTTGGAAGTGGGTGACAGTGACACAGGAGGAACATCCTGGAGGCCCACCCCCACAGGGTGAGTGGCAGGAAGCCTTTTGGGGGGTCATTGGCCAGCTGTAGGGGTAGCAGTCAGGGAGTCAGAGTTTCTGGCCCTGCTATACAAGCAAGGCTTCTGGCTGAAGGTTGATGCCCTCTGCCAGCATGGGGCCCTGACCTTGTAAAATTGCATACTGGTTTGGTACGATACACTGCCATGCCCAGGCTTTCTGAAGGGAACAACAGGTATCTTATGAATCACAGCTATTCTCATGCTCTTCCACCTTTTGGCACCTCTTTTCATGCTTTTGAGCTTCATATTGCCTTTAGCTGACCTCATACCAGACAGGCTCGCCTGACATGTGTTGAGTACCTCCCCTGTGCATACTGTTGAGCTAGACAAGGGGCTTAGCTTTGTAGGATCATTGAGCAGCATACACATAAGTATTGTAAGAAAGCATTGATAAAAGTGCTATGATGGCCCAGCAGAGGAAGTGATTCTTAGCAGCTGGTAAGATCAGAATAGCTGCATTATAGTTAAGAGGTGCCCAACTTGTGGTTCAGTGCTATGATCTCTAAACAAAGTTAGGGACAAGGTCTGGCCAAGAGTAAACTATCTAGTATGTCTCAGTTTCTCTAGCAGTGCTAGATGCTTCTACACCCAGTGCCACACAGCCCCTTCCAGGATGAGGTCCAGATTGTCAGGGCAAACAGACACTGAACCAGTTCTGCTTGTGCCTCTACATTAAAGGCCAGACTTCCCAGCTAGAGGATGGTAAATGGTGCTTCAGGCCCCTGCCAGTCATGCTGCTGGCTGCCAAGCCCTTGACACCATTGGCATAGTGGATTTCATAGTTCTTACTGCTGGACACCACTAGTGTCTGAGTGTTCAATACCTTTTCCTTTGTTTCTGCCCTGAGTTTTTGGCATTTCTTCTGAGGCTGAACCCATCAAAACGTCACAAGGGCCCTAAGGTTCTCCAAGTTTAACCAGATGTCCTTCATTAGGGATATATTTGAATATTGTCACACTTGTCCTAAGCTAATGTAATATGACTTGTTTTCTAGCAAGATAGACCTCACCCCAATCTTTTTGTTTTGTGACCTACAGTATTTTGAAGCTATCTTTGATAAATGACTTGATTTAGGTTTTATACTGCAACAAAGTATGGAATAGGAGGAAGGGGGCTCTGTATCCAAGGTTACAGCCTTAAACAAGGATGGATTTGATTCTGTGGAGGGTTTCACTGTCCTATAGGGTTGTGTGTGTAGTCTTCTGCATGATCCTGCAGTAGATTAGATAGAAGAACCTTGACCCAGAGCATCCATAGACATATATTGAACAATCCACTGGAAGAGAGGGAAGGAGAGATTATGCTGTGTACATGGTATACGTTTCTCCTCTAAATTTAAAAATGAGAACAAAAGGTAATGTGCAGTGCTTCAGGAGAATTTTGGCTTTTTTCTTCACTATTCTATGAATGTCTTTTTAATTAATCTTTTTCAACTACAGAACATTAACAACTCTTAAACATTTTACTTATTTAATTTTTTTTAGGTGATTGAAGTATATGACTTGACTAAAGTAAAGTTAAAATATTGGTAAGTTTTATCCCCACTAGTATATGTCAGAGGATTGCTACAAATGGGCTTTATCTACTACTGTCATTAAGTTTGTAAAGGATTCCCATCCACAACATTTCTGAGATTACAGCCTGGTGCCATGATTTCCTCAGGCAACCTTCAAGCCTGCTCAGTTTCCTGGGAAAGAGAAGGAAACCTCAATAAGAACACACTGTATGAAAAATGCTTCACATATATGTCAAGTTATTTAATCCTCATAATAAACCAGGACCTCAGCTCAGAGGTGATGTCAGTGTCTCCTGGGTCACTGCTGCCCTCCCCTGCAAAACCTCTTTTGGCACCTGTTTATATTTTTATGAGTGACAGAGGTGGGACAGAAGGGTAATGTCAAAGCCTATGCTAAAAGGAATGCCAAAGGAACCACCTACTATTTGGAGGCCAAAATATGCTTTTTTAGAATGAAAGTGGAATGGCCTGTATGATGCACAAGTATTTGAGGTCCCATTATGGCAAGGTTCTGTGCTAGCATCTAGAATACTCTGTCCAGTAATGGTTTTCTTATAGGCTTCCCTTTCCCTTTGCTGAGGGTGTGAAAGAGCCTAGTTCCTAGGGCTGGTGTTTGCCAGTAGAGGAGTAGATTAAAAAAATGTGTAATAGCTCTGGCCCCGCAGGTTCTAGTTGTCTTCAGTCTTGTTGAGGCCTTTGTACCTCAAGGCCTCACCTCCTTTTACCCTCTTAAGAGTCAGTGGTGGTTAAGAGCGTGGGATTCTAGAGTCAGGCTGCCCTGGATTCAAGTTATGGCTTCATCATTTTATTACCTCTGTTAAGTCACTTAACCTCTCTGAGCTTGTTTTTTCATCAGAGAAATGAAACCAATAATGTGGCTGCTGGGTTAGGAAGATTACATGAGATAATGCTGGAAAAGCATCTAGCACAATACCTGGTTAAAAAAGAGGTGTTCCATAAATGATACTAATTTTTTGAAAATTATTCTTAACCTTTAAACATTCTGCTAGAGTCATAAATGCCTTATCATCGTGCTCATCATCTGAAATCACATGCCCCTGTTTATTCCCAACCCCTCCCCCACAACCCAGTTTTCTTTCCTTTGCACAGGATCCATTCCTTCCTGACCCACTTACCCATTCACCCAGTCTGTGATGCTGGCTCTTCTGCCTTTTAAGAAAACAAAACTGCCTTGCTTGGATACACCCATGTAAGGTGCTTGTCCCCCTTTAAGAAAGTTCCTTTTCAAGCCAAACTACTAGTAAGCATCCTGGAAAAACACATTAACACCTTCCATTACTATGGCTGCTCTTTATCCAAGTCCAAATGTCATGGGGCTGAAACCAGATTTATTTCCTTCTGAACTGTGCCTGGTGACCTCAAGTATCTTGGGAGGCCCTAGAGGATCAATCCATCAGCCTCAGGAAACTTGACTTGTTCTGACCTCATTAATTATCTCTTATTTTTAAAATCTTTAATTAAACTTTTATTTTGATATAATTTTAGACTCACCCAACCTGATTTAAGAAAACTGTTCCATCTCCAGTGATCTGTAAGCCCATTCTTCAAAACCTGGTATTAAAAGGTATCCTTGTTTTTCAGTGGAGTGCATTTTAACTCTCAGGCCATCGCTCCCACCATTGAGCAGATCGACCAGTCTTTTGGTGCAACCCACCCTGGAGGTAAGCCAAGCCCATCTGATTCTTCTGGCATCTGTAGCATCTGATTATCTGTGGCAGCCCATAGTGACAAACAAACCTGGCAAGTAAGTGGTGCCACCCTAGCCCCAATCCCCTACAGCCAGATTCCTATAAGATTTGGCAGTTGCTACTTGGGTGTGAAGGAAAGCTCTTCCCCTTTGTTTTCAGCCTAGTAGGTCAATTCAGAAATAAGACACAAGGAAGGTGTTTCCCATCATTACTCCCTTCTAGGCTGGTTTGAATTTGTAACCTCTGATGCCATTCAACTGTGTCATCTTCTTCTCTGCACTCCCACAGTGTACAACTCCGCAGAGCAGCTCTTCCACCTCAACTTCAGAGGACTGTCTTTCTCTTTTCAGTTAGACTCGTGGACTGAGGCTCCCAAGTATGAGGTTAGCCCTTCCTTTCCCATGGTATTTGTTGCCCAGTGTCCAGGTGCTGTGAATCGGCAGACAGTGCCCTTAGGGAAGGCCAAATAGGGAAGGACTTCAGGGACCAAGGTGGGTAGAGTGGGTGGGTTGACAGGAAGAGCAAAGCCCAAGCTGGCATTCGTAGAAAGAGGGCACTTCCCATTGCAGAGTGAGGTCAAGCTTACATTTCAGAGATCAGTCCAGTTGTGCCTTGCTCTGAAATTCAAACAAATTACTGTGTTTTTTCTCAGTGGCCTAAAATCTGGAAGAGTTTATTCTGTATCTGCAGTTACCTATTGCTTTTAGCAAAATGTTTCATTCATTCTTAGGCAACAACATGTTTAGGGTTATGAAAGAAAGCTTTTTATAAGGCTTACATTTACTAAAGGAGTCCACTCCTGCATTTTCTCCCTGATGATGGAAAGAAAAACCTAAGTAAAATTAAAGATGAACTTGAATGACTGGGGTAAGTTTATTGACCCAGAGCCAGGTTTGACTAAGCACTTTAACCTGGCCAGTTCTTGAATACCACAAGTTCTGGAGAAATGCCAGAGCCTGGTCACATGGCCTGCAGAGTGCTCTTAGATAAAACTTTTGTCCTGTGTTTGCAGCCCAATTTTGCCCATGGTCTAGCTTCTCTCCAGATACCCCATGGAGCGACTGTGAAACGAATGTACATCTACAGTGGAAACAGCCTACAGGATACCAAGTATGTGGGGTGGGGGTGGGGAAGCATGAGCTTCATGCTAAGGTCATGGGCTCCCTGGGAGAGAGGGCAAAGCCTCTGCTCAGTCTGTGCCTGCCCCCAGGGCTCCTGTGATGCCTCTGAGCTGTTTCTTGGGCAATGTGTATGCTGAGAGTGTAGATGTTCTTCGAGATGGAACTGGACCCTCAGGTTTACGACTTCGCCTACTTGCTGCAGGTCAGTTACTGGCTTTGGGGTAGTAGTTTCACCACTACATCCATGTTTAGATAGTCTAAAGTCCTGCATGCTTCGAGATAGTTGTTAGAAAACTAATGGTGCAGATGTTTATGGTTTAAAGCTTTCATTTAGATTTGTGAAGGAACGAGACATAGTCTAATCATTTGCAAATCTTAATAGGCAACAAGAGTACTGCTTCCCTTGGCGTGTACATAATATACAGCTTTGCAGTGGTTTCTACACTGTTTCCTGAAGATGTATCTTGTGGCCTGCAGTATTGTCTGTTCTCCCCTTTTCCACACTTTATGCCCAGTTCTCAGAGTAGGCTGGCAGGAGGGACTTATTGAATTCATATTTGGCCACATCCTGCTGAGAATTTTGCTGGCTATGAACAAAAAAAGAGTTGTTCGCTTCAGTGGCTTGTCTCTCCAAGATCCACACCTCATTTTGCAGTTTTCTTGTGTCTGGCCAATATCAGCTACTTTAGACCCTGGATCATGCTTTAGTAGTACAGGGATCTCTAGTAATACAGAGTTTGCCTCCACAAAGACAGCCTAGGAGCCAACATAGAGACTATGACTTCATGGGGCTCATAATCTAGCCAGCATTGGTTCATAAGTTGGAGTCTTGCATCAGTCTCTGGGGCAGTGGTTCTTAACTGTTAAGAATCTGGTATATAAACTGTAAACTCACTCCCTTGAACAATTGGGCAGTTCACAACTCCAGGTTGGAAATTTCTTAAAATGTAGTTTTCTAGCCAAGGCAGAACACCAGCTATTTAGGAGTGTTGCACTCAAGCTGTACTTTCTGAGAGAATTAAGATGTGGCACCAGGGTCAAGTGATAGGGGCTGTCTTCTCAGGAAGATCAGTGCTTGAAATGGCCAGATAGTTATCCCAGGTGACAGCAGGAAGAACCTGTGGGGGTGGGCTTTTCAGCAATTCTGACTGCCATCCTGCACAGCACACTTCTAGCAGTCATATCTCACCGCTTACGGGGTAAGTGGGGAAAACACTTAAGTCAGGGCCTCACCGAATTATTGTCCATCCAATCCAGTACTCACTGAGTTTTCTTTGGCAAGCAGAAGGATATCTTGTCTCAAAAGATCCATTTCTCACATCTTTCCTTATGGAGTGTGGCTACAGTAATGCTTTTAACATGGAAAATCAGTTTAACAATAATTTATAGGAAGATTCACTCGAAGAAATCAGACACTAGAATAGTCTCTAAGGGCAACTTCACCTGGGTAGCTGGTAGACAAGAGGGAAGACTCACCTTTGAAGGGTGCCTTCCCTAGAGCGCCATCTGGATATTCCAGGTGTGTGGTACCTGGAGAGGTTGGTTACACGGTCCAGCTTGACAAGACTTTTGGTCGGTACTATGGATTAACTGTGTTTGCCTAAGCTACATAATTTATAGACAGAGATTATTGTGAAGTATGCTTTTCCCAGGATCTAGTTCATTTAAATAAGCCTTTATTTGCCACTCAGTGTATATGTGTTGTGCCTAAAGACTCTTGGGTTAGTTGGAGAACTTGGTACCTAGTTTTTCAGATTTTCGATCCCTGAAGTCTTCTGTATATAACAAATGGATTGCTAGACATGAAAGAGCTTTAGCAACTGTAAAGCCCTGTGCAGAGTAAGGTAATGAAGTAATGGCTATTATTCATGGTACCAGGAATTGTAGTCTTACTTCAGTTTTTGGCTTTCTTTTTTATTTTGGGCAAAACATTTTATATACCTGCCCCTGTGGGAAAATTTTATTATTGGTGTGTCTGTTGCTCTTCCATAACCTCTTCCGTGTGTGTGTGTGTATGTGATGGAACCGCTTCTGAAATGTATTAGACAAAGTCAGGGTGTAAAGATTCTTCCCAGAGAAGAAACTTTTGGCAAATCAGGTTATTTCATTCTCCCACTTTTCTAATTTGTCTCTTTCTGATGTTAGTGAGTCTATCAGGTGTTAGTAAAATTAGGAAATAAGTTAATGGGTGCTTCACTCTTGGCTCTTCTATAGAGCAATCTTTAGGTTCATTCTCTGGTTTAAGGTTACCACTGAGAAGTATCTCTTAACATAAATCTTTGTATCTTGTCACAACCTGGAAAGTGGCAAGAGGTAATAGCACCCCACTGTATACTTCCATAGCACCTCTGCTGCAGCTTATTGCAGCACAGTTGTGTGATCTGATTAGGATCTTCACACCGTACCCTCCAATGTGGGCAGAGACTGCACCTGTTTTACTCACCATTGTTTCCTCAACATCTAGCAAAGTGTCCTAGCCCATGGTAGTCAATACATAAATATTTGGTAAGTAAGTGAATAGTTTCCAGAGTTCCATGTCACTTCTGTGGGACTGAGTGAGTCTCTGGCATTACTTTCAGTAGATAGTGATCTCTTGTACACAAGCCCTGGTTACTTGTATTTCTACTTGTATGCAGTCTTGCACCCAAAGCAGAATTGGTAATGCACCATGCAACCAGTGGCCTCTCTGGATCCCCTAGGGCCTGGGCTACAGGATCTCAGGCCCTGACTGGAAACCTAACCACTTTTCCCTTGTTCTCTGCAGGTTGTGGACCTGGCCTATTAGCAGATGCCAAAATGCGGGTATTTGAACGTTCAGTGTATTTTGGAGATTCTTGCCAAGATGTTCTTAGCATGCTTGGCTCTCCACACAAGGTTTTCTATAAGTCAGAAGACAAGGTAGGGGAAATGTGTTTATAGAGTGGATAGGCAGTCTCTTATTTTTGTTGTTTAATCAATATAACTTAATATTGAATAAATATAAACTGTTTGCCATTTTCCTATAGAATCGGTTCTGTTAAAACTGATAGGAAAGTAAATTGAAAGTTCTTCCCCGACCCCTTCGATCAGATTGTTTTGCTTTTCTTTGGATACCAGGGCCCAGTCTTCAGTCAACCAAAGCTTCATGGGTCGTTCAGCATCAGTAGCTGGGACTCCGTACTCTTGCTTACCCAACAGCTTGATGTTATACAGAAACACAATTTGTAGACTTTCATTTAATCCAAGAACTGTTGAAGTAGTTGGACTTTAATTTGTTGTGATTTTTTTCCTAACAGATGAAAATTCATTCTCCTTCCCCTCATAAGCAAGTTCCATCCAAGTGCAATGACTACTTTTTTAACTACTTCACTCTCGGAGTGGTAAGTTGAGGTGTCTTAGAGAAGTATTCCATTTCTGTGGGGGGTGAGTAGTGCACCTGGGCGCAGCTGTTACCATGCCTAGCAGCTGGCTGTGCCCAGTTTTGTCTTGCAGTGGCATTGGTACCCCAAAATAAGCCTTCCATGCCCCCAAGATTGTTGAATTCCCTGGCAGGTCTTGACTTCTTTTCTGAGGAAAACATGCGACATAGGTGGAAGCTGTGGGAATCATTCAGATTAAGATGCTTTGGGAACTAGCCTTTTGTAGAGCATAGAATCCTCTTCTGGAGTCACAAAACAGGGAGACTAAAAAGTCTCAAAAATAGTGGAAGTGTGCTTATGTATTTTGGGGGGATCATTCCAGAGGCATTGCTCCAACACTATGCTCTAGACCTAGGGTGCTGAGAGGAGCTGGTAGCCACCATTGGTTCTGACTTCCCAGCTGGTAGATGGGATGCATGTGTGAGAAATGATGGTGTTCACACTGCACCACATCTCAGGGCAGGACTGGCATGGACCTTGGGTCTTCTAACCTTTGAGCTTTTTAAGGCCTTAGGTCCTGAGGTAGCAAAGAAAGGGTAGATTCCAGAGAAGGAGAGAGGACAGACTGGGTCTACCAAAGAGGAGCCAGGATTAGTCGGGGAGTGGCAGTGGGCTCATAAGCTCTGGAGGGTGGGAGGGAATGGCACTGTTGTAAGCTGGACCTCTTTTGAGTGTCAGAGCCAATGATGCTGTGTCACAGGGAGGATGGAAAGAATGGACAAGCCCTAATAGGACTTAGTGTATGACTGTTGGTGAAGGAGTGGAGTCGGGTAACCCTGGGGTCACAGACCTGAATAGCTGGCAGGGTGTGAAGCTGGGAAGGGTATGGGGATAGGAGGAAGTGTTCAAGGGGCAGCATTAAATCCAGGTCTGAGTCCTGGTGAGAGGCTGGAACTTCAGTTCCAGGGGTTGCTGACTTCCACAGAGAGGGCCTAATGGAAGCCAGAAGGGTCTGTCAGGTTGTGGTGTTGAGAATTGCCTGGTGGCTTGAGCCCCTCAAGAGGCAGGTAGCTCCTGAATCTTCTTGGTAGTCTTTAAGCCAAAGTCTCTTCTTGGTTAGATTTTTTTTTTTATCAGGTGCTTGTCAGGAAAGATCTCCTTGACATGTTTGAGTTCCCAAGCAGTGGAAACTGTAGCCGCCTGTACCTTCTGGGCCTGCTGGTACAAGGTTTGGAATGGGGAGGTCTATAGATGGTTGGGTTCCCCTCACCACCACCACTGAAAATGTCCAGTGAAGGCTGTTTGGTCTCAGCTGTCCCCTTGACTGTTGTTTGGGAGAAAGCTGTTGCCCATGGGCATCCCCACAGTGGAGTAGATGTCTCTGAGTTGAACATGCCCCTGCCCTCTTTCAGTAAGTTTCTCTACTTGGGCCTACTTGTTTTCTATCCCAGGACATTCTCTTTGATGCGAATACACACAAAGTGAAGAAGTTTGTCTTACACACCAATTATCCTGGGCATTATAATTTTAACATGTGAGTATACTGTATCTGCCCCTATGGGAAGTGAGCTTTGGGCTGAAAATCCCCAGGAAAGGGAGCTTGTGGCTTTGGATGTTTGCTACATCTGACTTTGTCTACACCTGAATTCTTGCTGTTTTGTGGGAAGTAAACATTTCCTGAGGGTTTGCCTTTTCCTGGTATATAGCCAGTACACCTTGTGTCTTTCCATTTGTTACCCATTTTACAAGTAGAGAAAGCTTAGTGTCTTATCCAAAGTGATAGGGTCTTTGGACCCCTGAGCAATGCCCGTTTCATCTGACTCCAGTGCCTGAATCTGGCCTCCTCCAGGAAACACTGTGTCAGGCCCAGAACCAGGGCTGTGGGCAGGTGTGCTTGATTGTATTTTTCCTGGGGTGCAGGGTTGAAATGTGGGGGTATCAGACCTCCCAGGAGACCCAGACTTTATCCATCTGCCTCCTCTCTCTAGTTACCATCGCTGTGAGTTCAAGATCCCACTAGCCATAAAAAAAGGTGAGTAGTGAATGTCCCTAGGGTAAGGAATGGGTTTTGGGGTCAGTCTTTCACAATAAGAGACAATGATCCAAGCAGAGAGGATGTAGTGATTGAGGAGTGTTTACCCACCTGCTTTCACGGGTAGCCTCAACTCCTCTGGGTTGGGCTCTTTTTTCTGGGTGCTACAATCTTGTATGACTGTGGGATTGCTGGTCTCTGAGGAGGAGAGTTTCCAGCCTACAGCTGACTCATCTATATGCTCCAACCCTGCCTCATGTCTCCTGTCCACTGCTGGTTAGTGTAGCTCACACATGACTGACCCCTTCAACCCTCCACTCTCTTCTACTCAGGAACTCTCAAACAGCCATTCTCTCCTCACTCCATCCTGCAACCCAGTGCAAAAGGGGCCAGGTCTGGATTCTGCCTAGGGCTGGAGTCACAGGTGGACTGAGCCCATCTATCTGAGCAGGTGTGGAACTGAACTCAGGCTGGGCGAGCTATCAATCATCCCATTTTCTCTTTTCAGAAAACGCAGATGGTCAGACAGAAACATGCACGACCTATAGCAAGGTGAGCGCCTACTTTCCCACCTGACACAACCAAAGAATGGGATGGGCGTGAGTGAGCCTGTCAGCAGTCCGGAGCCCATGTCCTCTGGGCCAGCCATTGGTCATAGGTATGATCAGGTCCCTGCTTACTCCTTCCCACCCCATCCCTCTTGCAGTGGGACAACATCCAGGAGCTCCTGGGCCACCCTGTGGAGAAGCCTGTAGTCCTGCACAGGTGAGTTGAAGGTTGCTGTCTCTGACCACCCCATCCTGGTCCTCATAGCCCAGAAGGTCCAGGGAAGCCTACAAGTGGGTATGGCTTAGGAATGACAGAAATGTCTAGTGTTGCCTCAAACATACTTCTTGCCCTCACCCTGTGCA
Source organism: Smutsia gigantea (assembly GCA_032199065.1). NCBI lineage: Eukaryota > Metazoa > Chordata > Mammalia > Pholidota > Manidae > Smutsia > Smutsia gigantea. The sequence goes on along the minus strand of JAVSCE010006953.1, from coordinate 39,368 downwards.
TTAGGAATGGGCTAGCTGTTCTACATGTTTACCTGTACCAGAGAGGTTGCTCCCTGAGGATAGCCCCTCCTCCCACCTACCTCCAGATATGGGGGCCCTTTCACTCCTAGTTACTGAGAAAGGAAGGCAGTTTTGACTGACTGTCCTGGGCTCTTTTTTTACCCATCAAAGCTGCTCCGTTGTAGTTAGTTCTCAGGCCAATACCTGGTTGCCGTGCTGCCTGAGGATCCTTCTCCCTCCTGATTTCTCCCCACCCTAGCCTAATTGCATGATTTTCTATGCTCTGTTGAACTGTGTAGGATTCAGAGCTCAAGTGAGGCCTGTCACTGCCCCTGGGACCTGAAGGGCCTGTGTGGGAAACATACAGTCAGGAGAGACCACTAGACATAGCCCCCATTCCAAAAGGGACTGGATGCTTTGCCTGGCCTCAGCCTCTGTCTGCCCATCTAATTCTGGCTTCCCTGGCCTCAGGTCCTCCTCGCCAAACAACACCAACCCATTTGGTTCCACATTCTGCTTTGGTCTTCAGCGGATGATCTTTGAGGTAAACCCTGGGGGTTGATGGGCTGGTGGTCATGGTAGGAACAGGCAGATGATTGAGAGAGACTGGGGAAGGCCTAACAGCCCTGCTGGGCAGGTTAATCCTTCCCCAACAACCCTGTCAGCCAAGAACCTGGCCTACACACATTTAACAATGAGAGTTCAGAAATTCTGTTGGAGAAATTCAGAGTAATGGAGGCTAAAGCAGTGATCTATATGCAACAAGATGAGAGGTAACAGGGATCCTACATTTATATCTGAAAACATTACAGTAGGAAATGGAACTACAGGGCAAGTGGGGCTCAGCCTGGGGGTGTTTTGAATACCATGTGAATGAACGTGCTGTGGGTGAGGCCCCACTGGCTTGGGAGAAGAATGGGTTTCTCCTGTTTTCCCTTCGGGATGTTGTGTCTTCAGCCAGCCCCTAACAGTTCCCAAAGAACTGAACAAATAAGCTTAGTTTATGGACCCCATAAGGAGCAGGCAGCCCCTGGGGCAGAGATGACTCCTAGCATGTGTTGGGGGATGTTACGGGATCAGCCCAGCCACATATGCTAGTGTGTTGCATGCACGACCTCCAGACCCCATGCCCGGGAGCTGTCTCAAGTCCTTTTTCTGCAGTCACAGCCCCAGTACGATCCCACTGGTGGTTTCTGTGGGTCTGATTGCCTGCTTTGCCTACAACCCTTCTATTCCCCCTTGACTTGCTGTCCTCTTCTCACACCAGGTCATGCAAAATAACCACATTGCCTCGGTGACCCTGTATGGCCCCCCAAGGCCTGGTGCTCACCTGAGAACAGCAGAGCTCCCCTAAGGACGTCATCGCCCATGCCCCTCTGCTCCATGGAACTGTGCATTGCATCCTGCTCAGCAGGCTTCCATGTGCCACCCTGTGGGTTTTCTTGGACACCTTGCCAGTGTTGAAAGGCTGTTGTGATGTTCTGATGTAGGGCTCAGGCTAGGTGCTCTGCCATGGAGTGAGCAGCCCAGATGTCCTCTGTCTGTCCTCAGCCTGCTGGTGCCAACAGGGACACAGACTGCAAAGAGAAGCACAAAGTCTGGACCCAGGCGCTCTAGACTAACACATAAGGAGGCAGGGTTCTGTCTCCCCTGTCCACACACATTGGGAAAACTTGGGACTCTTCTGTGGCTGAGGACACAAGTACCCAGGACGAGGACAGGGTGCTGCCTTTGGCCCAACATTGCCACATGACCCTTAAGGCAAGCAGGTAGCATGTCCATAGTACTTGGTTGTGACTTTTGCACTACATCCACTTTAGTTACTTGATGAGCTGGCTGTGGCCAAGGTGGCCCACCTGCCATTCCCTGTTCCTTTCTTGCACGTGCTCCCAGCCAGGCCCAGTAGGCACACCCAACTGGTTGAAACACTGCTTTCTGCCATCCAGGTACATGCCCATGCCTGATTCCCACACCTCTTGGAGCCGGCCTTCAAGGTTGCTTGTACTCTCACTCTGCCCCAACTTTGTTGGCAGGCTGCATGTTTCCATCCTATTTGCCTCTTTTATTTAATGCCAAAGTTTTAGCCAAAGACATCTTCCTCCTTTTATTGTGTTGCAGCATTCTGTTCTGCACTGTGGGCTGGCTCCCCCGCCCCAGTCCTTAGACAGTGTCCCTAGGCCAGGCCCATTCATAACTCAAGGCCTCTGGGGGCTCAAGGAGGGCAGGGCTGCTCAGTCTCTTCATGGATCTTGTTAAGGAAGGTAGCATACGTGCTTTACAAATATTAATCCTTTTGAAAAGAATTGAGAAGAGAAATGTATAATTTTATCCCATTTTTAATATTTTGGTCTAGCAACTTGTGATACATAGATGACAATTTTGTGAGTTTTTCAAATGTGTGTATAGATTTTTGTAAATACGACTTTTGTAATTAACTCATGTACAGCCTCATCCTGTATAGTTTAACAATGAATGTGCAGGGGACCTGCCCTGGGCTCCTTTGTTGTTTCTGGGCCTACAGCCAAGCTTGTGTGGCACTCCCATGACTTTGTGACTGACTGATGTCTTCCCATTTGGACTGTGACCTGGCTAGAGGACCCCCCCAACACACATATCCCACTGTTGGGGCAGCCAGGACTGTTCCCGTCCCCCTAGAACGGTGGAACCTTCCTCATTCCCTGCCCACATCCCTCCTCCAATAAAGACCTATGCACTCAGCAATGGCTCATCATGTGCTATTGCTGGGATGTTTGTACTAAAGCGTGGGGGAGTTGATTTTTTGAGAAAGAGGGTTGTTGAAGAATATGGGAAGATTTGTAGTGCCGTTATCTTAGAAGAGGTTCCTAGGCTCCTGAAGGAGGCAGCCTCTGCTAGGAGACTGGCATACTTGTGTGGGTGTAGGTTCTTGTGCAGTGGGTAGTTGGAGATGAAAACTAGGTAGGACAGTACACTCAGGTGTCTCTGTGTGCCTGCCCATCTCTGGTGTTACAGCCAGACCTGGACGCAGGAGGAGTTGTCTTCAGGATAGCAGACCTCAGAAGATCCAAAGACATGGACAGGGCTGAAAATCCAATTTGGTGGGGCAGGTAGGAAACAAAATGCCTACTTTCAGAATAGGTTGTGGCAGAATGCCTGCCAGTTCCATGAGACCTGAGCGCTGTCCCCTGTCCCCTCCATACTGTGGGGACCTGCCTTGAAAAATATCTGCATTTGTCAGCATCCTCGGGGTTCCAAACCAAGGAGTATGATCAGATTCCATGAGCCTCTGCCATTCCTCCCACCCACAAATATAAACCAATTATTTGGTACTAGGAGGATCAGACATGTCTCTACCTGCTTAGCAAAGAGCCTGGCGCTCTACCACCTCACCCTGGCTATCTAAAAGGACCTCCACTTGATTGATTCCAAACTGTCTCCCAGTGTGTGAGCCAGCAGGGCCAAAACTCAGCCTTCATTCCCTGGGATCCTGTGGAAGTGGACACTTAGCGATATGGGGCTAGAGCCTAAAGTCTTCTACCCTCTTCTCAGGAAAAACTACATACACCCGCAATAATCTGCCTGGGAAACCTCAGCGTCAAACTCACTACTATATCCTGGGTTGGAATGAGGGGAGCTTGGGACTGTGATAGGTGGCTAGGGGCCCCACCGGAAGGGGCCAGCAGCAACATGTCGTGGATGCGCACAGGCTGGCCCGTGGGGCCCATGCAGCAGGCGCCACATAAGCCAGATGTCTGCAGCAGAGAGCCCGTGCACTACAACCAGCTCACGGTAAAAGCAGGGGTCGAAGGTGTGCAAGTGAGGTGCAGCTGAGGGCCGGGGGATGCCAAAGGTACGGAAAGCAGGGTGAGACTCAGGCGTGAGCCGCAGGCGCTGTAGACACATGCCCAGAAAGACGTCGTCGATGGGAAAAAGCTCAACCTGCGCACAGGCACTGGCCAGACGGTGCAATGTGACTCCCGAAAGCACGAAGCCACCGCCACCTGCGTAGGCGGGGTAGACAGGCAGGCCGTACACAGCCTCGGGGATGTAGTATTTGCTGGCCCGCGCTCGTATTGGCCGTGCCTGCACGATCACGTCACCCGCAAGCAGGTCCTGTGCAGGGTCCCGGGGTGCCAGGAACTCCAGTAGATTTCCCACGTGGACAAACACGTCCGAGTCGCCCTTAAAAACGAAGCGCACGTCGGGGCAGTAGGCTGAGGCCCAGGCCAGAAAGTGGATCTCCTTGAGCGTTAGATTGAAGAAAGTGTCGTCAAAAGCCCAAAGCAGGATGTCCGCGAATGCTCGGCTCTCAGCACGCAGCAGGGCCCTCCAGTGCGTTGGTGTGCCTGCCCCCTCCGCTTCCGCCCCCTCTGTGCCCGCACCCCTGGGTACACCCAGCAAGAACACACGGCGCACCAGCGCCCCCCGCACGCGACCTTCAGCACCCCACGTCTGGCGCACGGCTTGGCGCCGCTGGAAGTCAGCCGCCACTGACTTGACAGCAATGAGCAGGTCGGGTCCGCCGCCGGAGGCGCCATCTCCTTGGCACTTGCGTGGCTGGTCGATGAGCAGGGGGAAGCGTCGCTGGTCTTTGGCACGCAGGTAGCGGCCGAAGTCAAAGGGTCCGGTGGGCGTGGGCGTCTCCGGCGTATCCTCTTCGTAGACCGGCGGGACTACGCCCGCATCCAGTGCCTGAAATGCGCGGAGCTGTGGGCTGGACCCCGGGGCTGCCCCACCTTGTGCTCGCGGCGCGCTCGTCGTCGGGCCCGTGCCCTCGCGCTGCGCATAGAGCAGAAGGCCGAGGGCAGCACCGAGAAGCAGCGTGAGCGAAGCGTCCCCGCGTAGGCGCAGCCTCCGCCTCATGTCCGTGTAGTCGGCGCCCGCGCCCCTGCGGAGAGAGTCAGGGGCTCGGGGGACGCGGAAGCCAGCAGCCGGCAGGGGCTCGCGGCCCCGCCCTCCCCGGTGGGAAGGGATACTGGGCCACACGCCAGGGGGCTTCAGCTACCGGCCGTTCATCCCCCTCCGGTGGTCTGATCCCCTAACCGTGATGGGCGCCTGAACGAGCTGTAAGTTTCTCCTAATGATCAAGTACCACCCCCTCAGCTCCTGCCCAAGACGGTGCCCCAAGAGCAGGACTGGGAGACTAGAAGCACTGGCCCCACCCCCTGCCCTCCTTCCCTGCGCTGAAGCCGAATCCCTTCTACCCGTCCCTACCCACCACGTCGGTCCTTGAGATTCCGACACTCAGACACTCACGCTCGTCCCTTGGGAGCGGCGTGGCCCCGGATGCCAGGGCCTCCGGGGCTCAGCGCAGGGTCCCAAGGGCGGCCATGGATGGGGCCTGGGCCAAATGCAGCGTTGGCAGGAAGGGGGGCCCGGGCTGCTGCCACGTGACCCTTAAGCTTTGAGCGCTCGGACATCTGGAGCTCAGCTCCGCCCCTGCGCCGCCCGGGAGCACTGTCTCCTAGTGGGGACTAGTAGAGGGATCTTCACGGGGCAACCCTCTCTGGGCAGGCCCGAAGAGGTGGATTCTGGGCTCGGAGCAGGCTCAAAACCCCGAAATACACCCTTCTGGAGGGGTTGGGGGGCGGGAAGAGGCATTAGCCTCTCTGGTTAGTTTCCCCTCCCCTGTCTTTCGAGAGTAGGGCAGGCAGGTCCCAAATCCCTGGTCTACCAGGCAGGGCCCATAAACTGCTGCCTCCTTACTCTGGGTTTGGCCATGCCTCCCAGCATGTGCGCGCACACACACACACCTCATTCAATTTTCACAACAACCCTGGCAGCAGCTCTCATTGCTCATGCCCAAATGGAGACACTGAAGTGTTAAGTGACTTTCCCAGGATCATACGGGAGTAAGGTAAGAACACTGCCCCAGGTCTTCCGGGATTCAGGCTAGGTCTGCTGTCCTCCCTTGCCTCTCTCCCATCCATTCACTGGGATACAGGACAGGGGCGCAATCCTGTCTTAACTTCACAGGTGAGTACATCAGACTGTGTCCCAAGAGGCAGTTCTGAGTACTCTGGTCCCTAGAACTCCAGGCCAGCCTAGTCTCCTGCAGGTAGAAATAACCAAGCCTGGGTCACTACAGGCTAGGTTGGGCTGGCCAGGATTGGTTTAGCCTTGGGGACTCCTGAAGTAGGCCAGAGAGCAAAGGGTTTAATGTGGATCCCAGGTGAATAGAGAGGTGCTCTGGAGATTGTGCCCAGTCCCTGCCTAGTTCTGCTGCCAGCTCACTCTTCCTGGAACTCAGAGCCTCCAGGTCCCAGCCTGTGCAGTGAGCCCTGGAGTAGACAAATCCCACACCCCACACCAGAGATTGTGAAGATAGGCTACAGGAACCAGAACTGCCATGCAGCACCATCCTCTTTCCAGTGGCTATGCCTTCTCCTTCTGATTTCTTCCCACCAATGTTTTCCTTTAAAAAGCCACCCCTCCATCTTGAGGCTCACTCTCCTGTTCACACCTTCTCAGGAATCCTCTACTCTGGCTTTCTCCACTGCCTCACCTCCCAACCCTCCTGCAGTCTGGCTTCAGGCTGTCCCAGATGTCCCAGAAACAGCCCCCACCTTTTCCCTAACTCCAGTGGACAACTCTTCAGCCTTGACCAGTCTGCAGACTCCATCACAGCAGGTGAGTAGTCCCTTAGCTTCCAAATCAGCTGGTTTTCCTCCTTCCTCTTTGAGCTTTCTGGTTGGTGTCCTTCAGGACCCCACCCTGTACCCCCCACCCCGCCCACTCCCACCTGTCCATCCATGAATCTTTAGCCCTCTTCCCTGAACTCAAAACTTTCTCCCTGTATGTTCTATAGGAACATCATGCCCAGTTTGTCCTGAACAGAGCAAGCACTTCACCTCCCCCAGAGCTCCCATTTAAGCAGGCAGCCCATCCTCCATCCAACTGGCAAAGGCAGAAACTCTGGGGTCTTCTCTCAACTCACTCCACATCCAGTGTCACCAGGCCTGTTGGCCTTCCTCCCAGACACCTCTCAGTTTCATCCGTTCTCTCCATCTCTGCTGCCACTGCCCCAGCCCCAGCCTGAGCCACCATCTCCCCCCTCTCTCTTTCTCTCTCTCCATCCTCACCAGCCTCCCAGCCCTAAATCCTGAAACCCTTGAAGGGCTTCTCACTGGCCTCAGGATAAAATTCAAACTCTGTAAAATGGCTTACCAGACCCCATCTTTCTGCCTTCCTCCCTTACCAATGGGTCTCTCTGCAAATCCACCCACCTCTAGATCCAGCCACTCTAAACTTTCTGTTCTTCTAACATCCTCCCTGTCACCTTCCTCAAGACATCACCTGAGGTTGGCTATGCCCAGAATATTGCCCTTAGTTCAACCTCTTACCCTATTCACACTAATCTCTCTCCCAGGAAGCCTAACCCTTAAGCTGGGTTAGGGCCCTGCTTGCTGCTCCCACAACTCCTTGTATTTTTCACATAAAAACAAAAACAAAACAGGTAATATTTTATTACCATTGCTTAATATTTGAAGTCCCACACTGAGTGTGAATTGGTGACACAGAGGATTTGCGTATGGTGTTCACCACAGTATTTGCAAAACCCAGAATGACTCCTAGGACACAGCAGATGCTTATTGAGTAGTTGTTCAGTGGGCGAAGAGGTAAGAGCTGGCCAGAAGCCCCTCTTCTGAGGTGGGAGAAGGTGAGGAGACCTCTGTGGCAGGTCACCCACGCTGTCTCTACCTTAGTATCTGCAACTGAATCCCCAATGGCACCTCAACAGGCACCCGTGGGTGTTTGTCCGTCTCCTGGAGAAGGCAGTCAAGTCTGCCCAGCAGCTCCAGCAGTTCGGCCAAGTGGGGTTCTAACTGTGGTCTCGGAGTCGCGTGGATGGACAGGAGGTCAGAAGTAGCAGCAAATGTGACCCTAGGGTCATCTAGGTGCTCCAAACCCTGGGCCGACCGCCCCTTTCTATGGTGCCCAGCCTAGGCCACGCCGCCATGGGGATTCACCAGGCCCAGCAAGTCCTCTGCCAGGCTGGTGAGCTCGTTCTCCTCGAGCGCCTCCACTAGGCGCTGCAGGGTGGCGCGGCGGCCCTCGGCCTGCACGAAGCGCCGCAGCAGCTGGAACGCCTGCTCGTACAGCCCTTCGCGTTCATACTCATAGGCCAGTGAGTCGAGCGCCGGGTCTCGCAGCGCAGGACAGCCACGCTGCAGGGAGCGCCCCACCTTGCGCCATTTCAGGCCCACTGAGCGCGCGAACGTCTGTTGGTCCTGCAGGCTCAGCGGTCGGTTCACTGTGGGGGTAATGGGAAGCGGAGTGAGCTGGCACCGCAGACCAGTACCCTTTCATCCCCGCCCTACTGCTACCCCACCCAGACCTTGCTCCTTCCTAAACTCCACTGTCCCGATGACCCGGCCTCTCTCCGCCTCTCCGCGCACGCCTCACCTACGGGTTGACCCTGGAACAGAAAAGTCTGGCCGGATGACGGTGGCAGCGGTGGCTTCTCCGATGGAGTGGGGGCCGGAGCGACCTCCACGTCCCCGCCCTGGCTGCCCGAGCCGCACGTCAGATTCTGGAACGCATCCTCCAGCTCAGCGAGTTCCTCGTCGCAAAGCCGGTCGGGCTGGGTTGGGGAGTGCAGTGACGGTGGGGATCTTAGCCGTGGATACCCGCCCCGTCCCACCCTGGCCCCAGCCCGGCCGCACCTTCTGGTCGAAGATACAACTCAAACAGCGTTCCTCATCCGCCAGCCAGGCGTCCAGCCGTTCCGCGCCGGCGCGCAGCTCCAGTTGCAACGGCACCGAGCGCAGGGCTAGCGCCGCCGCCAAGCACCCTTGCAGCACAGCGTGCAGCGCCCCCTCGCGGTAGGCACGGAGAAAGCGGCCGCAGAGCTGACGGCCGCAAAAACGCAGCTGCACAATCAGCTGCGGGTCGTTGCGGTGGATCTTGAGCATCTGCAGCACGTCGGGGCTCCCGCCGATCTCTGAGAAGGCGGGCAGTCAGGTGCCAGGCGGTCCCATGCGGGCTCATTCTCCAAGGGGCCGAAGGAGGGGTGAAGCCCGCAGTCGGACCCCCTCCCCATCCCCAGACCTTGGGGACTCCGGGTTACCCTAAAGCCCCCAGCTGGGAAACAAAATGAGATGCAGACAGCAACAACACATATGAAGGCCAGGACATATCAGAAGGAGCACCCTACGATGGGATGTATGCCACCCTATCCCAATCTCTGAAGCCCCAAATGAGTGTGGGCAAATGGACGTAGGGAGAGACTTCGCAGCAGAGGAACGGTTGCCAAGCCGTGTAGGTAGGCAGCCGGCAGGGCAGCAGAAGGGCGAGAGGTCTCAGGAACTCGGTCCCATCAAGTGCAGCTCCCACTGACCCCAGAATGAAAGAGGCTTTCACTGCTCTAGGGGATCCCCCAAACGGCTTCAGTCTCCTGTGGCCTCTGTCCTGAGATGGGAAAGGGGGACCCTAAAGGTAGGTACTGGGGAGTGGGTCTTGGGCAAGGAGCCCTGCAGTGAGAGAGGAAAAGAGGAGAGAGGTGTGTGATTAGTAGAAGCAGTGAGCCAACTGGTCTAGGGAGTGGGGGTGGGGGGTGCATCGAGCAGAGGGACGTTAGTGCACACATAAGTAGATCGTACAGACACGGGGACATATGTCTACACTTAAGGGCACATGTGCATAAACAGAGAAGACAGAACCTCCGCAACCAAGTAATGTGGTGGTTAAGCACAGGCCCATAGTTGAGGAGGCGGGGTCTCAGCCCCTGATCCTGCCCGCAAAGGCCTCAGGCCACCCCTCCCTCTCCAAGTGGCCCACCTACTCACGCACCTGCCAGTGCAGTCCGGAGAGCCCTGTACACCGCCATCTTCTGCTGAGGGTGAGCGTAGGCATCTGAGAGAACCACCTTATCCAGAGAGGACTCCACAAACAGGTATGCGCTGCCCACCCACTTCTCGAGCCCTTTTGGCTCAACTGCCATCTTGCCTTTGGAGACATGGATAATCAGGCATCCAGATCACCTCCAACCCAACACTGCTGACAACTCTCCAGTCCCATGTGGCCCAGCTGTCCCCATCCAGCTGGCACACTACACTTTTGAGGTTAAATTCATTATCCCATAGGCAGCCCTGTGCTTCTGGTTCTGTACAGCCCAGCCTTGCAGTGAGGAATCCCCTCCATGGCCTTCTCAGAGGAAAAGTCCAGGGTCACAGTGGTGGGAGAGGAGAGATACTATCCTGCAGGAGAGGAGAGAAGTTTTCCCCCCTCTTCAGGCGGGGTTTCTCTCTCACCAAAGCTGACAGAAGACATTTTCATCCTGGATGGTGCCAATGTCCCACAGCCAACAGGACTCATGTCCTGCTATGCCCTCGGCTTAAACTTGAACCCCAGGATCCTTGTGGGACTACAGTCCCCCTTAGGTTTTCTCACCTGCATTCCCACTGTATCTCCTGGCTTCATTTCAGAGCACACCTACAGTTTGCACCTGCCCAGATTCCCTCCCATCATCCTGATTGGTCCTCTTCCCCTTTCTCAACCCCTGTGCCTGTTGGAAGGGCTGCCCCCACTCCCTAGCTTCAGGTGTGGGCATGTGAAACTGACCTGGCCAATCTGCATATTCCATTCACCATTCTGAAATTAGAGTTGGACGGATTCAAGTTAGACCAATCAGAATCAATCTGCAACTTTGGTTTGCGCCAGTTAGGAAAGAGGTACTAGTTTCTCTTCCTGGGCTGAGCTGGAAGGAAGGGCTGGTCTCCTCTGCCAACTGCCTGGAAAGAGCCTGGCTGAGAATGAAACTCACAGAAGAATATAGAGCCAAGAGATGGAGAGGTGCACTCTTAACCATACGATGCCCCCTAGCTGCACCCAGGACTTGCCAGGTATGTGAGCTAAATCATCCCTTTTTGTCCTTGGAGCTGGGTTATTGTCAAATTGTTCTATTACAGGTTCCTTCCCTGTCCAGACAGCCTCTCAGTGCTAGTACCTCCATCTGTCTTTGGACAGAATCCCAAGTCCTAGACTAAGGGGCAATATTCCCAGTCAGGGAACCACTGCACTGACCCTCTTCAGATGGGGAACCTTCCTCCCCACCTCACCCAAGGCAACAATCCCACTCTTTTACTAGAAACATGGGCTCAAGACACCACCTCTTGCCCCACCAGTCACACTTTTACTCTCTGGTCTTTATTTACATATGGTGGGCTAGGACAGTTGCTGAGCGCCAGTTGTGAGCACCCCAGACTTCACTACTCTGGGCAGGACAGATGGAATTTGCCCCAGCTGGCATCTATTTGCATAAGGGATAGGGAATCTCAGGGGAGGGGTGTCAAGAGGAGGCAGGACCACAGTCTTGGACACTGCTGGGGAAAGAGAAGGGATCCTGAGCCCAAAGCAGAGGGTGTGTTTCAGATCTGCCCCCAGACCCTAACCTGAGAGCCATAGCTGGGACAGTAAATGGGCAAGGTCCTCCAGCATCCTGCAGACTTCGCAAGAGAAATGATAGCTGGTGATGGTCCCACCCTGGATCTGAGCACAGAGGACATGCCTTCTGAGCACCCCTGTCCCCCAACACACCACAGCCTTTTGGTAGAAAACATAATACTTGTGTATTAACCCAAGACAACAGTCTGGAAATTAACAGGAAGTTAACATTGTTTACCTGGGGGTGGGGGTGGGGATTTTCATTGTATTCAGCAATACTACTTTATGTAAAACAGACACATTTCCTTTGTATTAAAAGGCAAGAGAATTTTGTTTTTCTTAGAAAGCAAAAATAAAAAACAAACAAAAAACGAGATGAGATTCTGTAGGTGACAACTGGGATCAAGAGCAGTAGGGAGACAAGAAGAGAATTCTGAGGAAGCAGCCCAAAAAGGGTAGGACTGTGTGGGAAACTGCCCTCAAAACATTTCCTCTTCTGCATCTTCTTAGCCCCCCGACTTCAGGATGATGACCAGATGGATGTGGTCTCATCCCAAGGGGTGGAAGTGGGGTTGGGAGGGGGCCAGAGTTTGCCCATAAGGCCTGCGGGGGGAGGCACTGGAAGCACTGGGGAAGGGGAGGTGCTCCAACATACTCACTAGGTCTAGACAAATGGGAGAAAGGCCAGCAGGTCTGACGAGCTGGAGGTCGAGAGGGTCAGGTAACAGGATTGAGAAAAGGCCCGATCCCTGGTTCCCGCTGTCCCCTTGGGAACTCCTTCCTACGAGTCCTTCTACAGAAGCCCCTCCTTGGGAAGCCCTGTGTCCCATCCACCCCGAGTCCGCCCCTCTTGGGGCTGGGCCAGGGTGGGTCCTGGGAACTCTTAGCTGGGCTGACGGTATGAGGAACACGGGGTACCGACTCAAGAAAATAACGCCCCTACTACCAGGGGCCTGGTTCGCGCAGCGCCCCATTAACAGTCCCCGGGCAACCCCACCTCCGGCGGGGTGGGCAGCGACGGTCTGAGGGCGTGGCCCCTCAAAGTCTGAAAGCCTGCGACTCCCGCATCCGGCCAGGCGCGCCCCATACTCATCTGCGGGCTCCCGAGCTCTCGGCGGGAGCTCCCGCTGGGGCTGGGGTTTCGCACGTGCAACTGGCTGGGGCAGGCAAGGGGTCTCTGCTCACAGATCCCTTCGGAACCAGCCCCGCCCCTCCTCTCACCCGCAGGGCCCTGCAGCACCTCGAAAGCCCCTAGTGGGACAAAAAACCTGCGGAGGCCATAGTCCGTATCTCTCTCCCGCCTTCCATGGAAACAGCCCATTAGGCCGCCACCGCCACTGGCCCAGGCAGCCGTAGGTGACAACCGTTCCGCCCCCACGCCCCTAAGCGAGGATTCGCCTCTGCTCTCTCTGGCAGCTGGAAACCCACCCTCTACACTAACCTGGCCGCCTTGGCCCGGCCTGGATTCCCACGCCCGCCTGGCTCCGCGGGACTCACTCTGCTTCCGGGTGTGCGCGGAGCGGAGGGGCGGTGCCCAGACCGAGCCGCCCCGTCCGCCTCGGTGTCCCGCCGCCCCGGCTCCCCGCGACTCCTTCCCCCCCACTTTCCGCCGCCGCAGCCCCCAGCCTCTAGGCAAAGCCCACCTGGTCCGCTGAACAGGTAAGACAATGGCGCCTGAAGTTAGACGGCAGGAAGAAGGTACTTAAGGGACTCGCAGCTCTTACGAGGCCGGGGGGCCGCGGGTGAGAACTGCTCCGCTTCCTCCGGCGGAGCACGGAAGGAGCACGGTTCAACGAGGGAGCGCCCCCTGGGGATCAGAATTTTCGGGTGCCTTTTCGGGGGTCAAGCTCGATGATCTCTGATGTCTGCTACTCCCTAACACTCAGAACTGAGTAACAATGTATCCAAGGCTCAGGCCTGGCAGAAGGTATCTGAAGCCCCAGAATCCACGAGGCGTAAATTCCATAGGAACCGTTAGCCTGGAAAATATGCTAAAACAAAAAACTCGACCGGTAAGGGTGTGTAGCATTGTGTAGGACAACCTTCAAGAACCATAAAATTGGCAACTTCAAAGAGGACGCACACTTTCCACAAAAGCCGCGCTTTGGAGTGGATGTGCGTAATTCCAGCCGACCTTAAACTGCCCAGCGAGAGCTTGGGCTGCTCAGGGGGTCAGGATCAGAACTTGAACCCAGGGCCTCTCAGGCCCCAAAGCCCCAAGCTTTTCTCCACCCAGCCGGCCTTTCTATGGAAGCACCCAGGATGTCTTCGCCTAGCCCTCTCAAGGCGAATTCAGCTGTGCCCCAACCCGCGCGCCCCTGCTTCCTGACTGGTTTGTGAACCCTGCCAATTTAAAGTATTGTCTAATGCTCCTGTCATATTAATAACCCGTTCCTCACTTTCTAGTGACTGAGGGAGTCAGGGTTTCTCAGCTTGGGACCTGTGCAGTCAAAGGGTGCTTGCTGAAGTATAGATTCCTGGGCCTTACTCTTCCAGGGATCCTGATTTAGTAGGTGGGGCCGTGGAATCCGTATATTGTGAACAGATGTCCCACTGATTCTGATGTCCTCTGCCTTCTGAGAAGCCCTCAGTTCAATGGCTCTCAAGGCGGAGCTTGAGCCCAGTCCTTCCCTAGTAGTCAGGGTCAAAGTTGGGAGGGAAGCAGTTCAATGACCCCCGGGAGACAAGTCTGGGCTGTTTGTATGGGGAGGGGGAGGCGATGCGGGCTCTCTGAGCTGTAGGGGAGGCTGGAGTTATCCGGAGTTGAGGCTGCGCAGCTGCCCTCCAGCTTGTCCAAGGAAGACTTAATAACTGGGAGGAAGATCCAGTAACATCTTCCCCAAATCCGGGTATTCTGCTTTATCGACTTTGCGAATATATTGTGATTGCGTTCCTCTAATAAGCATAAAATGCGGATTTGTTCAACAAGTGAGACTGTAGTTTAAAGGAGAATCAGAAATTCTTTGGTCATTCAGAGCCAACTTGATGGGTCTGAGACCTGTGCAGTTGCACAGCGCCCATGCTTGGTTTAATAATTTGGTTAAATGCTCTGCTGTCACCGTCTTGAAATTAAGTTTTCAACGAAGAACCCCTCATTTTCATTTTACACTGGGCTCTGCAAATTGTGTAGCAGTGACTGAGCTACAGGCATTTCTAACATAGGCTCCGTTATTCCTCTCAGCCTGTCCCTCTCTCTCCAGGCAGGAGCAGCTCACCCAACACCAGACCATGTCTGAGCCTGGAGAGCAACTGCCAGAGGAGGTGCTAGCGCTTATTTTCCGTTACCTGCCCCTGAGGGACCGAGCTGCTGCAGCCAGAGTCTGCACAGCCTGGGCTACTGCTGCCACCTGCAGTGCCGTGTGGCATGACACGAACATCAGGTGAGCTGGCTCTTCTTCCTTCCTCCTCATGCCGCCCTCAGGCCTTCTCCCTCTCTCCTTGGAGTCGGGAGTTGGAGAGATCAGTGACTCTAACCATATTAAAAAGCATAATCATTACCAACATTTAATTGACCTCCCATTATGTAGCATTGTTATAAGTGCCTTACGTCTATCAACTTATTCCTCATGAACACCTTATGTGATAGATAGGTAGCAGTATTATCTCCATTGCACAGATAGGAAATTGAGGTACAGAGATTTAATCACTCCTTCAGGTCACTCAGCTAAGGATTGGCAGGGGCAGAATGTGAACTTCGCAGTACCAGAAGCCACATCCCGCCACTTTAGAGACCGTTGAGAAAGTGCAGTTCTTAAATTATCATTAGCTTTTCCTGCCAGGGTTTCAACTTGTGGCAGATGCATCTGAAGTCTTCTAACTGGATAGGGTGGGATTTCCCTATTATCAGCGGCTACCTTGGGGCAACGAGGCAAGGTCGGGACAGGGAGGTGTGTTGGTAGGTATGTCTCTACGGGTCTCGGGGACACCGCTGATGCCTTTCCTCCATCGCTCTTAAGTTGCGACTGTGAGCTAGAAGACATGCTGTCACCATATCTGTCTGCCTGCCTGAACCATGTTCACAACCTACGGCTGGAATTTGAGCCGTCGAGGGCGCAGAGCCGACAGGCAGCAACCGAGTTGCTGACCGCACTGGCGGGCTGCGTTAGTAACCCAGGGCTTCGAAGCCTGCGTCTGGAGTGCCAGGGAGAGAAGCCCCTCTTTGATGCGGGACTTGACGTCCTGCAGGCCGTGCACGCCATCTGTCGGGCTTCCCGCACGTTGCACCACCTCGACCTGCGGCGCTTGCCCTTCACGCTGGACGACGCGCTGGTGCTGCAGACGGCACGCTGCTGCCCCGAACTGCTCAGCCTTTTCCTGGACAACCGTACTTTGGTGGGCAGTGTGGGACCTGAATCCGTACTTGAGCTCCTAAAGGCCTGCCCGCGCCTCTGCACCCTCGGACTGCACCTGGCCAGCCTGTCGCACACTGCCCTCAAGGCTCTGGCGGCACCCGACCGTGAGCCTTTTTTTCTCCTGGCCCTGCGGTGCGCCTGCCCCGAGGACGCCCGCGCGCCCTCCCTGCCCGACGAAGCGTGGATCGAATTACGCTGCCGCCACCCTGGACTTGCAGTGGAACTGGAGCTGGAGCCAGCGCTGCCTTCTGAGAGCGTGATGCGAATTCTGCAGCCTTCCGTTCCGGTGGCTGCGCTGCGCCTCAGCCTCTCTGGGGACACAGTAGGCCCGGTGCGGTTCGCAGCGTGCCACTATGCCGCAACGTTGCGCACACTCGAGGTGCGCGCCGCCGCCTCAGCGCAGCTGGACGACGCGCTGGAGTTGCTTGCGGCGCGCTGCGTGGGCCTGCGCGAAGTGCACTGCTTCTGCGTGGTGCGACCCTCCGTGCTGCACGCCTTCCACGCGCGCTGCCCGCGCCTGCGCAGCTACACTCTCAAACTAACGCGGGAGCCACATCCTTGGCGGCCCACGCTAGTGCGCGGGATGGGGCAACCCTTACCCCTTCCAGCAGACGCGTGGCCTTGAGATGCTAGGTGGGTTTGCCCAGGAGCACGCCTGCTGCCTGTCTGCTCCTTCAGGACTCTGTTGCCTCTTGTACCTTTCAGGGATTGGGGCCTGTGGATGGTGTTGGGACCAGCCTGGGGCGCCCTGTGTCCACTCAGGGCTCTCAACATCTACAGACGCCCGCTGTCCCTCCTGTGCTGGCGTCATCCTCCTCCAACCCCATTCCTCTGCTAACGCAGCGCTAGCTTTGCAGCCAGCGCGGCGTAGGGAGAGGGAGGGCACAGGCACAGCCTGGGCTTTGGGAGTGAGTGTGAAATAAATCCTGTAGTATCTCTGCGCATCTTGTGAAAGACGGGGTCGGCTCTGAAGGGTGAGATGGGGGAATCCTGAGTCCTGAGGAGCCGTCCGGGCAGGGGTGGGAGAAAGATCTCAAGGTCGGTTGTACTGACGCAGCTGATGGGGACAAAGGTCAGGACACTCCGCAAACTTGGAATGACAACGCCCCAGGATTCGGCGACAGAGTGCCGGCTTCTTTCCTCCCCACGCCTTCCTATCTGCCCTCTCTACCCTAAGCATCTCTGTGCCCACGCCATCACCTTCCAGGACTCTCCCAAAGAACAAAGGAAACGGAGGGCCTGAAAAGGGTGGAACTCAAACCTAGGTCACCTTTCCCACCGCACTCCTCCACACACAAGCAATCCCAGCCTTCCCCTTTAGTCCGCTGGTGCTGAGGCCGCCATCTGAGTCCCGCCCCGTGAGTTCGCACGTAGCCCCCACCTGACCCGGCGCCCGGAGGCGGAGTAAGGCGGGGCGGGTGGCAAACGCAGCACTTTCTGCGGCTTTGACGAGCCCGCGGCAGCCGGCCCGAGTGCTTAGCGGGTATGAGACTACGCCATGCAGGAAGCTCCAGCCGCGCTGCCCACGGAGCCGGGCCTCAGCCCCGTGCCCGCCTTCCTCGGCAAGCTGTGGGCGCTGGTGGGCGACCCGGGCACCGACCACCTGATCCGCTGGAGCCCGGTGAGGGCTGGGGCCCCTCAACTCCCTCAGTGGTCCCCGGGATCCCTCCACTTCAGTGAACATCCATTCCCACCGAACCCCACCCGGAACAGGGCTTGTGGGTCCCTCGATTCAGCCGTCCAGGGTGATTTGCCTTGGAGGGGGTGTGTGACATGGAAGTGAGACAACTTCCTCAGGGCGGAGGAAAGGGTAAGCACCTTCTGGAGACCTAGAGCCCGAGGGATGTTCGAGGTCATTTAGTTCCCACCACATCCCCATCAGACAGATCGGGAAAGAGAGGTCAGAAAAATGGAAAAGCTGAGTCTGATACTAGTTCTTAGTCTCCTCGCGGGTCTGGGACCCATGGTCTGGCCTCTGCTCCTCCTTTCTGATAACCACTATGGAGTCTGGGTCAGGTTGGGGTAGGGATTCACAGTGATCACCCCTGGCTAAGCCTCTGAGCTGGTTCTGGCCTGGCCTCGTCCCATGTCCCCATGAACAGTAGGCACGGTCTCCAGCGTGAGTGCGAGTGTGTCTGTGCGCGCGCCAGAGCGCGGGCCTGTCCGTGGGCGGGCACCGCTCACGAAGCCGTCTGGTCTCCGCCCGCATGGTGGGTGGGGGGGCGGGCGGCGTTCTCAGCAGAGCGGGACCAGTTTCCTCGTAAGCGACCAGAGCCGCTTCGCCAAGGAAGTGCTGCCCCAATACTTCAAGCACAGCAACATGGCGAGCTTTGTGCGGCAACTCAACATGTGTGAGTTCCTAGTGCTGGGAGGGAAGTAGGTGTGTGTGACCTGATGCGCAGGAATGGGGCAATTTACTCCTCCACTCCCTACTCCCTAGATGGTTTCCGGAAGGTAGTGAGCATCGAACAGGGCGGCCTGCTCAGGCCTGAGCGCGACTACGTTGAGTTCCAGCACCCGAGCTTCGTGCGTGGCCGTGAGCAACTACTGGAACGTGTGCGGCGCAAGGTAAGGGCGCCTCCGGGAACCAGCAAACCCGGGTGGAAGGAGGTTTGGGGACGCCTGGCCGGGTTCTGGTTCTGCGCGATGCTGACCTGATGGTGCCTGCCAACTGCAGGTGCCCGCACTGCGCAGCGATGACGCCCGCTGGCGCCCGGAGGACCTGGGCCGGCTGCTGGGAGAGGTGCACTCTTTGCGGGGAATGCAGGAGAGCACCGATGCGCGGCTGCGGGAACTCAGGCAGTGCGGGGAAGGGGGCAAAGGAGGGCGGGGAGGTGGGGAGAGGGTCTGGGCCAGAGGACACTGGCCGCTGGGTGGTTCTGGGAAGCTCCTTCTCTCTTGCCTTGGAGCCTCCATCCAGACAAATGGGCTGAGCTGTGGAACCCTGCTCTCTGTCGATGGATAATCAACCTAGAGGTTGTGGGTTCAGTCCTGCCATTCTGTGTAGTGGGCAGGGTGGTGACTGGGCGAACTCTCAGATGCTTCAGCATCCTCCCCCACCTTCCCCCAGGCAGAACGAGATCTTATGGAGGGAGGTGGTGACTCTCCGGCAGAGACACAGTCAGCAGCACCGGGTCATTGGCAAGGTGTTCCTCTCCTCCTACCCCACTTCCCTCTCCCGCTCCTGAATACCACCTCCTCCCCCAGTCCCCAGACACATCTGGAAGTGCCATATTAGAATGGGGGCAAGGCCTAAAGTATGAATTAATTCTTTGCTTCCTCTTCAGCTGATCCAGTGCCTCTTTGGGCCACTTCAGGCGGGGTCTAGCAGTGCAGCAGCTAAGAGAAAACTGTGAGAGAAAGCCAGGGATACTCACTGCTCCCATCCCCACCCCTTTCCAGAGCCCTCCATGCCAGAGGCCCCACACAGGGACTTTCTCCACCAGAAACCCTTCACCTGGAATCTACATTCCTCCCCTGATTATAGCCTTCCTCACCCCATGGCCATCTCCCCAAGAGACCTCTTCCAGGACTTTCCCCCTCTCCCCTCAACTCCACCACCAAGTACCCCCACTCCAAGATCCCTCTGTACCAGGAAGCAAATTTGAGGGAAATTTCTACCCCAGCAGCTTCCCTTTTGCCCCAAACCCTCCAAACAGCAGGGGGTCTAGGGCTCAAACCATGCTCCCTCCCTCCCCTCTCTACCCCCAAAGGGCCTCTATATCTGGGGGGAGCCCCTTTTGCCTCCAGCATGTGACTGATGCCCTGGCAACAGGCCTCAGCTCTGCTGACTTGGCTGCTGGGGCCTGTGGGAGGAGGTGCGGGTGGAGGGGCATGCACAGGAACCTGCCCCACCCCCTGCACAGATCCCTGGTGCTGGATGAGGGGAGCTCATGCCCAACACCGGCCAAATTCAACACCTGCCATCTACCTGGTGCCTTCCTGCAGGACCCCTCCTTTATCCAGTCGGTAGGTTTTTGTTGCCCCTCCCTTCTCTAGGGCACAGCTGGGCCTATGGAGAGCCTATTCATTTTCCCAAAACAAAAGATAGAAGCCAGCTTTCCACCTGACCAGACCAGGCTCCCCAGCATAGACTGAGCCTCCCCTCTCAAACCATGTCCTAAACCTGGTCCATGTGGGTACTGTTTGGGTTCTGTTTCTCCCTGTGGTTTAAGGTGAAGGACTGAGCCTAGGCTTCTACTTACAGCCCCTCCCAGAAACCACACTGGGCCTCAGCAACCCTCACAGTGCCAGAGGCCCTATTATATCTGACATCAATGAAGATTCTCCATCCCCTGATGAAGATTCTCCCTCCAGTCGTGGCAAGAGGTAAGAGCACAGGGGTTGCTGTCTGGGGAACCTGTACAGGAAGGCCTGGCGGCCCAGATGGTTGGGAGGGGAAGGGGAAAGGTCAGTGCCAGGGTCTGGTTGAAGCTTTTCTCTGGTGCAGGGAGAAGGGCCTGGCACTGCTCAAGGAAGAGCCAGCCAGCCCAGGGGGGGAAGGCGAGGCTGGGCTGGCTCTGGCCCCAACCGAGTGTGACTTCTGCGTGACAGCTCCGCCCCAACTGCCTGTGGCTGTGGTGCAGGCCATCCTGGAAGGGAAAGGGAGCTTCAGCCCTGAGGGGCCTAGCAGCACCCAACAGCCTGAACAAAGGGGTCTCAGGGAAGTACCTGACAGGTGAGCAGAGCCCATTCTTGACTGAGCCACTTTTGCAGATAGACCAGCGCTAACTAGCCCTCCAAACTTCCAGCTTTGTCAGCCCCTTGGTGGCTGGGAGGGAGGTTGGTACTTAACGAAAGGACCTGACTTCTCAGAGTTTCTTTAAGGAGTATCAGCATCAAAGTCCCCCGGAAAGTAGAAATTCCCATCAGGTCAATCAGCATCTCTTATAGGGCTCAGGAATCTGCATTTAAATGAGTTCACTGGGGTGATTTTAAAGTACAGAGTAGTTTAAGAACCACTGGTATTGGCAGCTGCATAGGGAGGGGACATATCCAAGACCTCAGTGCCATAATCCAAATATCAGGCCAAAGGTAGGAGGCAGGAGCATTCTCTACATACTCCTCTGTATGGGAGGTCCTTCCTAGCATGTTGTAGTTGTGGTCAGGTTTAAATCCTGATGTATCCAGGTTCCTTGAGCGTGAGCCAACATCAGTTCTGTTTGCACAGGGGACCTCTGGGCCTAGAGAGGGGAGTCCGGAGCCCAGAGAGTCTGCTGCCTCCAGTGCTGCTTCGGACCTCCCCTGAAAGTGTGGAGCCTACAGGGCCACTGGATGTGAGTACCTTCAGCAGGGTAGGGATATGGGGCTCAGTGGGGTCCAGCTGTCTGTGCAGACTGGGAGGGCACCATTGACACAGAGCTCCTCCCAGGTGCTGAGCCCCAGCCTCCAAGGGCGAGAATGGTCGCTGATGGACTTGGACATGGAGCTGTCCCTGGTAAGATGGGGGTGGGTTGGGCAAGCCATGTAGGAGAAACCCTTTGGTCCATGGCTGTTCTCTCCCAAAGCCCAGCTCTCCTTCTCAGCTCCCCGTGTTCCCCCATGCAGATGCAGCCCTTGGTTCCAGAGAGGGGTGAGACTGAGCTGGTGATCAAGGGGTTAAATTCTCCAGGCTCAGGTAATGGTTGTGGTGACTCAAGACCTGGGGCAGGCCCTGACTGGTGAGCTACCACAATTGGGTGGGCTGGGGAGCTTGGAGGGAAATCCCCTAAATTCAGGCTGCCCTTTAGAGAGCTACTAAGCCACCCATTCCCTCACTACTGGGTGAGAGTGGGGAGGTTAAGAAGGAATATTTCATCCTAACTGACCACAGGGCAGGGCAGGTAAGGCTCTTCTTCCCCAAAGAAAGACAGGGGACAGGTTTCTCCCTGCTGAGCACAGCCCCACTCCTTGTAGGGAAGGACTCCACTCTTGGACCACCACTCCTGCTGGATGTCCAAGCAGCTTTGGGAGGCCCGGCCCTCTGCCTGCCTGGAGCTTTAACCATTTACAGCACCCCAGAGAGCCAGGCTTCCTACCTGGGCTCTGGGGCCAATCTCTCCCCATGAGACCTGCTCTACTCTGAAGCCAGCCTGTGAGGGACTGGCCTGCAGCAGCTCGTCTTTCTCTGCATCCTGGTGCCCCTTTGCAGAGGCGAAGCAAAAGCCCCTTACGTTCTGCAGCCCCTCTCCATTACCGAGCCCTGCACATAAACTGCATTTGTGTGTGTGTGTGTGTGTGTGTGTGTGTGTTTCTGGCCTCTTTTCTCTACAGATCAGGGAGCCCAGAAGTCATAGGTGGTGGTGGGGAGGGGGTGTGCTTTGCATTTGCAAAAGCGCCCAGATCCTAGGATTTAACGGAGGAACCCCTGGAGAGTGAAGGTGCTTGGGGAGCCGGCTGCTAATTCTGCTTAGGCCCTCATCTTCCGGCCCCAGATCCAGGGCTGCCGAGTGGCCACTGTAACCTCCGGGAATCAGGGGTCTTTGGGGTCACAGTGCATCCGCTATGATCCTGGGTAGCTGGCCCCGTTCTCTGAGCCTTATCTGTAGCAGGCAGAGAGGGGTCCACGAGAGGACAGGCCTGGAAATAGCCAGGCAAAGAGTGGGCGGTGGATACTCAAGGCCGCGGGCCGAACTTCTCCCTTCGCTTCTTGTCTGGTGCTCCCGGAGTGGGATGAGAAAGTCGACTACGTATACAAGGCCAGGCGGTGCGCGGCCAATGCGGTTAGTCTCCTCACGTCCCGCAACCCCTCCCGGTTCCCAGCATCCCTGGCCGTCCCGCCCCCGCCACAGCTGCTGCCCCTGCCCCCGCCCGGCGCTGTCCTTTCTGCGTTGTCATCTCCTGACCCGCCGAAGCTCGACCAGTGAGTGGGGCTTCCCGGAGCGAATCGGACCGGGGCCCCACCCGACCCAGCTGGGGGCGGGAGTAGAAACAGATTGAGCAGAATCTGCACCGCACCACCACAAGCTGCGCTCGAAAGTCTGTGAGCTCCGCCCCTCCGCAGAACTCTAGCTCTGGGGCTGGGTGGAGGGGAGATGGGGCCGGGGAGGGGGGGCGACGGGAAAACAACCTCCAGGCTTTCGCACATGCGCAAAGGCTCCCTCAGTGTCCCACAGACCTAGTGTCCTAGTGAAACAGTCTGTGCAGTGAGGTGGGAAGAAGGTCCCAAACCCCTCTCCATGCCTCGCACCTGGAGCCGCCTGGTGTTTCGGAAGGTCCTGGCCTATGGCCCTTGAAGGACTGACCTCGATATAACTTCTGAGCTACACATAAAGTCTCAGAGGGAGGGCACAGACCAGCTGGGGGCTCTGCACCGCAGTCAGGACAAAGGGCAGGGCTTGGACTAATTAGGGGAGGAATCTAACATAAAAATAACTTGGGAAGGAGTGAGAGGGGCCAATCCAGTTTAGGCACCTCCCCTACACCTGTACAGAGCAGGTTCTGACCCCTCTCCCTTTCTGCACCCGTGATTGGGGGACAGTCTTGGGAAGACTGCTGAAGTAGGCAGAGGGTCCATGTGTACAGTGCGGCGATGTCAGTGTGGTGAGAGTATATGCTGTTCACTGGGTTACATAAGAAGGAATCAATCTGTCTTTGGAACACTCATGGCCCATGTTGGGGTTGCAACATGGTGGTGTCATTGGTGAGGGGGGGACAGGGGCAGGGCCTGTCCTGGAAAGATGGACCTCAGGCTCTCAGCACTATGTGCTTTGGGTGCAGAGGGGATTCTGGGCTCTCCAGGGTCCAAGCTGGAGATAAAAGACTAGACTAAGTAAGTGGTGAGGATGACAAGAGAAATATTCAGCAGACAGACTGGAAAGGACTTGACTGTAAGATGAGTGTTGGGGTATTGGGACCAATTGTACGTCTTTCTGCCCGTTACAGCTGGAAAGCAGGCTGGGAGAGAAGTCAGTTTGGATAAACTAGTTCTGAATGTGGAATCAGCTGGTGACGATGTGTGTGGGCGGCAGTGGGGCGTGGGGGGCTAACTCAGGAGGGAAGTCCCGACTTGGGAGAGCGGTCAGAGTAGATAGGTTCCTGGGAGAGAGAAGAGGAGAGCCATATCTGATTATTTAGGGACGGAAGAAGCCTGAGGAGGAGACTAGAAAGAAGCTCTGGGGAGGCAGGGGCACAAGGAGTCCGGCGCTGCAGAGCTGTCTGGCTGCCGGGGTCAAGGTGGATTTAGATCCCATCCACGTGCGCTCACTGGGACCCTGGGAGAAAAATCAAGGGCAGGAGAGCCCAGGCCTCCACTGTCTCCCTCCCCCTCCCTCATGCAGCCCCTACCATGGGCAACGCTCAGGAGCGCCCATCAGAGACCATCGACCGCGAGCGAAAACGCCTGGTAGAAACACTGCAGGCGGACTCCGGACTGCTGCTGGACGCGATGCTGGCGCGTGGTGTGCTCACCGGACCCGAGTACGAGGCGTTGGACGAACTGCCTGACGCCGAGCGCAGGGTTCGCCGCCTGCTGCTGCTGGTGCAGAGCAAGGGCGAGGCGGCCTGCGAGGAGCTGCTGCTCTGCGCCCAGCGTGCTACACGAGCACCGGACCCCACCTGGGACTGGCAGCACGTGAGCACTGGTGAGCGCGCGGGGGGCGGGGCCTGTAGAGAGAGAGAGGAGATCCCGGGTCTCCCCGAAAGAAGGGCGTGTGCAGAGGAACCCACAGAGGGGTAAATTGAGCCCGAGACACTCCCACCACCACTACAGGCTACCGGGAACGCAGCTACGACCCTCCATGCCCAGGCCACTGGACGCCTGAGGCACTCGGCTCTGGGACTGCATGTCCCCGGATGCCCAGAGCTTCCGACCACGACGATGCTAGGGGTCCTGAGGGCTCCAAGGCAGCGCAATCCGGAACTCTCGAGGAGCCCGAGCCAGAGCCGGAAACTGAGGCCTCTGAAGAGGTTGACACGGAGTTAGAACCCCAAATGGATCCAGAACCAGAGCCTGAACTTGAACAGGAGCCTGACCCAGAGCCAGAGCCCGAGTGCGAGGCTGGGGACGAGTCTGAAGGTATGAGGCTGCCCAAACCCTGTGCCTGGCTGTCCAGAAGGCAGACCCCACCTGACTGACCACTTTCTTCCTTTCATCTCTAGATTCCTGAATGCCAGAGCACTGACAAGCTGCTCTCCACCCAAGCTGGAGAGGACCTGGGATCCCATCCAGGCCAGCTGCAAACCACTAAGGCTCGGTCTGGCCCAGTATCACTGGAAGTAAATAAACTTGAGAGGGTTGGCTTGGGCTCGCCCTGTGATTCTGGCTCTTTGCCCAGGAACAGGGTATGGATCCCTGCCTCTGAGTCCTAGTGACCTGGGCAGCCCTGTGCCCCACTGCCCAGTCCTCAGCCTCATTCTGTCCTCAATATCTCAAGCTGCATCCCCTGGAGACCCCAGACCCAGGCTCCCAGAGGAATAAGGGCTAGAACACCTGGGCCCTTTTACCCTCATGAACAATTCAGGGGATTGTGTAGTCACTAGTCCTACTCCATGGAAGCCCCTGGGCCTGACGCACAGAGCCAGGGAAGAGGACTTTTCTTTACTTAGGGAGGGCTTGAGCACACAGCCTTGGGAAGTACAATTAGTAGAGAGAAAGAGGACGAGATCTTGAGTAGACAGAGCCCACACACTTCATTGTAATTGTTTTAATTGTCTGGCTTCTCTCTGGACTGGGAGCTCAATGAGGGTTCTGACCAGTAACTGGCACAGAAAAGGTGCTCTATACATATTCATTGACTAAATGAATAGGGGCTTCCCAGCTCCATTTCTGAGTTTCACAGATGGGAAAACTAAGGCCAAGAGTGGGAGTGGGACTGGGTCCATGTCACACAGCTGAGTCTGAGGTGAAACTGGAAGCAACAACTCTCCTGGTCCAGGAGGGGCTCAGGACTTGGAACATCAGCTAGGGGCCTGCCCCTCAGGCTTGATGGGCTGCTACCAGGCTATGTCAGTCTCTGCCAGAGACCAGCTGTGAGCAGGGCCAGGTGAGCCCTTGGGCTCCACTCACACGGCCTAAGACTGTGCGTGTGCCTGGGTGTGATGACAGTGGGGCTAGGAACAGTCAGTGCCTTCCAGAGGAGCCCTGGTCCCTCCACTGAACCTTCAGGAGCTGCTGCCTCCCAGCCCCAGAAGTAGAGCATATAAATAGGGAATAAATATGTGACCAGTGGGAGACGCAAAATGCTGGAAAGCACACCCCAGCCCAGCTGGGTCTCTACTACCAGGACCCCCGCCCCTTGAATCTGTGTGAAAGCCAGGATCTCAGGCTCAGGCAATCAGAAGGGAGCTCCCCACCAGGACCCAGTGAGAGGTAGACAGCACAAAAGCTGAAGGAGCACCAAGGGGTCATGTGGGGGAAGGGAGCCTGAATTATGCAGATACCCAAAGCCATGTCATGCAAAAAGAAATTTCTACTCCTGAACCACCCCCACCCATGCTCAGCTTCCCTCCTGCCCCCAAGCTTCCCCTCTGCTCAACATTGAGAACTGGAGGCAGGAGGGCAGGCTCAAGTTTGCCTGACATTCATACTGCTGCCGCTCCTAAGGCCCCAAGGAGGCTGCCAAGGGACACAACTCCCCTGATGTTGCTATTCCTCCCTCCTGGAAGGCTCCTGTCCTCCCAGTTCAACAAACACCCAGGCTGTGGAAACAGAGCAGCCAGCTTCATGTTCCGGAGCTGATCTATAGCCTTCTGCCCAGAACCTTTGCCTTTAGCCCTCGACCAGCATCAGTCAGGCAGCAGGCGCCCTAGCTCTGCCTCATCCAGCCGATTGGTGGCCATGATGTGTTCCAGCTGCTGCCGGTAGCGTGCCAAGTCCTGCATGAAGTGGGGTACCCGGGTATTGTCCAGGACCCCATGGGGCCGCAGGTGGTCCACATCCTCATAGGAAACCTAGAGGAAGGAAGCTGGGCCTCAGTAGCAGGCAGGGCACCCGGGCTTCCAGACAGCTGGTTCCAGCTCTCCATCAACAGCTCACTGTCCTTGCTCCTGGAACTTCTCCTCCTCCCCTCTGGATCCACTCCCAATGTTATACACCCTGAGGCTCAGTTCTGACCCCACACCCAACACCAGATCCTGAATGCCAGCTTACGTGCCAGCCCCATCCTCCTCACAGCTGTATAGGTCAGCTTCCAGGGAAGTGGCCTGGAATCTGCCACCCTCCACTCAGAGTGGCCACTGAGTTAAAGGGATTCCACTCTCTGAAGAGCTGCCCCCAGCTTGCCCCTGCCTCTCCAACTGGCCTCTGCTGGCTTAAGCCAGACTACCATCAATTCTGCGTTAGTGTTTGGAATGGTGGTCTCTCCCTCCCCCTGAACTCCCTTCCCTAGGTGCCTCTCTCCAATCCATCTCCCATGACATCCAGAGGGAGCCCTGTAAATCAAACATTCACACCACTTCTCTGCTTAAAACTCCTGATTGATTCCCCATTGCATCCGATGAAGTCCACCTTCCTTAACCTGACACAAATACCCAGGGCCAGAGACTTGGTCTCTGGGGTCAATTCTCCAGCCTCCTTCCCCAGGTCTTCCTGACTTCCCTTGGCCTGAATACTCACCTCCTTTAAGATGCAGTCACACACCTGTGGGCCAGGTTAAGTACCTGCTTTTGGCTGCTAGGCTGTCATTTCATCTCCTGTGCTCACCTCTCCCCACTATTCAACCACCAGAGAAGTCTAGCACCCAGTCTCCAGTCGAGCACCAATCAGAGACTCAGGGAATACTGACTGCATTGATGAGAAGGGCTAGCTGGGATCTCTGAAGGCCGCTCACCTTGCCCAGGGAGGTCAGCAGCGGGAAATCGATGGTCCGGCGGTGCCGCAGAATGCGCACGATGCCATCCAGGTACACCTGATCCTTGCTGAAGCACCCTGTGGGCACAGGAGGGCTTTGAGCTCCTAGGCCTGAAGCCCCACCTTTGCTCCCCCAACACCCTGCCACGCCCACGTGGGGGCACCCACCGGGCAGCGAGGTATCTGTCTGGCCGCGCTTGGCACGCACGCAGTATTCCCAGCGCACATCGGCATCCTGCACGTAGCGCGCCAGGTCCTGGAAGAGCTGGCGGAAGGACATGCGTGCAGCGCGGTGGATGGTGTAGTACAGAAGCGCAGCACGCCACAGGAAGGGCTGCTTGCGGAACAGCACGCTGTGCAGGCTGGCCAGGCCCTCCTCGGTGGGGTTCGCTGGCCGCAGCCCATACTGCAGCCGGCCCTCAGCGCTGTGCCAGGGCTGCCGCGCATTATTCACTCCCCGCAGGTAGTGGGTGCCTGCGGGGAGGGTGAGCAGGGGGCAGCACTGGGCAGGGCGTCCAGGGGACCCACTTGCTGGCCTGTGCCCTGCTCCACCCTAGAGGTTCTTTAGCCCGTAACTCAAATATCCTCGTTTTCTTAAATTCAGGGTCTCATAAGTTCTCCCCACGCCAACCCCCACCCCCCGCCTCAAACAAACGCATGCTCACCCAACCCCAGACAGCAGGAAGACCCTCCTCAGGTGAACACTCAGCCAAGTACCCAGAGTCTCACATGGGAGAGTCTTCCCCTATTTGTTCAGAGCTATATACACACACACTCCTTTCCCAAACTCATATTGCCCCCAGCTTCCCCCATGCTAGAGAGGAGCAGGAACTCACACACCACCCCTGCCCCACATCCTACATGCCCATATTATTTTGACAGTCATGTTGATGTCCCCAGCAAAAACCTCCTTTTGCCCAGAGCAACAGAATTCTTGATGAGGAGGGACAGAGAAAGGAATAGTAATTAGTCTCCAATGCTTGCCTTTCTGGCCTGGCCTATCTGCTCCTAAACCCAGCTCTGTGTGTCCTCAGCCAATTCCACTCTTAGGATCTGGCCTTCCAACCACCCTGGAAGAGCCGGCATTTTGGCTGGGCTAATGGGACTCTCAGGGGTCTCCCCCTGGCCTGTCTGGGATTCTGCAGTCTTGCCCCACTGTCAAGGGAAATCAGGAAGTAGAGGGAGAAGATACCCAAAAAGAGCAAGAGATGAAGGTGAGCCCAGAGCGTGGGAAGGCATGTTCTGGCCTACCTCTGTGAGCCAGAGGGAGAAGGTAGCTGCTCACGAAGGGAAAGGGCCTGTCCTCCTCCAGAGGGAAGGGGAGAAAGAGAGGGGTGGGGTTACTGGGGCCCCTCACTCCGCCCCCCAGGTCCCAGCCCCCTCTCATCCCTACCCACCCACCCACCTACCCACACTCTGACCTATCTCATGCCGCAGCATGCCTTCCAGCCAATACTGACGGGCTCCAGTCAGGTTGATGGCCAGTGTTGGTCGGCTGTTCTCCACCATCATCAGCGCCTGGGACAGCAGGTCCTCACTCAGCTGCACCACAACCTGCAGGCAGCATTATTCTAAGCCATAACAACTGGCTCTGGGGCAGGGTGCAGGTGGACCCATTGATGCCAAGGGCAGCCAGGCTGGACACTTGATCAGGAAACCCACCCTTCATCAGCTCTGCTCAGAGCCAGCTCCCAACTTACTGAAGCAGAGGTAAGGATAGGGGCTTGCCTGGGGTCACTAGCTGGCCAGGTGTGGAGGTGGACCTGGCACTACCCACTTGGCAGCCTGGTTTGGGGTATGCAGAAGAGGGGCTTCACAGGCAGGGCAAGCTCACCTCGCCAACGCAGCCCTCCTTCTGCATGTATTTGCGCACAATGGACCAGATCTGGCACTTGGTCAGCAGCTGGCCTCCAGTCGCAGCCTCAAAGTGTTCATAGGTACCAAACTTCTCCAGCACAGCCTCAATGATGCCAACTGCCTGCACACAGGGCCACATTGGCTGGTCAGGCCAGGCCTCTTGGGTGGTCAGGGCCAGGGTGAGGTGGGCAGGCTGGACTGACCTGATGGATGAAGTGTTCAGAGGCCTCACAGTACTTCTCCAGCACAGCCATGGGCATGGGCTCCTGGTACTCGAACTGTGGGTTGTAGGTGTAATGGGACTGGAAGAACTTGTCCCGTTCACGGTCCATGTTGGTTGGCCGCAGGGCCACCAACATGCAGGGGCTCCTGCTGACACCACGGCCTGTATCCTTTCGAGTCTTAGCAATGTGAGGCAGGGAGGCTGCAGACCGCAGGATACCCCCACCTGGGTCCCGTCCCCGTCCAGATGGGGCCCGACCTTGGGTGCTGCCCCTGCGACGACCGGTACTATTTACAGTGAAAGTGCTCTCACTGCGACGCATGTGGCCACGGTGGCCCAAGTGCAGCTCTGAGAAGGACTGCAGCTCAGGCCGGGGCTGCAGGGCTGAGGGGACTGACAGAGATAGGGACAAGGCCAGGGACCGAGGCCAGGGGTACAGCAGTGTCCCATCTCGGTCTGGGGGCTTCAGCCTATGGCCCAAGGACGAGGGACTGACTGGTGGGCTAGGGGGCGCCTGTTCATACACCTGAGCCCCTGAGTCCAGCACCATTCTGTCCTGGGGGTCACATCCAGCCGGGTCACTCCAACTCCCCACACTGTCGACTTCTGGGGACACAGAAGGGCATGTGGAGGCCAACATGAGTGGGTATGGCCTGAGGGTCAGCAGGCCCTGTGCTCTACACTGCCCTTGCTAGGCTGTTGGTGGGCCCAGGGCCTGCTGCCAGGGGTCTGGGTGGCTGCCTTCTTACCTGCACCCCAGTGTTCATTTCCTCCAGCAGACTCACCAAGCAAGCTGGACTGGGGAAGCAGGAGGAAGAGTTTTACATGCTCACCTAGTGGTTACTGAATCCCCTCAGCCTGTGAGCTTCTGAGACCAAGGCCTGAGCCCCTACTCATGATTCTAATCCCTGTGCTCAGTACCCACCCAGACTAGGAGCTGGTACAGCACTGCCTCAGCTGCTAGGATGATGGGTGAGGGGACCTCACTACCTTCAACCTGCCTTCTTCTGATGGCATTTTCTGTCTCACCCCTCCCCTTTCACCTGGCTCCACCCACCCTCTCCAGCCCCTGTGGCCTTAGTCAGTTTGAGTGCCTGCATGCCCCTTTGTTTATGCTAGCTCCTCCCCCTGGAATGCTCTCCCTGCTCTGTGCCATCTGTTCAAATCAAGAGTAGAATCAGTTTTGGGGGAGCAGAAGGATTCTTTAGCAAATCCGAGCCAATCCATGGTCTGTCCCCTATCAGAGGCATCTTCCAGTGGTCATCCAAGGCCATCGCCGACTCTGTACCAGGGTTCCGCCTGATACAGTCTCTCCACAGAC
This sequence comes from Smutsia gigantea, assembly GCA_032199065.1. Lineage (NCBI taxonomy): Eukaryota > Metazoa > Chordata > Mammalia > Pholidota > Manidae > Smutsia > Smutsia gigantea. The sequence goes on along the minus strand of JAVSCE010006953.1, from coordinate 8,484 downwards.
TGAAGGCTCCAACCTCTGAACTCCCTTGCCCGCTCAGGTGCACAATTCCAGCATTTCTCCTCTCTCCTACATCATCAATCTCTTCCTCTCCACTGGATTCTTTCCATCAGCATAAACACATGCTGTTATTTCTCCATCTTGAAAAACAAAGCCCTCATTTGACTCCATGCTCCTCCAGCCCCACTGTATCTCCTTCCAACTGCTTGTCTCAACAAGAAACACCTCACAACACCTCGTCATCTGTACTCAGTCTCCAATTCCTTCTTTCCTGTTCTCTCTTAAATTGCACTCTAATTAGGCTTTTGTCCTCCACTTCTCATCAAAACTGATCTGACCAAGGTCACCAATGATCTTCATCCTGATCAACAGCACGGTGACATAGTTAGTCACTTCATTTTGGAAATATTCTTCACTTGGCTTCCCAAATACACTCAAACATAGTTCTCCTACCTCACTGGCTCTTTGTTCTTGGTCTTTCTTGCTGGGAATCCCTGTCTACCTGACCTCTTCACACTGTAATGACCCAGGACTTGGAAACTTGGAAACCTCTCCTCTTCTCCATTTATGCTCACAACCTAGGTAATTTCATCCACTCTCATGGTTTTAAATACATCAGCCCAGACTTCTGCTATAAGCTTCAGACCAGCATTGCCAATTCTTAATTCAGCATCTTTACCTGAATATATAACAAGCATCCCACACTGAATATGTCCCATCTGGAATGCTTTCCCCCATATAACTGCAGGGGCACTCTCTCTTTCCTCAGATTTCTGCACAAATATGTTATTGGGAAAGCTTCCCTAACGCAACCTCTATAAAATAGTAAATTTCCTTTCCCCTCCCCACTACAATCTCCCTTTCCTTACATTGTTCTCTGAAGCAGTTATAACCATCTAAAGTACAGTGTATGTGATTATTAGTTACCTGTTTTCTCCTTTTGAGTGTTCACAGCTGTGTCCTCAGAACAGTATCTGACCCAGAACAACTGCCCAAGAGACCTTCTCAGAACTGGAATTATTCCTTCTCTGCACTTTGTTTCTTCATCTAGATATGATCCCTCCCCCACCCCCCATCTCCCTCATTCTGCCTAGTGACCAGCTGTTAGAAAATATTTTAAGCTTCACTCCTAACTGCACACTTTTCTGGATTCCTCACTAGGCTCCAGGCCTCCACCTGGACCAATCCCCTTAATCTCCCCTTCTTTCATTCTACCTACCTCTTCACAATTACCAGAATATGCCTGTTTCAAGTCTCAGGCCTTTCTGCCAAAAATACCCTCCCAATGTCTCCCTGTAGCAAACTCCTGTGCATTTTTCACGGCTCGGTTTAGGCCTCACCTCCTCTTGGAAGACCTTCCGGCGTCTTAGAGACTCCCAGTGCCTAGGCGGCTTCTTTACCACCTAGGCTGTCACTGTCGGAGTCTAAGTCCGTGTCCCCCCACCATTCCCTTAACTCCCCGAAGGCAGGGACGGGTCTGATTCACCCCCATGTCCCAAGAACCTAGCACTAGATGCACAATGAATGAAAGATGGTTGGGGAGGAGCCCAGACTGAAGGCGGAGACTGTTGACAAATGAGAGGGTGTGGCCTGCGCCAATCAGAAACTCCGGGAGGATATCGTAGAACAGCCGCCAGTAGAGACAGGGAGATCGAGGAGGGGCGTGACTTACAGCCAATAAGTGGCGGTGGAAGGGGCAAGGGGCGTGCCCAATGGAGGGCGGGGCCAGGGGGACAATGGACGGGGGGGTTCCCCAGTGGTGAGGAAAGGTCCCGTCGCGCATCTAATCGGACTTTCGAGGGTGGGGGGATTCTGTCCGCGTGCCGCGCTCCGACCTGTTCGCTCCTCTTCTTGTCGCTGCTGTTCCCACTCCGCAACACCGGTTGCCGCTCGCCCAGCCCGCGGGAGCCGGCGCTGCTGGCGTACGTACTCGGGCGCGCGCACGCTCACGGGAAGACGCGCGAGTCGCGTCGTCTCTGTGACTGTGCGCGCCCGAGAACACAACTGGGGGTGGGGCCAGGCAGAGCACAGCGCACAGAGCCCTCCACCAGGTCACGCCTCTGGGCAGGGCTTTATCTTAACTCCCCTCCCTCCCCGGGAGCCAGGCGGGTTTCAGGGTTTCAGGTGCTACTCCACTATCCGAGGCAGGCGGAGGAGACATGAGTTCACTGCCCGGCGTGGATATATGGTAGTGTAGTCTGCGTACGGCGGTAGAAGCCCGAGTACTTGGAACTGCAGTCCACATACAGGTCTGATGCCGGGATAGGTGGTGCGCAGCCCGTATATCAGGACTGGATCCAGAATACCTTAGACGTGTCACTGCGCGTGGGCCCCTAATCTTCGCGGGCACTTTTATTTCATCTCCCCATCCCCAACACAAACAATTCAGGCGTACGGAGCCATGGCTTTATTCTGGAGATAGCCGGGTGTCAGGCACAAGACCCCGAAGGGAGGCAAGAGGACGGCGTGGGCGTGGGTGCTGGTACCAGGCTGAAGAGTGCACGGTGGCACGCGGGGGACGAGGGCTGTGGGAGGGCCTGCAGGGATATGAGTGCGGCCAGGCGCTGCTCTCGGGACACGTCCCCGCGCAGGTCCAAGAGGGCAGAGATGTGATCCTCGCTAGGGGGACACCAGGGCTATGTGTCAGCTCTGGCCCTCCCCTCCCAAGTACCTCCTCACTTCCGGATCCTCCTCCCACCACTCCAATCTTCCCACCTCACGTCAGGAAATTTTTGGCGCAGGCCTGCCACCTCGAGGCCAAGCAGTGTAGGATCGCGGAGGTTCAGCAATTCCCGCAGAGCGAGCAGCACCGGCGCACACTGAACGCTTTCCTCCAGGCCCTGGGCACTTAGGGGTAAGTATCGCGCCTGTCCTTGGCCATCACCTAACCACTGAGAGTCCCACCCTTCTGCTTGCCCTATGAGCTCTCACCAAACCGAGGAAAAGCTCCCGAAGCTGGGCTGCATCATGCTGCAGGCGCTCAGCTGCCTGGGTTCGCTCGTCCGCACCGCGGCACACTAGGCGGCCTTGCATCAGCGCACGAAGGTACTGCAGCACTACGGTACGCTCCGCCTCGGCCAGCAGCAGCTGCAGGGAGCGTGATCACGAGTCAGGGACACCTTTCCAATGAGCGGCTTCCCCCACTCTTCAGCCTTTAGCCCCAAACACACCTGGACCGCGGGATTCCGCACTCGCTGGAAGTCCCTGCAGAAGCGCGCCGTCCGTTCACACACATCTTCCAGCAGCTCCGAACTCGACAGCCACTGGCGCGAGGGCAGAGCCGCGAACAGGGGCTGGGGAAGGGCCGACAGAGACGGGGCTGGAGGTCGATCGAGACAAAACCTTCCCTTCGAAAGCCCCATAAATACGCGGTATCCCCTCCTTCCACGTCCGTGCCCACCTGGAGCCTCACCTGAAGCTCAACCAGCAGAGCCTCCAACACCAGACGGCAGATCCTCCTCTGCAACTCGTCCAGCGCTGTCTCCACTGGAGCCAAGACCCCTGAAGCCACCCCGTCAGGCTGCAGGACTGACACGGAGGAGCTGGACCAACCAAAAGTACCGCTTCAGGACCAAGGCTAAGGCCCGCACGGACCTCTGTTGTCTAGCCACTCGGGCGCCACCTACTGGTACAAGTGTGTGGCCGGAGGGTACAGGAAGGGCTGCTCCCACACTTCTGAAGATCTAGGGCGCGGACTGAGGCTGGAATTGGTGGGTTCAAAGAGCTAGAAGGGGCACAGCCCACCCGGACCTAACTCTAATTCGCAGTGTGACCTTGAGCAAGTCTTGTCTATCGGTTTGTGTTTCCTGAAGTGGAGACAGGTAATCCCAGTGAGTAGAGAGTAAAAATCATTAACTTGTTTGTCCTCTCTGTCCTCATTCCAAAGAACACACCGAGGAGGAACGAAATTGTTTTCTGTTTTGTTCACAGCAGTAACCTCAGACATTACCTGGCCCAGAGTAGGGTCTTGATAAGTATTTGAATCAGTGAATAATTGACACGATGTGCCAGCCACTGTGGTAGTTGCTTTACATCTGTTATTTCATGTGATTGTCAGAATGTCTCATTATTACCCATGTAACACTGATGAGAAAAGTGAGATTCAGAGAGATTAGGTAATTTGCCTAAGGTCACACAGGTAGTAATTAGAACTAGGATTGGAAACCCAGGGCTATGTGAGTCCAAAATTCCTATGGCCTATAGACTGAGTCCATACCTAGGTGTTCAGTCAGGGGTTAATGAAGGTGGTGTTCTGTGGGGGCCTCCTGGTACCTGAGTGCTGACTGGTGATTGAGAGTGGCCAGTAGGTAGGGCACGTAGTGAGGGGCCACGGCTTCCCTCCTGAGGTGGTCTCGGGAGAATCGGATCAGAGCATCACTGAAACTGCAAAGGGCAGAGGTGGCTCCGGTACCTGATGTCACTCTGGAGTCCCCTCAACCCCAGTCTCTGGTATTCGAGCCCCACCTCCAAGATACCCAAGGCCCTGTTTTGAAGGAACTCTTTCCCACTGGTGTGCCTTATTCACTCAGAGCCCCCTTGGACTGCCCCAAGAGCAGAGCCAGGGGTTGGGAGTGGGGTAGTGCCTTGGCAGACCTCCTCAGAAATGTGCCCAATTCTGACAGTGCCATGCCGTGCACCCGCCGCTGCAGTGACTCACTGACCAGGCTGGTCAAACGAATATTCTCTTCCAAGATCTACAGACAGGGATGGGCAGTCATCAGGAGAGTCCCAGTACCACCCTCCTTTCCTTTCCCTAGGGAGCTGCCAGCCTGCCTCGCCATTCCCCACCCACCTGCAGCACTATGGCTGGCATTGGTGAGTGGTAGAAGCCAGATGGGTCTGTGTCAGGTTCCTGCTCTCGGCCCCACTCAGCTACTTCCCCATCTAGTGCCTTCTGCATCCAATGGGCCACACTTGCCTGGGGGAAGGGGTGAGGGGCAGCAGGATGTAGCAGGACACCAGTACTGCTAGGGACAGGTAGACATGTGACACTACAGACACAGGCCCACAGCAGGTGACAGTTTCTCTGGACCTTTGCCCAACTACTCACTTGGACTTTGGCCACAAATGTTGCCTCTAGCTGCTCGATGTTCTCCAGGGTCAGGAGGGGCTCCAATTGAGACACATCAGCCTCAGGTCCCAACTCTAGGTTCCCCATCATTTCTGGCCTGGAGATGGGAGGCACCGTGTCACACTGCACCCCAGCCTCTGATCCACCCACTTCCCCTTGCCCAAGGCACCGACCCCAGGTACACATGCAGTGCCCAGTGCAGCAAGGTGAAGGCATCAGCAGCTACCAGTTCAGGCCCTTCCAGGAGTTGCTGCAGGCAGCGGCGCAAGCCACCATGTAGGGTGTGGGCCCACAGCTGGACCACGTTGTAGTGTGGGGGGCAGCAGGGTGCTACTAGTGCCTCAGCTATGGCCAACTCGGCTGGTAGAGCCACCTGCAGAGCCTCCAGCCACCCTGCTAGGGCCCCTGGCCCAGGCAGCAGAGGTGTTCGAAAGTGGGTCTTCTCCAGGCCCTCCTGTAGTGCCTGCAGACAGCGCTGCCGCCAGTCGCGGGGGACTTGCTCCAGGGAGGTTGTGCGCCCAGCATCCACCTCTGCCACACGCACAGCAGCCACCAGCAGGGCTGGGTCCTCCCGGGCCAGCTGCCCTGCAGCCCCTGCAGCTGCCTCCACAGCCAGACCCAGAGCCTCGGCCAGAGGGCCCAGCCCCTCGAAGACTGGCAACTCCAGCCCCCCTAGAGGTGCCCATGTCTCCTCTTGCAACTGCTCCAGCTCCCGAAGGCTCACGTATGCCTCCAAGAGCTGCTGGGCATCAATCAGGGTCTGCGTGTGGGCCACTGCAGCTGGTACTAAGGGGAGAGAAGAGATTATCCCTGGGCCTCGGTCTCAGCCTTCCCACCTGTGCAATGGATGCAGCAGTGGATGGTGAGAGCCTGGGAGTAGGGGTGACATGTAAGATATTTAATAACCAATACAGTTGAGCACTGGCCAACTGAGAAGACCCAGGGAAGGGCCTAGATGCCTGGTGGGCCAGGTGTTAACCCCTGAGCTAATGAAACATGAGGAAGTCATGGATCCTGGAGGAAGGTAGGGAAAAACTAGGGGGCTATCTTAGTGGCTATTCACCTATCCTGTTAGGGAAATGTTTCAATAAATTAACAACCAGGGTGGCCAGAGCCATTTGAGTCGGTGTCGGTCCTTATTCAGACATCCGATGATTGGGAACACCAGAACAAGCTACTTTGCACCCTGCTTCATATGCCATTTGAAGCCTGAGATACTCTCTGGTAGGTCTCTGGTGTATCCCTCCATGCCATCTCCCACCAGTGCCTTAGCCCCTTGATCAATGATGGGTGTTTGATTAACTGTTCGGAGGGCTGAGGCCCAGGGCCCCTGCACACTCACCTGCCCGCAGCCGGGGCAGCAGCTGAGACAGGACCTGCAGTTGCTTGTGCTGTGCAACCTTCTCCCTCAGGGGCTGTAGATCCTGTGTGGCCTCAGCCATGCTCTGGAGCAACCCATGGACCTGGCCCAGGGCCTCCCGGGCTCCCTGCACTGCCTCATGGGCCTGGGCCAGCTGCCACACACCCGTCTTCACACTCTCCAGGTATGACTGCACCACTGACTAGGGGGAGGGAAGCCACCAGTGAGACCTGTCCACTCCTGCAATCCACCCTCCGCACTCCTGCCCCTGCCTGATGCCCACCTTGATGCGTGCTTCCAGGGAGCAGGTACGCTGAACCTCGCGGCTGCGGTACTGGTCCAGCCTGGCCAGCTGCTCTGGCTGGTAGAAGATGCCTGACGCCCATTTGAGTGCTGCTCCCCGGGCCAGCTGGTCCGCCCTCTCCTGCTCTGCCCACTCAGGCCCTGGGCAGGAAGAGCCTGGGCAGCCACGTCAGTGGGGCAGGGTCTGCAGAAAGCAGCCCTGAACCTGCTCCCTTTCCTACTCCTTAGCCTGTTCCCCAGGGCAGTCCACTACTCTCACCGCCTATGCAGCTCCCTCCTGACCTGGCAGGAGGTCCCCACCCAACTCTTCCCATTTTTCTTGCAACCATCCCTCCCTCAACCCACTCAGAAGGCCAAATACCAGGAGAAAGTGCAGGCTGCATTTCAACTTTGGTTGCCGAGTCCATAGCAGGCCCTGGAGAAGCCGGAGCTGAGGTAGCAGTGGGTGCGAGGATCTGGGTTAGGGCAGGCAGAGTGGATGCTCCTTTGAGCTGCAGCCTCTCTCTGGGCAGGAGGGGGGTTCTTGCCCAGCCCCCGCAGGAAATGAGAGGGAAGTGGGTGTGACTGGGAGGCACCTGAGAAGCCTTGGCCTGTGGAGCGTTTCTGTTTGTCCTTGCAGATGCCTCTTCTGGCGCCCACTTCTGCCCTGAGTTGCAGAGGAAAGTTTGGATGGAGCTCAGCAGGCTTGAAAAGGCATCCAGTTCTTCCTCCAGTGTAAACAGCCTTGGACTTGAGGGTGGCCCTCTCCCCCAGCCCTGATGGCTGAGCTGGGTGCTCCCTCCACTGGCTCACGAGACCTGGGTGGCTCTGACCCGCACCTTGGCATGCAGCAGCAGAATTCCTCTCCCCAAGGAAGCCTCTGTCCACCTCCCTGCCCAGAAACCCCCTTATCCTCTCTCTTCAAGGCCCCTCCCTCCCCAAGGTCACACACAGAAAGGAAGGAAGCTGAGTCTCTGGTGCTTTATTCCCAACAGGAAAGAGCATCTGCACTGTGGGATGGGGTAGGAAGGGCTGGGCGCCTCTTCCTTGAGGGGAAGGGGGTGTACTCCCTGTGATCATGAAATCTTGACCAGCCCATCCAGGACTTCTTAAGTGCTCAGAACACAGACATGAACTAGAGGGCCCCAACCCGGGGTAGGGAGCAGGGTGTGCAAATATGGATGCAGACAACATTCCAATATGAAAACTGTATTGCTGCACCCCTCAGGAGTGTGCACTCTGCACAGGAATGAGAGACCTCAGGCTGCTGTGAAAAAGGTGTGTGGCGGGTGATGGCAGGTGAGGTGGGGACAGGGCTCTGAAAGCTGTTTGTCTTAAGAGTCAAAAGGGGCTGTGAAAGGGAATACAGAGTTGTAATAATGTACTGGACAGTGGTTACCACCCAAATCCACCTTCAGGACAAAGATACTCATTCCCCCGACTGCCAGGAGTATAGGCTGTTGAGTCTCTTGGTCAATGTTAGGGTACAAAGGCCCAGGACCCTTGCCTGGATGTGGAATGCTTTTGAAGGGGCCAAGTTTGGAAATCCAGTTTCAATGCTCCTATTAGGAGGGTCTCAGGCCTCTGTTATAACTGTATCACAGTTTGATCCCTCCACTACGCCCATGCAAGTGCGGATCCTCAATAAACTTCCCGCGGGCAGATCCCTGTCTCTAGGTGCTTTCCCAGAAAACTTGATGTAAAATAAACAGTAATAAGTAATGACAATGTTAAAAATAACAAAATCAGCTCTAAGTGCTTTATATATGTTTAC
>JAVSCE010006952.1:0-45001 GCA_032199065.1 Smutsia gigantea | reverse complement strand
TCTGGAAAATGTTCCATGTGTACTTGAGAAGTATGTGTATCCTGTTGCTTTTGGGTGTAGAGTTCTGTAGATGTCTGTTAGGTCCATCTGTTCTAGTGTGTTGTTCAGTGCCTCTGTGTCTTTACTTATTTTCTGTCTGGTTGATCTGTCCTCTGGAGTGAGTTGTGTGTTGAAGTCTCCTTAGATGAATGCATTGCTGTCTATTTCCTCCTTTAATTCTTTTAGTATTTGTCTCACATATGCTGGCGCTCCTGTGTTGGGTGCATATATATTTATAATGGTTATATCTTCTTGTTGGACTGACCCCTTTATCATTATGTAATGTCCTTCTTTATCTTTTGCTACTTTCTTCGTTTTGAAGTCTATTTTTGTCCGATACAAGTACTGCAACACCTGCTTTTTTCTTTGTTGTTTGCATGACATATCTTTTTCCATCCCTTCACTTTTAGTCTGTGTATATCTTTGGATTTGAGGTGAGTTTCTTGTAGGCAGCATATAGATGGGTCTTGCTTTTTTATCCATTCTGTTACTCTGTGTCTTTTGATTGGTGCATTCAGTCCATTTACATTTATGGTGATTATTGATAGATATGTACTTATTGCCATTGCTGGCTTTAGATTCGTGGTTACCAAGGGCTCAAGGGTTGCTTCTTTACTATCTAACAATCTAACTTAACTTTCTTGTTAAGTTATTGTAAACACAGTCTGATGTTTCTTTCTTTCTCTCCCTTCTTATTCCTCCTCCTCCATTCTTTCTATAATAGGTGTTTTATTCTTTGCCTTTAGTTAGTATTTGGATGGTCTGCTTTCTTTGCTATGATTTTATTTTCTCTGGTGACATCTTTTTAGCCTTAGGTGTGCCTCCATCTAGAGCAGTCCATTTAAGGTATCCTGTAGTGGTGGTTTATGAGAGGCAAACTCTCTCAACTTTCGTTTATCTGGAAATTGTTTAATCCCTCCATCATATTTAAATGATAATCGTGCTAGATACAATATTCTTGGTTTGAGGCCCTTCTGTTTCATAACGTTAAATATATCATGCCATTCTCTTCTGGCCTGTAAGGTTTCTGTTGAGAAGTCTGATGATAGTCTGATGGGTTTTCCTTTGTAGGTGACCTTTTTTTTCTCTCTAGCTGCCTTTAATACCCTGTCTTTATCTTTGATCTTTGCCATCTTAATTATTATGTGTCTTGGTGTTGTCTTCCTTGGGTCCCTTGTGTTGGGAGATCTATGAGCTTCGGTGGACTGCGAGACTACTTCCTTCCCCAGCGAGGGAAAGTTTTCAGCAATTATTTCTTCAAAGACACTTTCTATCCCTTTTCCTCTCTCTTCTTCCTCTGGTACTCCTATAATGCGAATATTGTTCCGTTTGGATTGGTCACACAGTTCTCTTAATATTCTTTCATTCCTAGAAATCCTTTTATCTCTCTCTGCCTCAGCTGCTCTGTACTCCTGTTCTCTGTTTTCTATTCCATTAACAGTCTCTTGCATCTCATCCATTCTGCTGTTAAGCCCGTCGATCGCTTGTCTGATTTCTGTATTGTCTTTCCTCAGTTCCCTCACTTCCTCCCTCAGCTCTTGCACATTTCTCTGTAGGTCCATCAGCATGGTTATGACTTTTATTCTGAAATCTTTTTCAGGGAGGCTGTGCATTTCCATCCCTTCAGACTCCCTCTCTGGGGTTGTCTGGCTGATTTTGGTCTGAACCATATTCCTCTGTCTTTTCATGGCTATATAATTGGTCACTGATAGTTGCCACGTATGTCAGCTGGGCTCTTGAAGACTTTAAAAAGAGAAGAAAAAAAAAGGGAAAAAAAAAGAAAAAAAGAATGAAAGAAAAAAAGAAAGAAAAGAAAAAACAAAACAAAACAAAACAAAAAGAAACAAAAAAGATTCCCACCGGACGTAGATTCTGTGGGAATGCTCTAGGTGGCACTATTGCCCCACTATTCCACAGCTGTGACTGTGCCGCTCCGCAGGGCCCTTTATCGCTCTGGCAGGGGTGGGAATGAATAGAAGGCTGTTGATCTCAGTGAGAAGTGTAAGTATGGCTACGCTTCCTCAGTCGCCAGCTAAGGCGTCTGAAACTCCCCAGGACTCCCAGCCTGCTGGGCTGAGTGTGCTGGGGCTATCCGGCTCCTCCGCTGGGCTCCTGTCTCTTTAAGACCGCTGAGGAAAGCGCGCACTTTTTTTTTTTCCTTCCCGGAGCCGGCTGCAAGCCCCCTGGCGCGTTCCCCGCTCAGATCCTGCCGCTCTGTCTCTCCAATCTCCGCTGCTCTGCGCAATGTGGGTCAGCGCTCCCCACGCAGATCACCGGGGCTGGCTACTTCGCGGGGTGTATTTCCACTCCCTCCCGGCTCTGAATCCTCTCCTCCCGCCGGTGCGCTGGGGTGGGGGAGGGCTCGGGTCCCGCCGGGTCGCGGCTCCGTGTCTTACCCGCCTCTTGGGGTGCCGAGTCCTCTCGGGTGTAGCTGCACGCTGTGCGCTTTCCTGTGTATTCGTCTCTCTTTCAGGACTAGATGTATTTTCTGTGTTTTCGTAGATAAATTTAGTGTTGGGAGGAGATTTCTGCCGCCCTGCTCACACCGCCATCTTCCCAGAAGTCCTCTATAGTTTACCTCTTATGTTCAGGTCTGGAATCCATTTTGAGTTAACTTACATATATCTGCTGAGAGGTAGTGGTTCAGCTTCACTTTTTTGCATGCAGATATTCAGTTGTCTCAGCCTCATTTATTGAGAGACAGTTCTTTCTTACTGAATTGTCTCGGCCTCCTTGTAGAAAATAATTGGCCACAGAAAATGTAAGGTTTTATTTCTAGACTTTCTATTTGATTCCACTGAACTCTATGTATATCCTTATGCCAGTCATTTAATCTTTATAATAGTTATATGAGGAAGGCACTACTAACGTCTCCAGGTCTTGAGCATATTCTTCAAACTCTTTTAGTTAATATGCAGTGAAGTGAAGACTGGGAACCTGGATGCTCTGAAACCAAAGCCCAGGTAAGAAAGGTAATACTCTGTTGTCCCAGGAGGGATACTGTGGCATGGGTTTATGTAAGGAGAGGATGCCAGGCTGAAAGACATCTAGATTCAGGGAAGGTGTGACCTGTAGGGGTTCTGAAATATGTGAAGCAATGCCAGGACCCAGGGGACAATGAGAGTGGAAAGAGGCCAAGACACCCCAGTTAATTAGGGCCTTGAAAGCTCAGAGGAAGCCATCTAACCAGCTTGTATGGTTCAAGGATAGTTTTGAAGAGGAACTCACATTTTAGTAATCTCAGAAAAGTTCTGCAAACGTTTTCCAGGTTGTGTGTGTGTTGGATGGAATAAGAGACATCTGGAGGCAATAACATGCATGCAGACCTAATAGTACTACAGAACGTGGCATAGTCAGGGAATGGTAAGAGCCAAGCTGGAACCTTGAGGGAACTGTGAGGACTAGCTGGAGAAAAGACTAGAAAAGTAAGTTGGGTTAGAATATGAAGGGCCTTGAGTATATTGTCAAAGAGTTTGCTCTTGGAAGCAACTGAGAACTAATGTAGATTTTATATAAGAGAGTGAGGTCTTCATATAAGTGGTAGCACAGAACAGTATAGATCAGAGAAGGAAGAAACAGTGGCAAAAACCCTGGATTGGGAGCTATTTCAGGTAAGATAATGAGGAGAGTGGGGATGGAGAGAAAGGGCAGTTACCTAGAAAGCATAATAGGACAATTGATTTGTTATGGGGAGGAGAGAAGAGAAGAGAGAGAGAGAGAGAAAAGAAGAGAAGAGAAGAAAGGAAAGGAACATTTCTTGACAGTCTAACATGTTATAGACCTGTTAATGTATTTCTATTTTCAGGTGAGACAATATAGTCAGAGAAGTTACCCAAAGTCACAGAGCTGCTAGTCAGTGGTTGAGGTAGATGTCAAATTCAGTCCTGTTAGTCTCCAAAGCTCCTACTCTTTCCTCCATATCATGCTGTCAAAGATAAAGCTCGTATTTTCAGTACAGGCAAGAGAGTGAGTACTGATACCATTTATAAAGACAAAAAGAAAAAGGAAAAAGAACTGGTTATAAGAGGAAAAGTGTGCAGAAATTCATCTGCAGGCATATGATGTTTGAGGTATGACACTAGTGAAGATAGATGACCTACACATATATGGTTAGAAATATGGGGTCAAAGCTCAGGAGAGGCACAAGGGCTTAAGGTACTACCCCAGAACTTCCTTCTTTTTCACTCTAAATGGTGGATGATTCTGTGGGAAACAGTTGAGATTGTCCAGGGAACCACATGGAGTACGAAGAGAAGGATAAAGAACCATCTGTTCAAATGGATCAAGATGAGAGATCGGGGCACCTTCCCTAGTGGCACCAGTTCATGTGCTACTCCTGGCTTGTACCCACAAAAATTTTGCTCCCAGGCTTCAGACAGGCTTGAGTGACAGCGGTGAGGGGCCCATTCCTTCCTGTAGTGAGCAATCAATAAGTGATCACTATTTTTATTGCTGTGGTTATGATTCTGCACAGAGCAAAAATCAGCAACTATTTTTCAAGAGCATATTTGGTACAGTCCCCAGAGGCAGGACTGTGGGATAAAATGATATCCTGTGGTCCCTCCCAGCCCCATGGATCCCTAATCCTCCACTTTAATATGTGACTAGTGAATAAGAACTATTTTGAAATTTTTATTTCTGGCACAGTCTATCATTATACTTACAAATTTTACTGGGAAATATTTGAAGCCAAACAGAGACTTTCACTTTGTTGACTTTAAAGAAAGCTTCATTTATATTCATCCAACAAATGTTTGTTTATCATTTGCTCACGTAAATAGTCCTATGCTAGGTGCTATGGTGAAGCCATGTTAGTCCAAAATCTCTGTCCTCAAGCAGTTTTTAATCTAGGTAAGAGGGGGAAGATAAGCATACATGTACATGGAGTGGGCAAAGTCAGCTTTTCTGAGTGTTGCTTCAAAGCAATTTATGGTTCAAGTTTGGACAATATGGATTATGGTAGGATGGAGGACACACACACACACACAGAGAGAGAGAGAAAAAGGGATTGGGAGAGGGAAAATAAAAAGGAAAGGAAGAGGGAGAGAGGGACTTGGAGCATAAGCCTGAAGCTAGCCTTGCTGAAAAGGGTCCTTCTCTCCAGGTTTGACTGGCCCATCCCCAGTCTAATTGTCCAGATATTTTTACCATTATTGGAATGCCCCCCTTCACTCCCTTTTCCAATCCTAAAGCCCACCCGGGATGTTGCCATGTTAGGAAACAACCCATGATCGAAGAGACTGCCTGCTGTCTCCTCCTCATAGCTCTGAATCCCTTTCCTCAGTCATCTGTGTGCGTTCTGTTTATTTGGGATGTGAACCCCCACAGTGGGGCCTGAGGCACACTCTGTGCTTTACGCAGCTCCTGGATGGCCGAAGATGGAACCTAGGGAAAGGCTTCTTAGGCTCCAAATAACACATAGATGATTTATACATAAATGAATCAGAAATATGGAGATTAAGTTTTCACTGAGATGCACATGAATTAAGGAGAAAAGTGTTTGAGGCAATTTAAAAAGAAATGCCATGAAACTTAAAGCATATGGAAAATAATAAAAAATGTGGGAGAAATCTCAAAATGGATGGGGTTTGGCCTAACGAGTCCTTAGAGAACCACCCTATTTCACAAAAATCTCATCATTTGAAGAAATTAACATGACTTCAGAGACTGGCTGAAAAGGGTCCTTCTCTCCAGGTTTGACTGGCCCAAACCCAGTCTAATTGTTCAGATTTTAATTTTTTTTTTTACCTTGTTCTGTGGTTCATGTCTAAATACTCGGAGATGTTTATATTGCATACATTCAGCTTTAATTGGCCCTTAAAAGAAGGTGTTGATTAGAATCTGCTCAACATCAACGGCTAGCTCACACAACATTCTGTAATTACTGTTTATTAATTTAGTTCAAGTGGCATAGTTGAAAGCCCTGTTCAGATGGGAGAAGTAAATTGTCACTGGTATTGAATATGTAAATTATGTGCATTGTAAATTTCCATGAAGGGATGTTTAAAGTTAAATGCTGCGCACATAAACCCTTCCGGTTTTATCTAACCTAGCCCTTGGAGTCGAATCAGTCTTTACTCAAGAAGCACATGGCAGAAGAAGCCTATGGGGGCTGGGCCATCGCCCCAGGCAGTGCACATTACCTTGAGTTTGTAAAATGAAATTTTGTAATCAAGTTTTGTAGTGTGTGTTCCCTTTTCCACAAAACAAGGAAACACTAATGTGCCTTCTTTATCTTTGTTCACAAAGCCCTTCCATAGAGTCTCCCAGCAGATTTTCTCAGGCTGTTTGGCAATCCAGCAAATTCCCTGGCCTCCCTGAGGAAGCTTCTAGATGCAGTTGGGTGGCATACTGAAAACAACAGGAACTGAGCACAGCTTTTCTTCAGCAAATAGCTGAAATAAGTTACTGTGAAAGTGTGTGTGTTTTTTTCTTCCCTGAGAATATCAAAGAAGATGGCAGAAACTGGGGCAAATTCTCAAGGTGGATTATTTCTTGGGGCCCAACCCTTCTGATCTCTGTGAGCTGTATTAAAGGCTCTGTTCAGCTCTCCCCAGGGGACAGTGTGTTTTAATCTGGTTGGGATAACATTATTATACCAAAGATTATCTTAGATTCTTGCTGTATGAAGATTGAATTAAACAACATTTTCTTTCAAACATCAAGATGCGACCAAAACACCTTGCTCTTTTCTGTATAAACGGGCAAACGACTTAATCTTGGCCAGTTACTTAACAGTTATGTGTTTCTTGGGTTCCTTGGACTCCTTATGGAAAAGATAATAATAGTACCTACTGCACAGAGTTGATGCAAGATTAAGTGAAACAATACCTTGTAAGTGCTTGAAAGAGGGTCTTCTCATGATGTGGGGACAGTAAGTGTTAACTAGTATATGTTCCTGTAAAAACTTACATGGTTAAAACTGGACCCTCAAATGCTTTTATACATTCATTGAAAGATTTCTTTTCTAGAAATTTCTGATGGAAAGAGTCTTAAATTCATCACAAATCACAAAAGATACTTTTTAAAAAATCAGAGAAGAAAAGGACTTTTTAAGTGTGAAAATTCAATTATGATTTTTTTTTTCCTAAAGGTTGAAAAGAGTGGTTGAGGTAAAAAGTACATCTGGCTCCTATGCCACTGAAGCCCACACAAGCCCATTTGGGGGGCTTTCTGGCTTTGTACAAGTTTGTGAGCCCAGATGTTGGATGTTTTCAATTTTGTAGAATCTAACTATAAATGAACTGAAAAAAAAAAAAACGGCCCAACTGTTACTGGGACTAATTATGATAGTTCCAAGGAGAATCTGCATGCTTTCACTTTTCCTTTATGAAACGTTCCTGAAGAAAGCCTTTTGATTGAAATAACCCTTTCAGACGATGGCTGATATTTTCAGTGATAATACTCCTACTTCAGATCCATAGAGAGGAAGTAATGGAAATGCAAAGTGCTTTACAGATGCTGGCTTCTTTATTTGCATTACCCTCCTGTGTGGCAGGTGGCACAAACTATTCTCCCTGTTTCACAGATTCAAAAACTGAGGCAGTGAGAAAGGAAAGCACTAGCATAAACATTCTAGAGCAAGTCAGTGATTGAATCAGGAAGCCTACAGTCTTACAATCTGATTGAACTAGATTCAGTTTACTTAGGAGCCATCTGCTAAAGACCCGGATGCTAATGTCAACCAGGTAAGCCTGCCTTTATGGACCAGCTAAGTTGTCTTAGAGCTAAGTTGTCTGTTCAAGGCTGGAAAGTAAACTCCATTTTCCTATTAATGTCTACTGAAAGATTAGACATATGGACCCCCAAATCACTCCCATAATTTGACATGGGAGACAGTTTGGGGCAAGGGAGAGCTGAAAGTGGTTGTCTGGGCTGTGGATATTTTCAGTCACCCACCTCCCACCCCACTCCCACATCATTAGTGTTTTGAAATGTTGGGAAGGAAAACGGCATGGCGCTGAAGGGCATTTGCAGGACCTTCACCCTTCTGTGCTCACTCTGAGCAATCTTTCTTCAAATCACCAGGAGTTCTGCCCAGACAGAGGCTCCCAGAGCAGATTCTTAATCCCTGGAATGTGGCTTTGCATCTCCCTTGGGTGATACTAACTGTATTCTTACAGACTGCAAGTGATACCATCTTATACTGGGTTTAATTTCATAAAATATTTTGTTTATTGATCTAATTGCTCATTAATGCCTTCCTTGCATGTCAGGCACAGACATAGGGACTGGAGTTGGGAAGACATGAATGGAGAGATGAACAGAATCTCTGCCCTCAAGCGGATTAGAGCTCATGGGGAAGTGAGGACACAGAAGCAAACCAACAGCTATCATGCAGGGGACCAGATTAATGAGGTTATGGCCTATAAGAGAGGCATCTAGTGCTGCCCTGTGGGGGCTGCCAGGGGACCACTGTAATATAGATAGGAATTGGCCAGGTGAAAAGGCAGTGAGGGTTCATTTCAGGCAGAGGGTACAGCATATGCAGAGGTACGGAAGCTTGAGAGAGTTTGGTCTCTGGGGAGCAGTGAGCAGTGAGCAATACCATATGGCTCTCATGTAGGGTCACATTCAAGTTGACTGGATTTAGAGGTGGAGGTGGGTGCAAACCAGGCTCAGAAAGCTTTTTCATGTTAAGGAGTGTTCCCCTGAAGGTCACAAGGCGTCACTGAAAGCTCTGCTCTGACAGTGACTTGGGCATCACCAACCATAAGTCTTCCAGGTCTACAGAACCACCTGGTTTCCTGCCTTGCCAGTGGAGCAAATCTGCTGTATATTTATATGTTTATTGAGAAAGGGAATCAATAGGATGTGTGTATGTGTGTATTTTAAGGAATTGGCTTACATGATTATGGAGGCTGGCAAGTTCCAAATCTTCAGTCTGAACCAGAAATCTGGAGACCAGAGAAGCATGGACATAGCAGTTCAAGTCTAAAGGCCATCTGCTGGCAGAATTCCTTCTTGCTCAGGAGAGGTCAGTCTTTTGTTTTCTTCAGACCTTCAAGTGACTGGATCAGGCCTACCCACATTATAGAGAGCACTCTGCTTTACTCAAAGTCCACTGATTCACATGTTAATTTCATCCCAAAACACTCATAAAAACATGCAGAATTTGGCCATATTCTGGGCATAATGAACCAGCCAATTTGATACATAAAATTAACCATCTCAAAGGGAATATCCACATGAGTGTAGTATTCCTGCATTCCTGTCTGTTTTCCAGAGGACTCTATTCACTGATGCATTATTTAAAAACTACTATCAAATGCCTACTATGTGTCAAACCCTAGAGATCCAAGAGTGAGCAAGATAGACAGTGTTGCTGACATCATGTAGATTTCCAGTGGAGCAAGGATTAACAAATTGTGTCCCATGATGGCCAAATCTGACCCACAACCTTTTTTTTTTTTTTACAAATGAAAATTTACTGGAACACAACCATGTTCATTTATTCATGCATTGTTTATCACTGTTTATGTGTCACAATGGCAGAGTTGAGTAGTTACTACCGAGACCATATAGCCTGTAAATTTAAAAATATTTACTATCAAGCTCTTTATAGAAACTTTGACAATACCTATATTGGAAGATACAGATAGTAAGAAAATAAACAAATAAACATAGAATATGATGTAAGTACTTTGAGGAAAAATAAAGCAGGAAAAAGAAGTAGAGGGAGGGGTGCTGTTTTTGACATGGAGGTTAAGGAATGTCTCTCAGTAAAGGTGATCTTTGAGAAGGAACCTTAACCAAAGGAAGAGCAGCTATGAGAATGCCCAGAGGAAGTGAGTCCCAGGCAGAGGAAGCAAGTGCCTGGCATGTTTGAGGATCTTAAGATCAAGGAATGCTAGGGTAGATCTCCTGTGAGTTGTTCTCTTATCTGGGACATCTAGGATGGCCTACATTTTACTAAATTTGGCTTCACTAAAATTGGCTGAAAGACTAGATTCTTGAAAAGCATGGTTTGAGTGTTTGGTTCTGCAGTGTTGGACACCAAGTCTTCCTAACTTCCTCATTGATCTATCAAAGTTCAGATGGCATCAGATGCTTCATGTCACTCTATCCCCTCCTCAAAGCTCTATCCTTTCAGAGTCCAAAATGCAAATTCCTGGCAATCCAAACCCTCATAAGTCAGTCCTGCTGCAGCTCTCTGTGTGACATGGCATCCTTGTGCCTTCCCCTGCAGTTCTCCCGTTCCATCCCCATGCTCCCTCCACACCAAAGTCCTGCCCACATTCTCCCTTTTCTCACACCCATTCACCTTCCCCCTGGCTCATGCTGTCCTGCTACAATGTTTCACCTCCATCTTCCTTGCTCTCTCTCCTCTCCTCTCTCCCTCTCTTCCTCCTTCTGCTCCCCAGTCCACTCCCACTTGTTGCTTGTTGTTTGAATCTCCATGACAGCACTGACTGAGTTCATCTAATCCTGGATTATGCATCTATTTCACCCAGCAGCCTTTGAGGCCTGGACAGCAGAAATGCAGTGGGAGCAACGTAGCTTTTCTCTGCAGAAGGAATGAGGTCAAATAAATGGCCATTATTCAATGTCATGTTTGTATCTGGTACTCTGTGAGGGTCCTGAAGAAACAGTTATGAATTAGACATAATCTTGACCATTAGGCAGCTCGCACTGTAATAGGGGGGAAAAACATAAACAAATGCTTATAGTACAAGTAGATGCTTGTAGAATATGCTTCAAAAGCAGAGATAGTGTGTGGATAGCTCTGCCTGGATGAATCAGGCTGGCTTCCTCAAGGAAGTGACATTTTGGTAAAGTCAAGGCAGGAAAAAGGAAATTTCTAGTTAGAAGAAATGCACATGCAAAGGTAGAAAGTTGAAAAAGAGCTGCACTTATTTTGAGACTCATGGAGAAATTCTAAGTGGTGAAGACTACAGAGAGGGAGTGGGCATGGTAGGACATGAAGTTAGGAAAAATTAAGTCCTGATGGAGGTGAGCAACATGAAAACAGACTTTGTTTCTGTCTGTCTCCTTCATTTAGACCAGTATCTTTGACGGAATTGTGAACACTTAGTAGTTTCCTGATTTGAACTAAGCCAGTTAAATTTCACTATATATCCTGCAGTCCACTTGAACATGGAGTGCCAATAATTTTGTATGTGATACACATTGCATATACTGATTGTCTCAGATGTGTTCATTGTACTGCATACATCTGCATATACCACACAATTTTATTGATCTCATGACGTTAGCAGGTATCACTCAATCTTATGATCCTGGTTGTAGTTTCTTTGGTGGGACCAATATATTTAATGTGCATTAAAAAAACTTACTGTCCGTTAAATAAGAATTATACTCTGTGCTTCAGTAGTGAGATTTGTTGAAACCAGTGGTCCCATCTGGGATTTTTGCTTTTATAGGGCCAATGCTGGATAGTAATAAAGTCAGGATAAGTGGGTTGACAAGGTTTTCGTTAGGAGGGACATAAGAAACAATGACAGTGATCAATCGGTGTCAATATTTAATTAGCAAATGATATGCATGTGATCTAATAGTGATTTGATTTCCTGCCAAAATAGCCCAAGCCAGACCCTTTTTGCAGGGTGGTCCATGTATTCCTGGCAGGGAGCTAGCCATCTTAGAGATGAGTTGGTTCTCTGTTAGGTCAATGAGAAGTGAGCTAAATAATTTGTACTTGGGTCTTCACATGATAAAAGCTTAACAGCTTTGAAGGAGCTATAACAGGTGAATGCCTAAAAGAGATAAATACGGAAAGTCTATAATTATCTGCTTCTACACACTGTGTGAAGGGATCACAGCTCCCACCAAGGGTTATTGAGTAAATGGTGAGTTCTTAAGTCAGTAACTACTTACTTACATGGTGGTCGGTGAAAGCAATCAAAGAGCCACTGCAAGCTGCAGAGCAGATTATATTCATCCTTGTGGCCCGAGCTTATAGGTGCTGAGGTCTGGTCTTCACTCAGACACAAAAAGCATTGTAGCAACTTGGAGTGGAGGTGAGGTGCTATCTTGCCATTGAGACTGGAGAATGGTGATGAGTTTCAAAGACCCCTACAAGTGATTTAAGTTCAAAGTGGCTGGAATAGCATTGCCCGGAGGACATCTGCTTTGACTACCAGCCTCCCTTCTCCTTTCTTCTGCTAAAAGCCTTTCCTTGGGATCTGCCCCTCCACACCAGGCTCCGGTAGGGCTGTCAATCAAATGGTCAAGCTTCCCAATCAGCCAGTGATCCAGGCAGCACTCTTGAATCCTTTGGGGACTTGATAGGATTTCTGGGAAGTGGAGGCATGCTTTTTTCTAGGACGCCTTGGTAAAGGCCTGTGTAAGCTTGAATCTGCGGATGACGTTTTTTTTTACTGCCAAGTAGAAAAGTCTTGTCTGAAACTAAAACCAGCATGGAGTAAGGTAGAGAGAAGAGACTGTGGGAAAGAGAAAGATTTCCTACCACACCGAGCATCCGGGTGAGGCATGTCTAAAGCTAGTCCATACTTTGGACTTTTTAGTTACATGGACAATAGATCTCCACTCTTGTTTACGTGGTTTGAGTTGAGTTTCATGTTGTTATCATGGTTGGACTCCCCACTGTGGAGTATCCTATTTGTGATTTTTCTTTCCTTCTTTCTACTGTTTTGGAGAATTCCATAGTGTGTCTATCAAGGCAAGGATTTGTATACTGGAAAAGATGACCTTTTACTGGCTGGCCTCTGCTGGCAATAGTCCCATCGCAATTACGGAAGAAGCTGAAGTTAAAGCATTGGCTTGTCTGGCTAATACCTCCTTTAGGAGCAGGAATCAGTAAGAGTTGTCTGCCTGAGCACTGTTTGCAATAGCCAAGAAATGGAAGCAACCTAAGTGTCCATCAGTAGATGAATGGATAAAGAAGATGTGGTACATATACACAATGGAATATTATTCAGCCATAAGAAGAAAACAAATCCTATCATTTGCTACAACATGGATGGAGCTAGAGGGTATTATGCTCAGTGAAATAAGCCAAGCCGAAAAAGACAAGTATCAAATGATTTCACTCATATGTGGAGTATAAGAAAAAAGAAAAAATACTGAAGGAACAAAACAGCAGCAGACTCACAGAACCCAAGAACAGACTAATAGTTGCCAAAGCGAAAGGGACTGGGGAAAATGGGCGGGAAGGGAGGGATAAGAGGGAAAAAGGGGCATTACGATTAGCAGATGTAATGTTGGGGGGCGCGGGGAGGGCTGTACAGCTCAGAGAAGACAAGTGGTGATTCTGTGGCATCTCGCTGCGCTGGTGGACAGTGACTGTGGTGGGGTTGGTGGGGGGGACCTGATGGGGGGGTGGTTCAATAGCCATAGTGTTGCACATGTGATTGTGGATTGATGATAATGAAATAAATTATATTGAAAAAAAAAAGAGTTGTCTGCCTGCTCCCAAATGACAATCCTGGGAGAGAATATCCCTTCCCATACTTTTACTTTCATTTCTTCTTTTAATCTTTGCCAAATGTAAGAGGTTTCTACCTTTTAACTTTAAACCAGATGATTAGCACAAGGAGGTAGTCTATTACAAAATGTTTTACGGAGATATTTAATCCTTTCACACTTGTTAAAAAAAAAAGGAAGGGTGGTGCTGGGAACACCACGCTCCCAGGGCTGTCGCGATGGCCAGGAGTCCACCCACCACTCCAGATGGAGTCACATAGTCAGTTCTCAAAGGGAAGCCCCAAGAAGAAGACAAAATATAATTTTTCTTGGCATAAGTCTTGATAGCTAAAAAGAAGTCTTTACAGTGGAGTGAATGAAAATGCAGAATTTTGAACACAGTAGGCATGTTCAAAAGAGCAAGTGACTACAGAGTTACTAGGAAATGATATTGCCCCAAATTGGGCAATTTTTCAGTAGCCAAAGGTATAGAATTAATGACCAAGAACCAGGCTGAGGTCTTTCTGGAAAGGTACATGCTCTGGGTCCTCCTGGGGTCCAAGGTCAGGGTTCAAGAATCAGGGATTGGGTGATGTTTGTCCCAGGCTTTGGTTCTGGTCTTTGCTGCACCGGCAATGGGCAGAAGTGGGCACATGTCTCTCAGTTCTGCTCCAGAGGTGGAAAATTTGCACTGGTGGAGTGAGATAGGCAGCTGAGACCAAGGGAGAGTGGCACTTTCAATAATGAGTATCAGTCTCTTTAGTTGCAGGACTTCCTTAGTGGTGTGCCTGTGGTCTAAAGGAGGGAGATGCTTATCATAGGATAATAAAAATAGAGAAGTTGTGATAGAAATATACAAGAAAAAATAAAGTTGAATAAGAGATAGTAAAAATCTAGAGGAAAGAATATCAGGTGACATGTATTAAAAAGAAAATAAGAGAAAAAAAAAGATTCCCAGGAGAAGGGCAGGGTGAAGGAGATGCAGCAAAGGGTGACCATGGGCAAGCTGGGGAAGTGTGCTGATACCACACATGTCTATACAAGACTCCTCAGATTTCCCTGGCATGCGCGTGTTGATCCCTGCAAGCGCTTTTGAAGACTAGTCCATGAGGCTCTCATGGATAAGCTTCCATATTTCTTTTTTTGCAAACAAGTACAATTTTTCTCTCCATGTCTACTTTATAATGTTCTTTCAGTAAGAGACATAAGCTGAGATTTAGGTGGTTTTACAAGCAAATCTCAAAGTTAAAGATTTTGCTTGCATGTGGAAATCTCAAATCATTTGGGCAAGGAATCAGATATTTAGTATGTTGGGGAACAGAGGGTAAAGGAGGAGTGCTTTTATACAGAGCTGGTTCTGTCTTACTGAGTTACAAGTTTAATTTCCATCAAAATAGCAGAATGAGAAAACCTGAGACATTTCCAATGGCTTCTGAGAGGCCCAGGGTCTGACTTGGCTGGCAGAACAACTAAAATTACATAGGGCTCTTCACATGCGATTGAAGTTTGGGAAATGGATACTGTCTCACTGGCTAACTTTTTGCCCCCTTCCCATGCTTGCTAACGGTTTCATAAAGCCTCTCACCAGTTACTGCCTTCTCTCTGTCCCCCACCTCCAACCCCACCTTCTTCAGCACTTCCCAGACAGCTGCTCCCAGTCTTTTTCTCTTCTCTTTTCCTGCCCTTCACTCACCTCTGTTTGGGTCACAGTAGCACTAGAAATGGGGGAAATTTCTCTCAGGAGATATTGTGTAGCTGTCGCAACTGCCAGGACTGTAGTGACCATGCTGGTTAGAAGAGTCTCTGTTCTCTTAGCAAGGATTTATGATGCCGTGACCCAAGACCACTGAGAACTTCAGAGGCCCCATCATAAATATGATGACTTGGTGTCTGCCTCTTCTGGAAAAGCAAGGTGGGGTCAGTGATTAACCTAAACTGATTCCTGGATCATCTGGTCCCAGACATCCTAAATCCCTTGTATATTTTAGAGAAGAGTGCGTTTTCCATTTGGTGCCATAATAAATGGTATTGTTGCAGCCTACATAATGATCTCCACAATTCAATGGCTGGGGAAATGAAAGCATCCAGCCAACAATATACTTATTCTGAATATCAGTTTTATTGAGGTGAAATAGAGAAATGCTCTCTGTTCAAGTCCTAACGGAGCTGCTTCCATCCCTCAAGGGCTTATCACAGAAGTATCTGAGAGATCTCAATCTTTAAGACCATGGGATGTAGAGTGATTAGGCTTCAATGTCTTCAGGAGTGTTTTTTTTTTTTCCTTTGTGAGAAGAAAATGCCTCTTTCCAGATGTAGAACTGAAGTATCTGTTGCCTCTGATGTTGCTGTCAGAGGCCAATTGGGAAGCAAAGCTTCACACACAATGACTCCTTTGAATTCCTTTGCAAGAGGCAGTACATGCCCAGCCTCCAGGTTCCGGTCCTTCTTGCCTTCGTGTGTGGAAAAAAGCAAATCCCCTCCAACTTGAAGAAGGAGTCTTCCTCCTCCCCACTCTGTGCCCCGACCTCTGAACCCACCCAAGTTCTGCCGTTTCTTAGGAAATGGTTTGGCTTAGAAGCGTGGCATTTGAAGAGAAAGAGAGGGAGAGTAGAGGAATTTGAGCCTGTTTTCACAATTCCAGTTGGGATGTTGGAGAAAACTTCTGTGGCATTTAAACTGCCAGTTACTTTATTAGATTTTCATTTCTAAAGCAGAACTAAATAAATGCAGTCAGTCAATGACTCTGGCCCCAAAATATGCATGATCAGGCTCATGAAGGGTGTTTCTTCCCTGAACTGAAAAGTTCTAAATTCTGGCCTTGAGTGGAAGCACCACGGACCATCCAGGGTAGTGAAGTTTCTCATTTCAGTCTTAAATGCACTCGAGCATTTTTTGTATAAGGAATCAAACATTGGGGACCAAATTAAAATGAAGTGCTGAGTCATTGCCGTTCTCTTCTTGGATGTTGGCTTTTCTAAAAAAAAAAAATGGGATGGATCAATTTCTGCAGTTTTAGGCTAGCAGGATAATTTTGAAAGCAGCCCTGTTCCTATCAGTACCTGACAACCGGGCAAGACAGAACACAAATGGGAAATGTCTCCGTGCTTCCTTTTCCTCCTCCCTGCACTAATCCTCTTCAGAATATAAGTTCACTTAGAACACGCGTGGGTCGGTCAGGGACAATGTAGATGGGGAGAGTGGGTCCAAGTTTTTCTTGCGGTCTTCTGTTTACTTGTTTTCCTACCAGCCCTTCTGGGGCTAGTGGGGGAGAGGTTGTGCATTTTCAGGATGGAATTGCTTTCTGGCCTTCTTTATTATCTTTGAAACTAGATTCTTCTCCATTATTCAGGAGCAGATTATCCAGCTTGCAGACTATCTGGGTATTTTGTTTCTCCCCTTTTGTCCCTCTGGTTGCCAGTGTTTTGACAATTTCCTCAGGCTTCTGACATCCACAAAATTCACCGTAAAAGGAGAAAGGAAGCGTCCAATCAGTTGTGTGCATTAATTGCTCCGGGACAATTTGTTCAGAAAGAAACTAAAAAGTATAGACCAAGCTGGAGTTTGAAGATTATCTGTGAAGTGAATCTTTCCATACTTTCTCTAAGCCTCATTTGTACAGATAATCGAGGGTTGGCAGAACTTCAGAGAAGTATCTCTTGAGGGAGATCAAACACTTCTCAAAACCCAACTCTCTCTGAAATGGCAAATTTTTTCATTCCCATGGGAAACTCATTGCTCGAGCAGCATAAAGACAGAGGTGCTGAGAGAGAGAGAATTCCTCTGGTCTGATCTACCTTTGATGGGATGAGCTCCATAAAGACTGGCTACGCTGGTGATTTGTTCTAGGCCCAGACTTGAGCATAAAAGTGTGTGTGTGTGTGTGCATGCGCATGCTTGTATAATACTTAAATCCACCATGAGGCAAGATGCCGGGGGGTGATACGGGGTCCAAGTCTGTGAACTGCGTGTTTCTTCTTGATAATGGGATCTCTCTCCAACCCCTGGCCCCTCACTCTTCACTCTTTGGGGTTCAGGGCCTGCTCTTCTGATCATCCAGTGGTGTGAAACTAATTATTAACCCTTTGGTGGCAGCACTGGAGAGTTTTATCCACTAATTGGTAATGCAAAACCCATTAGTGATTAGTGTGGGGATACTCTGAGTCCAGATGTCAGAAGGTTAATGAAAAATTGAGTATTGTATTTTGCTGGAGGGATTAAAATTTTTCAGGTGGGTGATGTCTTTTTCTCCTTCCTGCCAGCAGCTGAGATTGAGCATGAAGCCATTGGCTGCCACGAGCTGGCCTAATTGCTACAAGTCTGATTGGATTTTGTCTGGAAGATCCTAACAGTTTGGTCACCAAATCCATCTAGGTCTTTCCTTCATAGTTCAGAAATAAAAATGTCTCCCAAGGGCCAAATAAGAAGTAGATTTAATTGACCGATAGTTAAAAGAGTTTTGTCTACAAATATATTGGTTAATTGAAAAATACATATTTTTGCAATATTCAGGTTCCTGGAGATGGATAAGGCGAAATTTATTGGAGAACTTTATTTGGACTGGGGGATCCATTTGTGCAAGTGCATTCCTTATTCATAGGTCTTTGTTCTTGTTGTAACCCTCAGCCAGGTATTTTGAGAGGCATACTCATTTTCTTCTAAGTCATATAAGCATAGAAATCACTCTTGGCTGAAAACCAGCTGCGATTTGCATGTTTCATAAAAATATAACACCAATAACATCTTCAAAACTATTTTTCCTTTTAGGCTAAGACTTCAAAATAGCCTGGTTCCCTACGTCTACCATAAATGCTGTTTACCCTGGTAGAAGTCTTTAAAATAGGGAGATAATGCCAAAACAGTTTGATTACTCTTTCTTTCCTTTATCAGTCATAAACCATCTCTCTTAATTATGGTGTAAGGACATTTACATACCAGGGGGAGGGTCCTATAACTACATTTCTATTACGCTTGGCACTTGTGTGAAAGGATATCATATTCATGTGCATTAGAGATGGCTTATGAGAGATCAAGACAATAATAGCCGATCAGACAATAAAGGTCTCTTTTCTCCTCCCAGACAGTCTGTCTCTGACAGAAGAATACAGTTCATCAAAAGTGTCTGCAGGTTGTCAAACTCAGGGAGGTTTGGGGACCCTCTGAGGCTGTCATGGTCAACAAGAAGATTTTCTGTCGGGCTTCGCCATCACTCACCCTGAGGAAATAATCACTCACTACATTCTGCATGTTCTCATGACAGAGCTCTCCATTTGAGAGAAAAGAGCCATTTTATCAAAGGACAATATAGCCCTTCTCTGGGTCCACGTAGCTTCCATTATCAGACCATAATAAATCATATTTATGTTCTCAGTTAATAAGACTGATTACAATGCAGGTTTCAGACCTGGGAAGAGCAGAGCAGGTGAAAGGATGTTTTAATGAAAATATGATAAGAAAACAGCTTCTTGTGAACATTTTTGCACTATTATTTGTAATGATTACAGACAATTTTTGATGCATCTTCTTTAGCAATGGTTTAAGCTGCATAAATTGGCTCACTGGTAGATAAGTAAAAATGATAAGAAAAAAATCATGAAATTGTCTCATGTTGTCTAGAATCATTATGTACATAACAAGTGCAAAATGGGTCTAATGTATATGCTGGGGATGGAGGGAAAACAGATTTCTCAGGAAAGCATGGTTTGGGTATTATTCAAAATTATTTAGAAATTTTCTCATGTCACTTATTAAAGGAGTGTGTTCCCTGAAATTTGGGGATGACAGGCATTAATTTCATCTCTGTAAGTGAATCAACAATTGCACCTTTTTTATTCAATCTGAAAGTTGTTTTCCCTTTTCTTTCTTTCCTTCCCCCCTTGGAGCTCAGCACAAAGAGACAAAGAGATCTATATTTCCTCCCCAATGTTTGTGCACGACTTCCATTAGTGCTGATGGTAGTTAAGCGCCTACTTTGGAGGAAAACAGACCCCAAAGTTTAATATTGAAGGGTACCTTATTAAAAAGGTCTGGACATTTTTAGCTTCAGTGAGTTCAATTACATTAAAGTAACAACTTTCTAAATTAGTACAGAAAAAGAAAAAAAAATCAGATCAAGTATTGAAAAAGCTTCAGCCTTAAACTGTGTAATAACAGGGGAGCACCTGATGGCTGAGGACTCAGGGTGTGCAGTCTGTCTTGTTCGTTCACACTAATTTATTGATTTAATAGTGCGACAAATGACAATTACAGGTTAGCACCCAACATTTAGAGCACTTCTTTCCACTGTCCATGTGCAGCTTTGATGAGAATTTTACTTTCCTTGGCTTTTGGGTTTCTTAAAAGACAATGAAGATTTTGCATTCCGTGTCATTTTGGATAGTGGTATTCTGAAACCTGGGATTGCACAATTCAGCATTGCAGATTTAGCGAGTGGTTGGAACATTTTCTGTATATGGGGGAGTGGGGATTGGCAGCTCTCACTTTGTACACATATGAGGGGCTCTTTTAGATTTTGCTTGTGAATAGCCATTATCATGAATTGAAAAAGTGAACATTTTCTATAGTGAAGTTGTCATGGCTTGACTGCTGGAGAAGGCACAGTATTGATGACATTGCAAACTCTTTTTACCAAAAGCACACTTAACAACAATCATAGTGTCTATTTTACTCAGAGACACTTGGATTGTATTTTTTTTCTAACCAGTGTGCACTAATGTTAAATATTGGGAGAGCTGATAATATCAGTGAAACCTAAGAGATTAACTCCACAAATCAAAAGAAAAATTCATGGGGAAAATTTATGATTTGAATTGTAAGGCATGAACTTATGGATGTATGTGTGTGTCCATGCAGGGGTCCCACGTTTTTCCTCAATACTGCTCTGTTTCCTGAAATTAAAACCTATTGAGATTCAGTCCCCTCCCCCTAGATCATTGCCTTCTTTGTCAGCAATTTCTCTTTGTTCTGTTCTAACTTGAATGGAGGAGGGGAGAGTGATTGGCCCCATATTAGTCACATTGTCTGATTTCCACAGAAATAACTGCCAAGACTTCTGTTGTATCTTCCTTTCATTTTAGGCCTCACTCCATTTTTCTTTTCATAGGTTGACCAAAAAATATTGCCTGCGAGAGAATTCCGTAACACCACCATATATCTAATATCTATGAGGCGTTTTATTTTAGCGTTACTGGACTTAACCACAAAGTACACTTGACGTTGATAAAGAATCTGTCAGGTCTACCCTGATCAGTGCCCTGAAATCGCTCATGACAGGGAAGACACCAACCCCCCAAAGCAGTGGTAGATGAGGAGAAAAATGATTAGGAACTTCATCGTTGTGAAGCCATTTCATGTTGGACCATATACTGAGCCAAATGTGTTTTACTTGTCACACTCCATTAGCATGTGTGAAACAGTTGGGAAAATGGCCATATGATTAGACAGAAGGAAACCTGGATTCTTCATATTGGGACTTGTTACCACCGCATAATGTCTATGCAAGAGAGATGGGTTTAGATTTTGTTAATTTCTTGTGTGATGGACAGTAAGGGGCATTAATGTATAGTATCTGTGTAAGTTGATCACCAGCAGGCCCTCAAGATTTTCACCCAGTTTTTAACATTTTCTTAAAGGATGGCTTGGTGAAAACCACATTTTTATTGGCAAAGACTTTCATTGATATCTGACTCCTAAAACTTCCTCCCTCAATCACTATTGGAACCAGTAGATTTCATTTTCCCAGGACCCAAACAATATTTTTGTGGCTGAGAAGAAAACAGGACTGGCTTGAGGTACAGACTTATGTCTGGTGTAGTTTTTTCTATTTTACATTAAAAAAAATATTTTTAAAGAAAGAACGTCAGTGAAAAAGGTGAGTTTAAGGATAAGAAGATAAGAAAGACACGGCTACAAAGGAAAATCCCAGCATTGCTTTAAACACCATGTCCATAGCACTGTAAGGAAAAGACAGAGCAGGCAGGATTTTCCTCTTGGGGGCGATCTGTTGAAAATCCACATAGAAAGAAAATCTATTGTAGGAAAGAAAGATAGCTGTCTTGAATGTTGCCCATACAATCAGATATCTAGGAATGCTACAGTTCCCTAGAACGAAATCCTGTCCCACGAATGGCAGGGGAATCATTAAATGTTGACTATTAAATATTTTAGTTAGTGTCATACTGTATTTATTTCTCCAGAATGATGAATATGCAGATTTAAAATGGAATGCCTTTGTTCCCAAGAAAATGAAGCCAGCTCCTTGATGAAGCCGAGCATTTACAGATGGGCCCTCCGAAAGGGTTACTCACTGCAGCAGGCCGCTGCGCGTGTCACATCCAGCCTCGCCACCTCCCACCTCTGCAGGGGAGGCCCGTTTGCATTAAGAAACTGCAGTGACCCTGATGATGGTCCCTAGGCACTTGTGCAAAACTTTGCCCTGATTGAGTTATTGTGGATCACTTTCCCCAGCGCCAAGTGCAAGCAGAGGCAGCAAATAGACATTATTTCCAAGAGCAGGAAAGAGCGAGGATAAACAAAAGGCCAAAGGCCAAGTGGTTTTTGCCCCTGGACAGCCCAGCACTGTAGGCTGGTACAGCAGGCAGGAATCAGTACAGAACGTCCACCTGGGTAGTTTTCTTGTGCTCGTTCAGCTTGTCTGGCCCCCTAAAGCTTTGTAGCTGGTCCAGAAAGTCAATGCAGCCCTCCCTTCTGGCCACACAGAATGTGTTTGCAATGTTGAAGGCCAGCCCAGGATACAGCTTTGTTTCATTTCCCTTGAGATTTTTCTGGGACAAAGTTAGAAGGTAAGACAAATGAAACAACACGGCAGTTAGAAGCAGAGGCTACTTTGTTCAAAAATCTCCTACATTATCCTTGTCCCCAAAATTCTATCCTGGGAAGGAGGTTCGATGGATTTTCAGCAAGCTGTGCCAGTTTTTGATGCTATAGTATAATGTTTTATGACCCTAAGGTGCTGGCATGAACTGTAGGGTCTTTAATTAAAGCGCTCCTTTGAACAGCCAGGAGAAAGGCATAACGAAATGTGCATAGTGGCCTGTGGTTCTCAGGTAGGCAGTGTTGAGTGAGCACCTACCACGTGTCAGGCACTGTGGCTCCCAGACTCCCAGACCAGGGCTCTTCTAGGACACCACACACTGCTTCCTTGGTATGACTGAAACAGTTTGTGACTAGCAGTCAGTGCTTCTGGTCTTGTAGGTCACAGGTCAACAATAGCCATTTTGGCAGAAACTCTAGACTATGAATGTAAGTAAAAGGTGTGCTTAGCTTTTCTAGAGGAATCAGTTGAGTGGTGACACGTAAGAACACAGGCTTTGGAGTTCCGGTCTAACTGTGGCCCCACTGTGTTCCAGTTCGTTCACCCTTAGATGAATTACTTAATCTCTCTAAGATTCAATTTCTTCATCTGTGAAATGGGGGTAAGAATATGACCTATTTTCTTAGCACTGTTGTGAGAATTAAATGCATGTAAACAGTTGGTACAGCTAAAGCCAGATTAAATGCTGGACTATTAGGGAAGCTCCCTTGGGTGGGGAGAGAGTCAATATTTAAGGGGCACCAAACACCTCTGGAACAAATGATAAACATGGTATCAATAACTCACCTTCTAAACATGATCCTGATATATCTGGCAAGATGGAATTTGCCCTACCTTGCCAGAATAGACAGCACCCTTCAGAGGAAAAAACAATCCCAAATGGACAATGTTGCTGGGTTTCATGCAACTACCCCCACCCTGAGACCAGCAGTTGTGACCAGCTGAGAACAGCCAAGTAATGCCTGGCCTACGGCTGTATTCTGGAGAACTATGCTATTATCTAAATTAGAATCCTAATATACTGGGCTTCTCAAACAGTTGTTTGATTTAGAGCATCAGAAGAGAAAACAAGAACAAAAACATGGGAAACATTCTGTCGACATGAAAGTCAGAGAAATTAGATTTTTAAGCAAAATTTGAGCAAGATTTTATAACTTGATCAATAAAAGTTATCTCTGTGCTTTGAAAGGAACACGATTCAGCGATGAGAGTAGAATAAGTGAAATGGAAGACAATTCTAATTAAGTCAAAATGTTTCTGTGCATGAGATAATTCTCTTGTTTTTAACATCAAGAAGAACATACAAGAATTATGCTAGTAGAAAATTAGTTTTTCCCATTCTCAGCAAGTGACGGTGGGTCAATAGGATATTGGCTTGTAAAAACACCGAACGGCAAGTCTACTCAGGCTCCCCATTTTCTGTGTGGCCCCGGGCTCAGTGCTTCTCCTGTCGTGGCTCCCAACGAGCACCTGCAGTCAGATTAAGCTCTTTTGAAGCTTCTAATCGTGAATTTCTGAGAAAATGTTGGGTTGGTGACTCCAGGACTCCACACTTGTGACACAAAGACAAGGGAAGGTACTGAGCCGCTCTAAGTGCGATTCTCTGGGCTCTGCGGCTGCTCTCTGCCTCTCCCCTCCCCTCTGCGCACTCTGTGCGTCCTTCCCTTTCTTCTCCTTCCGTGCTTGCTGCTCCTGCCCCTCTGCACATGCCCAGCACCTGGCACAGTTCCTGGTGCGCGATCCCGTGGTGCCAACTTTCTTCCTCCTTTCCTCTCCTCCTCCTGTCTCTCCTTCCACACGAGGTCCTAGTCAATACCCTGTTATAGACAGTGCAAGAAAATGATCTCTTTTCTCTGAATTTCCACGGGAGCCTCTCGATTATGATTTTATCTGGCTGTTTCATGCCCCAGAAGTGAGGGCTGGTGGCAGAACAGTGGCCCGGGTGGCAGGAGGAGGTAGCTCCATACTCACCTTCTTCTTAACCAGCCATATGTTAGTTAGCATGGTTGTGAGGATTAACTGTGCGTAACAGGCAGACTTCCTGGGTATGGGAATCTCCAGAAGCAAAAGAAGGCAACTGGACTCTATTTGTAGTGTTCAAACATCTTTAAGAGTGAAAACCATTTTTACAAACAGGATTTTACATGAGATGCCAATATACAGGACAGATGAAGCAGGAGATGCTCCAGAAGCAGGCGACCGTGAGCTCAGTGCCTGCCTGTTCAGCCTTATGACTCATCCCCCCTGACCACTGCCACCCCCTCCTTAGCTCTCTGCTGGCCTCCCAGGAAATTATTCAGAAATCTGTGAGATAGACGGCCTCCTGGGTCCATTTCCCATCTAAGGTAACTCCACTAGTGGTGAGCTCCTTGTGGGCAGGCACTGAACCCTGTTCCTTACAATTCCTCCTCCCACCCCATCTCCCCACTGCTTAGCACAAAGCTAAATGTGAACATTTAATATTTATTTGCTACAGCCAACTTCCTGATGACCAGAAAATAGTTAGGAAAGTATTACTGCATGTTCGTAGTTACAGAGATTTAATCTACTTGAGTTGGTATTTCAGAGCTTGTTTAGGGTTTTCACTATAAGCTAATAAAACTGGGGTGCAATTCTCAGTCAGGTCCCACCTTGCCCTCCCAGGCATTCTGGGCGTCGAATCAGTACGAGACGTTTGTTGAGGCGGCTCTCGGCTCAGAGCACCTCCTTTGCTAGGACTGGCACCAAGCAGCGTCCCCTGGGCTCTTCCTGGGCAGCATGACCCCTTCCCCTCCTCCAGCCCTGGCTACGGTTTGTGATTCTCGGGTGGACACTGACTCAGACCCAGCCGATTGGAATGTTCCCCTGGGGTTTCCTAAACTGGGATCACGGGGTGACTGTGCCCCTCTGCCTGGTGGAGGCAGTCCCTGGATGCTGGACTCAGGGGCTTTCCGAGCTGAGAAGAATGAAAGAAACATGTGGTGCTCAAGCGCTAAGTTTCAAGTTGTTCCTGGATGCTTGCCCTTATTTCCGATTGAGGTCCTGTGAGGAAATCCCACACTTTCACCTTATGTGCCCCTACTTGAAACCCAGACTCAATCTGATTGCTGTCCGTGCCCAGGAATGCCATCTCCACGAGAGTCTCTTGGACCTGGACTAGTGGTGGGCGACTGTTTTCTCTAAGACTGGTTGGGTCCCTCCTCTGTGTGAGCCTCATGACCTCTAGTAGCTGCTTAGGATACTTAGCAACTGCACTGGCAACCTTCTGTTTGTCTGTCTGCTCTCCTGGGCTCTAACTTCCTGGGGGCAGCAACAATGTCTGATCAATTTCCAGACTCCCAGTGCCAAGCACAATGCCTGGGATGTGGTAGACACTCTTTTCATTTGCAATAAAATGTCTCGCCAGAAACCACACTTAGGTTCCCCCCACTCTCTCTTTTCTTCCTTGAGGGATTCATCCTTGAATTGCTGATACTAGAAAGCCTCCTTCAGTCACTGAGAGCAGAAGCACCATGGCCCCAAAGGGTAGAGGGGTAATCACATGGCAATCTCCCTTAGCCTGCTGAAACGTCTTTGCATCACTGAGGGTTGTTCGCCTCCGGAGGATGGGTGTGAGCTACCTTTGAGGCACTCCACTCAACTTATTGTAGGGGAGAGTGAGCGAGTGGCTCCAGAATCCAGGAAAAGGGGAAGAATAATTTGGGTGTTGAACATTTTGCTCAGAAAAGAACAAAGAACTGAACTGCAAAGGTGAACTGAACCCTGGGAAGGAGGGCAGAATGAGGTTCTGAACCTCTGAGGTAACAGACAGTGGAACCAAGACCAGTTCAGTGCCTCTGAGACTAAAGAGCTGGAGAATGTGAGTGGAGAGACCTGGGCATGGCTGCTGCATGGGGAGCACAGACACGGGAGATTCCTGCTGTGATCAGCATGGAGGAAGCCAGGCAGGCCTGTGTGGGGCTCTGGATCCAGAGGCAGTGTTCCCTGGGGACTCCGTACTGTCCTCAGGACCACGCAGGTCTGACACCGGATGGCTAGGAGATGCAGAGGAGCGGTGGCCTGAGCAAGCTTCTGGATTCTTCTGGTGGCCTGTGTGGGAATCCACGCTTCCTGGATGGCTGGTCAGGGAGCTCAGCGCTGTGAGAGAGACACTGGGATGACCTGCCAATAGAGAGACTTAAGCAGGAAAAAAAGTGCCTCCACCAGGTTTCGTATCCCCATTTTGAAGGACAGACAATACTGCCTGTATGTTGCGTAAACAGATGTGATGTTTGGGTCAGCTCTGTGTCACAGATTTTCAGTATGTCAAAAGGCCTGCGCTGGTCTATTACAACAGAAATGCCAGATGTTTATAAAGGTTTCACTCCTCACAACAGTCCTGTTAAGATAAGCAGGGCAGTTAGCACTATCTCCATTTTAAAGGGGAGGAAGCCATTGCTCAGAGGGATGGGGTGACTCACCATTGTTAAAAGTACAGTTCATGGCAGAGCTCTTCCCACTGCGCTGAGCTATCCCCTTCCCCAGGGTGGAATTGTGGGAGGGCGCCTGAGCCCCTGACAGGATATGTGGCATCTGATTCTAGCTCCTCCGCCAGCTGGCTGGGGAATGGCAGGCCAGCCCTCTTGAGGGGTTTCCTTCGGTTTTCTTTCCCTCCATTTTGGGGGATAAGCCAAATGGCCTCAAATACCCTTTTCTAGCATGAACACCTCTTGGATTTGGGGGTTACAAAGAGAAAAGGGCTCATGTATGGGGTAAGTGGAAAGACGGCTACTTAGTTATCTTTCAATATCTAATTTCTTCTTATTTTTTTAGAATAAACTTTTTATTTTATTTCAGGTTTGGATTTACAAAGAATTTTGCAATGAAAGCACAGAGGATATCCATACATCCAATGGCCAGTCTCCTCTATTACTACACCTTATTTAATATAGTACATTTGTCACAATTAATAAGCCAATATCGATGCATCATTATTAACTAAAGTCCATGTTTTCTTCGCAAATTTCCTCAGTTTTTCCTGAATGCATTTTTTTTTTTAGGTTCCAGGACCCCCTCCGGGATATCGCCTCACACTTACACCTTCGGCTCCTCTTGCCGTGAAATTTCTCAGGCTCTCCTTTTTTTCTGTGACCTTGACAGTTTTCAAGAGTGCTGGCCAGGTATTTTGTAGAACGCCCCCCAACAGTGGTCCATCTGATGTTTTTCCCATGATTAGATTAAGGCAATGTGTTTTTGGGAAGCCCACAGAGGTGAAGAGCCATTCTGATTACATCCTATCAAGAGTACATACTATCAACATGATTTATCACTGTGGATGTTAACTTCGATTATCTGACTTGAGATAGTGTTCATCAGGTTTCTCCATTGTGAAATCACTCTTCTTTTTCCTCCTTTTTCCATACTGTGCTCTTTGGAAGAAAGTCACTATTTGTAGCACACTGGAGGGAGGAGTATCCAAATAAATAATCTGGATTTTTTTCTGCATGGAGATTTGCCTGCTCTCTCCTATTTATTTATTCCATCCTTTATTTATATGAGTATGGACAAATGAATACTTTTTTTATAGCTTGGGTTCAAACCCAATATTACTTTTTAATTTTGTTGTTCCATTCTCTTCTAGTAATAAGCCCCCAGGGTTTAGCTGGGTAAATGGTTGTCATGAATGAGACTACACTTCCCAAAGTCCTTTGCAGCTAGCTATGACTGTCTGATTAAATTCTAGCCAACGGTATGTGAGCCAGAGTGACATGTACCACTTCTTTCTTTCCTTCCATGTGTTTGCTGAATGTGGCATTAAGGCTAGAGCTGGAGTGGCCATCTTTGACAAGCAGATGGCTTTGGGACTGGAGACTATGTATAATGGTGCAATAAGATAAGAGCCCTGGTTTCTAACATTGTAGAGCTCCATAGAAACCCTGGACTGACATGATTGCCTGTATGCTATGTGAGACAGAGAAAAATTTCTATCTTTTGGGTTTCCTCCTACTCCCAGAAGAACCTAATGCTAACTAACACAGTGTGTATAGGCATGTGTATTCCTACGAGTGTGTGTGTATATGTAAGGGATGGCTCCTGGGAATGAAAGTGATGTTTCAAATAAACATACCAGAATCTTCTTGTTAGTTTTCTAGATGAGGGGAATTTTGCCATATTATTATTACTTTTAATGTTATTAAAGATATAGCTATGAGTAGTAGGGTGTTGTTTGCTAACTATTTGGTTCTCTGACTTCTTTTGTTTTGGGAAGCTTGCTAAGGGGTTCTTGCGTCACGAATGTCAGGTCCACCCTTTGTCCTTGGAGGAAACTTCAGGGTATCTGAAATCTCTCTGCAGATAATGTAGAGTGTTTTAGTTAGTAATCTAAATGGTGTGAGTCTTTTGTGGTGTTTTTGAAGAAAAAGGAGAAAAGGTTTTCTGAAAAAGATTCAGTTAGAGAAGTGTATTGTTCCCTCACATGGATTTAAGATCGAAAGACCGAGTTAGAAGGTGGCATAATACAAAGTAAAGAAGTGATGGCTGCAAATGTCAGCTACAAATAAAATGTTACCCTTACAGAGTTTGGGTCCATGTGGTTCAGCATCAGAGCAGTGACACAAAGAAATGAACCCATCTAACAAAGGAACTTCTGAAGAGCCCAACTTCTTTATTCGGATTTCTCAAAAATCATGAGTAAAACTTAGAGAAGAACATAATTCCCTTTCCTCTCTTGTTCATTTCCATTACATCCCATAGCTGTTCTAGAAATTCCTCTGCAGAGTTCCTGGAAACTCTCCTCATCTCAGACCCTCACTGATTTTTCTCTTTCTCTCCTCTTTCCCTCCTCTATCCCTGTATTTTGTTAAGTTTATCTAGTTCATCTAGAGCAACACTCTTCTCAAAGAGGGAGATGTAGATGGAAAATGAGGATGGAAGTTTTAGATTCTGGTTTCGCTGGCTGGAAGATGTGGCAGGTGTTATTTACCCACCCAGTTTTATTTCCTCTTTTCTGGTAAGAGCCCTTAGGTCCCTTTAGAGAATCCTGTCCCCGCCCTCTGATTTTGTGTGGACCAGGTGAAGCATAGGGGTGCTAGGCATATGATGTGCACCTGAGCAAACAGTACTTCCTCCGCCAGGCCCTGGGAATGGCTCAGAAGTTAGCATGTGAAAAATGATGGACCGTATCGGACTCAATCCAGGATTACAACAGAACTCATGGGAACAAGGTTCTCTCTGACGAAATTTCAAAGCTACTAGAATACACACCTGGAACTGCCAGTGGCCGTCTTGTCACCAGGACAGCCTGTGGAAGAATGAGCAAACACCAACCTAAAGGAGATCAGAGCTGAGTGGCAAAGACAGATGGAGCCCTAGCTTCCCCTTCTGAACACCTGAGTCCACTTTCCAAATTACAAGAACCAATAAATTCTCTCTGTTGCCTAAGTCAGTTTGGAATTGGTTCCTGACAGTGGCGATCAAGAGAGTCCTGAAAAATACAGACTGATACAGAAAGGTTGTCATTGTAGAAAACTTGTTTGATGATTCTGTGAAGGGAAGGTTTGAGAAGGCAAATCTGGAGGCAGAGATCAAGTTAGGAAGTTAATGCAATAGGCAGAGAAAGAGATGGCAACAGTATGAAGTGGGGGCAGTGTGAGCAGGCGCACGGAGGAAGACACAGAATCTAGGATATGTTTAGGAGGTGGGACGATCAGGAGGGTGTGGCTGGGTGGGGAGCTCAAGAAGCAGCCATATGAATTCAACTTTCTGGCCGGGGGCGCTGGGGATGTGGACTGAGATGAGCAATCTGTAGGGAGGTGGACTCTGGGGGAAAGACAAGCTATTGGGAACATGTTGAGCTGGAGGTGATAGAGAGGCACAGCAGGAAATTGGTGACTGGGTTAGAAGGTCAGGTGAAAGATCAGTGCTAGACCTGTACATCTGGGAGGTGCTGTCTGGCTCTTAGAGCCATGGGGTTGGCTGATGGGACTTGGGGACAGTGTGCAGAGCAGAGGAGCAGAGACCAAGATAGGAACTCTGGGACATGCATGTTTTAAAGACCATTGGAGGGAAGAACCAGAGTTAGAGCTGGCAGAGAGCTAGGTGGAGGCAGGGAGAGTGTTCCGAGGAGGAAGTATTCAGCCGTGCCAAAGATGATGGAGAAGCTGGTCAGTGAGGCTGGACAGGAGTGGGGCTGGGGTGGGGGGCACGGGTGGGGGCGTGGTCTCCTGGGCTGCTGAGCAGGTTCTGTGCTGGAAACAGTTTTTGCTTTGAGGAGGCAATGTGGTACCATGAAAACACTGAAGACTTTGAAACTGAATCCCCCCACCCCACCCCACTGCCCTGCAGTGCTGGTGTGATGTTGGGCAACTGCCCCAGTCTAATCTCTCTGAGCCTCAGTCCCCAAATCTATAGAATGCAGATAATATCCCACTGATACAGGATTGTTGTGAGGCTTCCATGAACACTGATAAAGCACTGAATCCAGAGCCTGGCACATAACAGACAGGCAACATGCAGCCTCCTCCCCTCCTTCTCATCTCCTCCTTACCAGTGCTATCCCTGAGCTTGCTTCAGTCTGTTCCTTCCAGATGGAGACTTGCAGGAACACTCTCAAGTGTCTGGGCAGAGGCTGGATCTTTGGGCCCCCTCTTGCTCACATAAGAATTAAACTAAGGGTAGTATAGAGGTCAGTAAGCAGGGAGGGACATAGGAAGAGAGAAAAAAATGGGATGTAGGGATCTTGTTGAGTGAAGATGGGAGGCATGGGCCCCTCTATTCTCCGGTTGTGAATTATCCATGACTCCAAAGGGCAGGCTGAGCAAAGCGGACAGAACTCTGACTGCGGGCCGGGGCCAGGGCTATGAAACAGTAGGTCCCAGGGAGCCCATCGACACAGATCCTACCCAAGGCAGAAGGCCATTCCAGAAGCAGAGCCCTGGCAGGGAAATCGTGAAATTAAACTGGACTATTTGCTGGGAGGTGGGGGGCGGTGGGCAAAATGAGTGGAGGGGGTCCAAAGGTACAGACTTTCAATTGTAAAATAAGTAAGTTCTGGGGATGTATGGTACCACATGGTGATGATAGTTAATAGTACTGCATTTCATATTTGAAAGTTTCTAAGAGAATAAATCTTAAAAGTTCTTATCACAAGAAAAAAATTCTATGACCATGCATGGTGACAGATGTTAACTTATTGTGGTGATCACCTTGCAATATATGAAAATATCTAATCCTTATGTTATATCTGAAAAAATACAATGGTGTGTTTCAATTTTATACCTCAATTAAAAAAAAGAATAAAAAATAAATAAAATGGCTTTTTGCCCACTATGAAGGAATATTTTCTGGGTAACTGATTCTCTCTAGCAGAAAGATTTTCCAGGCTGTTTTCTGTTTTCATAGGAGATTTAAGATGGACTTGGGGAAATTCATTCAGACACACATGCACTCACACCACACCATGCGGGTGACCCACATTATAGCCTGGGGTAATGTCTTCTTACTCACGACAGTCTCATTGGTAGAGCCTTTCTGAGTCCGACCTCAAAGGAAGAGCAGAAGCATTGCAAGTCAACTCAAATTTTGTTAATAACATTTTTATTTGCAATAACCTCTAAATGATATCCTATAAAAATGTAAACGATTTCCTCTGCTACCTGTTACTTGTGAGCAATATTACAACAACAAAAAAGGAATCTTAAAAATGATCTAATTTCACATTTTACTCCAAAATGTGGCAAGGGATAAAGGTCCCAGTGCCTGAAAATGTACATTTTCAATTTGCAAGTAATGATGACCTCTGAAGGACTGATTTAGTTTGTCAGGCTAAAAAGGAGTCTCTGCAGAAGTTGGGATCATGGCTAGGTTTTCTCTTTTAGAGGCCTGAATTTTAAATGATGTATTCAAAGGTTTTGCACATTTGCTTTTGCTCAATGATTTGTATAAACTGGTTTAGTTAATCAATATAGCTCATTTATATTAAAATGATGTTATTTCATTGGTTTTGCACCAGCCCCTGGGAGGTCTGAAGAGTAAGGAATTTCATATTCACACAAAGAGACACAAACAACTAAGAGCGAGGTGGGAATGGAAATAAAAGAACCTAACATTCCAGAGAAGGGCTTGAGGATGCTCGAGGTGGTGTCAGAGTATCTGTAGGAGAGAGCCCCTGGTAACTTCCCAGAATTCTTCAGATCTCCAGGGTCTAGTAATGCAGGAACTCAGGATTCAGAGGCATCAGACAATAGCCATCCATTAACTGACTGTGCGCTTTGCAGGTTTTTTTTGGTCCTACTCTGTTACTTTTTGTGGATCTGGCTATGCCCTCCTGGGTCCACCTGAAAGAGGACTCAACTCGTATTGACTCTTAAAGACACCAGAAAGGCTAGCAATCTTTCCCCAAACATCATTTTGCCTGAAGCCTCTGGATAAGACTTTCATAGTTAAGATCAAATTTGCCTTTCATAATTATAAGGATATACTTTGCCTAACCATATGGAAGTACCAGTAAGTATACAGAGTTTTATTTTGACACCCTAAGAACCGATGGCTCTGACAACTGGGCTGTGAAGTAAGTGTTTCTTGAGGACCAGCAGATGGCGCCATTTGTCATTTCTTGACACCCGCATGGGAAAGTGTGTGGCTCTGCTTCTTGCCTCTTTTAACTTGGGTCGCATTGTAAGTAAAGTGTTTTCGATTGTTTATTATGCATGAGCCCAAATTCCATGAATGTGTAACATTTTCTCCTGTATTTCCCTTTTTTATAACATCATTTAAATTCCTTATTAATAATTTAAAAATGTTCTCGATTTTAATCACTTTTCGCATCACTAAAATATCTGAGGAAGAGATGTTTTTTTCCCCTGCTGAAGGTGAGATAGAGGAAACCATCAGCAAGGAAGGAAGACGAGAATCTCACTGTTAACTCAAGCTCGCGGCCCCCTCACACATCACCTCATCTTTTCAGATTAATTGAATAGTATTTATTTAATTAATAAAAATATCTGTCGAGTACAGGTTTCAGGAATCCAAGGCTCGAATAGGCTGCCATTAATAAAACAAGTTTTTTTATGTCCAAGTTTAATTATGGCCGTGTTTGTTTGATAGCTTGTTACTGTAAATAAAAGAGATAAAGGCAGCCCTTCACTAGAGTAGCTCGAGAGCTGTGAAATATGTACCTAATTAAAACTATTGGTGTAAGAGGCTAATAAAGTACATGTGCCTACTAGATGTCTCATTCTAATGAATCTCAGCTAATTTGCTTTGACTGATGAATTTCGGTGTTAGTGGTAGGGGCTGAATAATTATGAAATTTATCACAAGATACAAGGACTCATTAAGGATTACTCAGGTGGAGTTCGAGGAATGTTTTCTTTGTCAAGAACACAGACCAACACAATTGCGGCACTGCCGAAGAGTTAACTAGATTCCAGTCTGAACCGTAGTGAACGTTGGAGGCAGGAGCGGGGTGGGAGGTGGGGACAGACGGGAGGCGGTCAACTCTGGAAGGAGGACCTGGGAGGTGCTTGGGCCTGAATCTTGAACAGAAGCAGTCAGTGCACACAGACCTCCTCAGGGATGGTCCTAATGACAAGGCCCCCCTTCTCACCCTTTGTTGAAAATATTTTTCCCACCCCTCAGGGAGAAAAATGAATGAGGCTAGTAGTATTTAGCAAGGACACTGCTGCAGGAAGCCCACTCAGCCCCAGATTCTTTTTCCTATTCATAAGTTTTAGTTTTCTGAGTCTTCCAGCTTATTAATGAACCCAATTTTATGAACTCCTGGGTGGTAGACCCCCCCCCCAAACCTGAGGCCATGGTTGGAGCCCATCTGGCCAGTCTCACGTAACCACTTGCAGAATGCCTAAGAGGTAAAAAATATATATATCTGTTTATTTTGGAATGGAAGTTCTGACTATCACATGTGTGTGGCTGGCAGTGCAGAGAAGAGCTGTCTGCCGAATGGTGAACTGGGTGTTCAGCTCCCTACCACCCAGGAACCAGAGCAGAAGGTGAAGGCCCGCCAGGGCACCTTCCTGGGACAGCAAGAAGCAGAGGCAGTAATGCAGTTGCCCATCCAAGGGAAGGCAGGCCCCGATCTCGGGGGAGGAGAGCCGTGAATGAAGGTCCACTGTGAAGTTGGGCTGGTTTCAGCCTCTTCTTCTAGCGAGTGGGAGTAAGGAGGATGGGGAGAGAGCAATGCTCCATGGAACGGCACTTGATGACACCCCAGCGAAGAAGCCTTGTCGAACAAGTGGAAACCTATTTATCCACCAGCCACTAGACATGGCTGCTCCCAGGGTGAAAGTCAAGGGGGGACAGCGCAAACTCCCAAGGGGTCTTCATGCCCCTGACGCCAGGGCAATTACAGTGGAAAGGGTTTCTCTTCTTGTTCTCATATGAACAAAGAGCTTTAAACACTACAACATCAAACTACATATATAAATACATCTAAAATGCATACCCACATACACACATAAATATTTGCTTCTAAATGTGATTTTAAACTAAAGCAACGAGAAATTCAAC
Source organism: Smutsia gigantea (assembly GCA_032199065.1). Lineage (NCBI taxonomy): Eukaryota > Metazoa > Chordata > Mammalia > Pholidota > Manidae > Smutsia > Smutsia gigantea. The sequence goes on along the minus strand of JAVSCE010006952.1, from coordinate 10,263 downwards.
CTGTAGGTGTTTTACTACCAAAGCTTATGAATCAATTAACTCCTTGCTTTGTTTTTCTTTTCAAAATAACTTTGACACAGACTTTTCCAATTTACTTAATTCGGAAAAGAAATGCCAGGCACGACGTTAAGTGAAATCGCAACCTTCATGCCAAAGGAAAACTTATTAGATAACGTGTTGAATTTTTAAATGATTGTTTTCTAACTCAGAAAGGCATTTCTTTTTCAGAAGAAAAAAGTCTCTGTGATTCAGGACAAGAGGGTTGGAGGTTTTAGGGGTTTCCCCTCCTCCTGATCCTTTTTTGCCTAAATAAAATAATAATAATGATGATGATAATCAATATGAAATGCTTTCTGGGTGCCAGACAGGGTGCTTCACGGAGTCAGGTAGTCCTCAGAATAACTCTAAGAGGTAGGAACTATTATTACTTTCGTTTACAAGAGAAGACACCGTGGCACCTACCTCAGATTGCTGAGGGGATCGGCTCCAGGTCCCACCCAGCAGTGGGTCAGCCTACTGCCCAGCTCTGTCTGTCTACCACTGTGCAATGCGGTCTTCCAATTGAAATATACTCTACGTCACCTTGAGAATCTTCTAGAACATCACCACAGTTTTTCCTTTCTTACCATTTAAGAAAAAAAAAAAAAGAAAGAAAAAATCCAGAGCTCTAAGACAAATGAATGCCCGATCCGCAGGTTCAAATGAAGGCACGTAGGGTCAGCATCTGTGCATCTGTTTGGAAGGCTTTGCCCAAGTGACTGTTGGTGGGAGGGCAGGAGACTGGGCACCAAAGTCAAAATTGGGGGTCATTGTTGGTGGGGCCACTATTTTGTGTATTTGTTTTTCTTTTGCCTCAGGTTCATTATCTGTAAGGTGAGGCTGGTTCAGCAGTTCAAACGTCAAGGGGTTGAGAACCTATGTTGCCTGTTCCCAGGGCTGAGCTCCAGGGACACAGCCTGATACCATTCCCCAAACCGACCTGCTTGCCTCCTACAGCCCTGCCTCTTCTCAAGCCATGATTTATATACACTGCTTCGTCTTTTATGGTTTCCTGAGTTAGTTGTTTCAGACTAAAATTTGTGTGTTATAAGCCTCAGCGTGCATGATTTCTTAGGTTTTTAATTACAAACTGTAGCTTTGACCTATTAAATCATGTGTGAGGTAAATTTACCATAATAAAGCCTTATTAATCCCCTGCAATTAAGAATTTATGGTTCTTTTGCTGAACTTTTTATTGAATTTCCCATGAGAACATTTGCACAACTGATTGCAAAGAAACTTTTTAGCCTCTAACCAGCAAGCCACAGAGTAGCAATGAGAATATGATTTAGGAAATAACTTCATGTGTGGAGCCAGGCTCCCTGTTTTTGCAAATGGTGTCTCCTGGAGGCCTTACAACCACCCTATGACATAGGCACTGTTGTCCCTATTTTGTAGATGAGTGAACTGAGGCACAGAAATGTGATGTCACTTGACCAAGGTCACATAGCCACTAAGCAGCAGAGATAGGGTTTGAACCAGGCCTTCTGGCTCCAAAATGCATGCTCCAAGCCAGCCTCTAAGGCCCTAAGTCTCCTTCAATAAACAACAGCAGCAAATACATACAGCATTTTCTATGCTCCCAGCTCTGTCTTCCTGTGATAATATAAATGTTAGTTCATTTATTTTTGCAACAACTCTGTGGAAGGGTGATGCTATTTATTATACCCCTTTTATAGATAAGGAAACTGAGACATACAAAAGTTTAGCAGCTTCCCTGAGCTTCCACAGCTGGTAAGTGGTAGAGCCAGGACATGAGCAGTGGGCCGCAGAGTCCTGGTTCTTCCCCAGGTGACACCGTTTCACCCTCCCTGTCCCATCTCACATCCCACCTTGGGAACCTGAGCCATAGGGAACCGGCTCCCCTTCCCTGCTCAAACCCACTCACCCTTTCCAGCCCCAGGGCCTTTGCTCTGCCTGTTCCTGTGGCCTGTGAAGGTCTCTTGGCTCGGAAGGCAGGCAGGGTTTGGCCTCTGCCTGTGCGGCTTCTCAGCTGAGCTGTTCCCACTCTCTGAGGCGTGGCTTCCTCAGGTGTAAAGTGGGAGTCCTTCCCCCTTGACAGCAATATGGGGATTTTCTGGCAATGCATGTCAAAAGCTGGTTCTGTATCAAATGTTCAAGAATAACAAGCTTTTGCATTTCTTATTCTCAAAGCCCCATTCAGGTTCCTTCTTCTGCAACACCCTTCTGCAGACAGTATAATCAGCTGGCCCTGAGCCTCCTCCAGCCCTCTCTGTATATATTTCTGTTTAACAAGAATCACCGCTTGCCTTGTATTGTGGTTACTTCTGTGTGTGTCTGACTCTCTCGGTAGATTTTGAGGTTTATAGGGTCAGAGACTATGTCATATTCATCTCCATGTCTCCAGGTACAAGACTAGGACCTCGTACATACAAATTCTTGAAAATATTTTGAATTGTATTGAAACACAATGTGGCAGCATTAAGGGCTCCATTAACCACCTGCTTCCAGTGGGTCACTCAGGAAAGCTGGAGGTCATTCCCACTGTGGCGATTTAGAAATGGAGCCAGGCCACCTCCTGATTCATCCGTTGCTGTTCTTTACCCTCCACCACTCAAACCACTAAGAGCTTTCTTGATTGAAGGCTTCCTTCCTTGGTGTGTTTCCACTGCTGCAATGTGCCCTGAAATGCTTGGGTTGGGCCACATGAGTCCTATGGGTGATTGGAGTAGCCCTCTCCAATTAGTCATTGCCTGAGATGGTGACAGACGTACCAGGCTTGCTTCACTCCCAAGTCTCCTTGAAATGACCTACTCAGAAATCTGACCTACAATTTTAGACTAAGACCATTGTCTTCCAAAGGGTTCCAGATTGATGGATGCCTGGGATACATTGTCAAAGGCTCTATGCACTGTCCCGGTGTCCCTTGGCATGCTGTGGTGACGGCTTCATGGCAGAAAGCAAGACCCAGGAGGACTGGGACCTGGAAGGAGCGTCTTTTGACTGGGGGTAGATGTGGGTGGTATGTGGGGAGAGAGTTGTGTCAACAAAGAAGGCCGGGCATGGTCACCTGGGATGAAGCAGAGGGGAGGGGAGGGCGAGGGAATGGAGGGTGAAGATGGGTGGTGAGGATGGGTGTCCCCAGAGATATGCTTCCTGACTGTGCCTGGAGTGAGCTGGGGGATGGCCTCTGCTGGGTGTCCTGCTGGTGGCTGAAGGTTGCCCTGCAAAAGAAGAAACTGAATCCTTCCGTTGATGGGCGCAGATGGAGAGGCAGTATACTCTGGCTGAAGAAGCTCTGACTTTGGGGCCACACAGAACCAGATTTCCAGCTCTGCTAGGACTAGCTCAGTGACCCTGCAGACATAGCGAACACCTCTCTACCTCACTTTCCTTTTCTACAAAATAATAAATACTAATGCTCCATGAAGTTCTTGGGAAGATTAAAGGAGATCCTGGATGTAAGCATTCCATAAAATCCAGTCTGAGTCTGATTCAGAGAGGCAGCCCAGCTACTCTCAGCATCCATGCCTGGGCTCTCCTGTGGGAAGTACTGGGCTGGCCCCAGGGGCAGGCAGGCCGGGACCCCAGCCTGCAGGACTCTCAGGGTTAGTCCAGGAGGGTCCGATCTGATCGTGTAATCGGATCTGTCCCTGCCACGAGGAGGACATAGGCCTAAAGAGTTTACCGGCTTGACCTAGCCGTATAGCTATGGCCACATGGCCGAGGAAGCACCAGAGCTGGGCCTGCAACCAGTGCCTGTGGCTCACGGCCAGTGCTCCGCGAGGCACAGTGGGCAGCAGGCTTTGTGAGGAAGGTCTGGGCCGTTTCCCAGCCCGTAGCAACCACTGTCCTCAGACAAAAAGGCTGATAATTCCATGCTCCACAGAGGGAGAAGGTCTTAGATCGCAGATGGCAGGTCGGCCGTCTGGATGAGGACAACTTCTAGGCTCTTAGCGACCTTAGATCATCTTCCTTTTTCCTGATCCTCATCTCCTTATGTTGGCGTTTTCCTGTGTTCTCCTCAGGCTGGGCTTAGCTCCCGTGTCCCTGCTCTGGGCTTGTGGGGCTTCCCTTCCCCCATGCTCCTCTGCCCTTCCTGGTTCCTATCAGGGACAGTCAGTGATTGAAATTATTGATTCAATCCGTTTATCCCCCTGCTGCGATGCATCTTGGCTGGATCACCGATTCCAGGGCCGAGCTTCAGCACAGTCTACTGGTTTCCTCTGCTTGGCGCCAGCTGCAGAAACTCCTGGGGAGTCATCAATGAAGACCAAGGGCATGACTGGTAATGGGCTCTGGTCCTCAATCTGGCTGCTGTTACTGAATCTAGGGTAACAGTGACATGACCAGCTTCTGCCAAGGCACGGCCTGCAGTGGCTTGGACCACTGCAAAAGAGGCAGACTTGACTCCAAGCTCCAGGTCCAGAGTGCCTCCAGACCTGCATCATGCACTCTTACAAGACATCTCTCCAGAAATCCTCTTTCCTATAAATGGGAAATAACTTGGAACCATCAGAATGAAGACCTTGCTGTCTCTTACGTGATAATGAAAGTTTCGTCCTGGGGACAATTTTAACTGGACTTGTAAATGCCTTCCTGTTATACTAGATCTCATAAGTTCCACCCACCCTCATTTATTTTCCAGGGATTGTGTGTAGCTGAAGTAATGTGCATGGATATTGCATAACATTCTGTGGATGGATACAATATTGTAGAAATAATTTAATTGGCGACCTGTAATGAAAAGAGCGCCGGGTAAGTCGCTTGGGTTGCAATTTCTCTATATATTCTTACATCGCCAGGGATAGTGCTGTTGATGTGAATAGGCCGGTATTGATTTCATTTAAAATTTTCAGCATCTGAATGATGTGAGCAGTGATCTGTGGGAAGATACTGCAGAGCCGTGGGCATATCCCCTGCTAACCAAATGCCATTTAGAAAAGGGTTTTTCTATTAGCATTCACAAAGAGAGGAGAAAATGAAAAGGGTATGAGAATGTTGAAATTCTCACTGACCAAAGAAATAGGAAGTCACTGTCTTCATTTTACTCTTAATTAATTGAGTTATTGGAGCTTATATAATCCTCTGTTAAATACCTAACAGAGAGCAGGCAGAGACCTCAAGGTGTTGTACAGAATACTTTGTTTTGTAAAGGTAGTGACTTCAATGCTCCCATGAGAAAGTCCCCAATGGCACTCCAACTCCCCCTAGAAATGGATTTCAACACGGCAGTGACTCCTTAATGCTGCCCTGTTAATGAGTTCCAATTCAGTGGTTATAAGTTACCATCATTTAACAACAGGGGCACAAATTAGATTTTCAGACTTTTCAGAAATGCAGTTCCTCATGGTGCCTGCATCCACCAGTTGGATGACAAAAGGTTGAGGGAAGACAGACACAGGGCAGGCAGCCCAAGTGTTTTTTTAATAGCACCCCTATGGTAGCCTGGGACTCTGGTCGGGTTCCATTTCTGGGGAGCAAGGCTCTGTGGTGCTCTGCTTATCTTGCAGAGAAGTTTCTAGTGAAAAGGTGGGCAACAGTTAAGGTGGAGGCTCTTGCCTTTGTCTCTTTGTCCGTCTCTGGAAGTTAACATGCACAGGCAGAGGGGCAGTGTTGGGTGTGAGCCGCTTCCAAGTCCCTGGAGTGGTGCAAAGTTGCCTGTCAACCGCTTTAGCCTTCCTGCTTTTCTAAAGACTTAAGCTCAGGTGTAGCAAAGACATTTGGAGGGAAAATACAGAAAGGGAACTTTCCAGAAACACCAGTGACAGGTCTGGTACAAGAGCCACCTGAATGTAGCATCACCCTGGCTATAGGTTCATCCAGGGAATCGGCCAGAAATGGGCTTTTCAGACTGTAGGACTCCCAGGCCTGCCTAGCTAGCCAAGCGGACAGGGGTTTGGCAGCATTGGGAAAGGAGGCTCAAAATGAAGAACCCAGACCAGTGCGCACCAGGAAATGGACAGGCACCCTCTGGACGCTGCTTTGAAGGGAATGAACTCATGCTGGCTTCAGCTCTGGCAGTAACCCAGGGCAGAGGGGAGGAGTGGAGTCAAGACTGGAGGGGAAGGCCTGACATGGGCTCATTCGGGTCTTCAACCCAAGGACAATGGAAGGCATGAACAGGTTTCAAATCAACAGAGACATGTTGTTCTCAGATACGCCCAGATGTGTCTGCTAAAGTAGCGCCAATGCTTTTGACATTCTTAGTACATAATCTAGATTGTAAACTATGTATCATTTCCATGGAACTCAGTAAAGCTATTTTCATTTTGAATAGAAAAATAAGTCATGTAAACTTTTTAAAAAAAGGGAATTGGTTTCTTATCACCAACAAAGACTTTCAAAGTGACACCACTCTCCTGCTGACATGTACTGGCCAGGCAGGTATTAGGTCCGGGCTCTTTTTCCAGATTGTGCTCTGTCCTAGTCTTCAATGTCCTCCTGTCTGAGTCACAGAGCGGGTAACAAAAGCAAAAAATGTACCACAAATGCCTCTGCAGGGAGCCTTCCACCAAAATCACACCAAGACTCACTCTCGGGGATGAAGCAACCCCCAGAGCCAGGGCCTGTCACAGATATCTCTAGAGCCACCTGCTAGTGGCCTGACACTCCCATTGTCAAGACAAGCCTTTGGGCTACCCACTGCCTCAGAAATTGCCCCCAAAGTGCCATTCGGTTATTGCTTGAAGTTGGAGTGAGGTTGGGATGGTGCCATGTGATACCATATGCAGGGACCCCAGGGTTCTTCCTGGCCAGCCACTCAGCCAGACTCTGAAGAGAGATAGAGAATGAGAGAAGAAATGGAATGGGAGCTCATGCTTTATTATGAGCTGGTGCTGTGGCCTCTATGCCCCAGCATGAGAAATCTGGAATGCTGGGCTGGGCCACAGGAAGGCTGACCCCTCTCATCTGTCCAGGTCGAAGTAGCCTCAACCTTCAGCGGGTTTGGGGTTCGCTCTTCCCTCCCTCGGCACCCTGGCTCCTGTTTGGGAGCCCACTGTCAGGATGCTGTAAAGGGTGACCCTCCACAGTGGGCAGTAACAAGGGGATCAGGGAGACAGAGTGAGCTTGTTCTCAGGGCAGAGCAGGGAGCCGGCTCGCCTTGTGCTGGGCATTAGTTCCGGGCCTGGAAGCCCTGTGGGAAGCAGAGAGCATTTAGGAAAGGCAGAAGAAGAGGGATACAGGAGGTCCCTGCGCAGGTACACCGCACTTTGCTGCAGTGCTGGAGGGCACAAGATTTTACCCAGATGCCTGAATTTTTTGACCCTTTGAAACTGGAAGAATGAGACCCAGTATCAAATATTTGACTACAAAGTTTAGTACTCCTGTCCTTCAGATAATCCACACATTAGTCCAGTTTCCATATTATTGAGGACAGTTTATTGGGTGTGCTAAGGGTGGAACGATTATATTTAAGGTAACCTAGGGTGGGTCATGGACACAGATATCAACGTATATTGCTTCATTTAGTGAAAAATTGTTCTATTTAAAATTATCTTTCAATCCTATTTGTCTTTAACACTTTTTAGTAACTTAGTCTCTCTTTCTAACTGAGGGTAGGCTTCATACTCAGAAGCATCAATTAGCCATGGTATATAGTGATCATTTCATAACATGTTTTCACTTTTATTTTTATTTATTAATATAATAAATTCCTCTTATTTAAAGCAAATGACATAGATTATCCTCTGTGTTTGTAATAATAATAATAGTCAGGAGTTATGCAATATTTACTAGGGGCCAGGAACTGTTTTAAATGTTTAATGTATATTTACCCATTTAACCCTTGAAACAACCCTGTAAGATAGAGCGATTATTACCCCCATTTTACAGACGTGGGAACTGAGGTAGAGAAAGTGTAAATAGCTTGCCTAGTCCACCCAGTTAGTAAGTGGGAAGCCAGGATTCCAATTTAGGCATTCTGGCATAAGAAGATGAATTGTAGGGTGGGATTAATCACTTGCCGTCCTGACCCTCCAGTCAGTGGGCCACTCCTGAAATGCCCTGAGTATCCTGCCTGTGTCGCCTCCCTTAGGCAGGAGGATGAACTCTGGAATCAGGCCCATGGTCAGGTCCAGGTGGCCACAGTCAAATCGTTCTCTCTCTGAGCTTCTTCTGTTTCCTCATCTTTAACACAGAAGCTAGCAGCAGCATGTATCTCACTCGGCTGTTGGAGGATGAGTGCAACTTTGGTAAATCACAGACCATTTGCTGATTTTCCTCTAAATAGAGGAAAGGATATGATATCTGCAGACAGAGGACCTAGTTCACACATGGCCTTCTTCATCCACTATTGTGAGACACTGAGGGTGTCCCCTTTGGGAGTCTCACTTGTCCTATCTGTGAAACAGGGATTAAAATGGTACTGATATCAAGGAGGTTTATTCTATATGCTTTTCAAGACTTTTAGGATCAATGAACTGTATCCTTCAGTGAATTATTTTCACAAGTGAAACTAAATGGCATCATGTCATTAACTGAAAATCTCTACATTTGAAAAATATTTTTCACATTATAAATGTAACATGTTTTATTACAGAAAATTACTAAATATAATTAATGAACTCTACCCACCAACACCTTGGTCTATTTCCTTTCTGATACACACACAACACACACACATACACACAAACACACACTGCATTTTTAAAAATGAAAATGAGATCATATCAAATATACTGTTTTTAAACTTCTGTTTCCACTCAAGTGGATTTTATTTTTTCTTACCTTGGTCCGTATCTCTTTCTGAGAGGCAAACTTGCATATTTCTGATTGGGAGACAATGAGATTTAAAATGGCAGACTCCAGCTCCCCTAGCTCTGAAGATTGTAAATGAAGGGTGCTATGATAGCTGTCCAGAGCCATTAGTGTAACAAGATATCACTCCAAAGTCAGGGAAAAAACCCTTTTGTCTATACCGAGTTTGATTCCTTTGTATATTTGGGGCCTCAACAAAGGGGGAGGTTTGAGAGAGTCTCGCTTGTTTTCCACATAAAACTAAGAAAATTGCTTGATTTAGAATTCAACTCCTCTCCTCTTTTCCATTTGTCATTTCTGAGACATTTTTTAAAAAGTGTTAAAACTAATGGAGTAACAAACTGCAATGTAGTACTAATATTTTAGGTAGACAAAAATGCATCCTTGTGGGAAAACAAAGCCATAGCTCCAGTCAATGTCGATGGAAAAGAGGAAGAGGTGTCGCTTCTGGTCTCAATCGATCTTATCTAATTTAAAAAGTTAAGCAGTTTTGGATTTTGTAATTGCTCTAATAGGGAACTAGCGGAGACATTACATTATTCTAAGCATCTTCTGCTATGACAACATGGACCTTTTAAGATATTTTTTCTCTTTTATTTTGAAAGTTTTCCACATATTTGAAATCTTGCCTGGTGGCCCAAACCTCGTGTTCTGTGGCTCTATGGAAACTCAGGCTCACCTCCTGTTCCTGGTACCTCAGCTCCCTCCAGCTTTACTTAATACCGTACAGTAAAACTCCTACTCTTCGCCAAACCACCATTGGCTGTGATCTTGTCAGCTCTTATAAGCCAAACAGAAACACACACTTTGTTTTGTTGTTCAAACGCCTGCATCTGCTATTTCCAGAGGAACGTCATCTTGCTGTTCTGTGTGCCCCTTCCCTCTCCTTTGTTTATTTATTTGCTTTTCATATTTTTTTTTCAAAGAAAACCATAGGTAATGAGCTATGCAAATTTATACTGAGGATTCTAATGGCAGATGCCTCAGTTCACGACATCCTAAATGCTCTTTCCAAATTGTGACGTATGGGGGACAAAGAATTCAAAAATCTACCCTGACAGTGCTCCAAAAGTGTCAAGGTTGAATTTGAATGCTGTTCGGCCTCTTGGAATGTACAAAAGACTGTGTGTCATGGACTGCTCTGCTTGGCAGTCACCTCTGTTTAAGGACCAAACAAGCATACTTACATCTAAGTGGCTCTCCTCATGGACCACATCTGTACCTACCTGCCTTTTGTTGTTGTTGACGGCATCAGAACATCCCTGTCTAGTAGAAACAAGACTGACGTGTGCATTCAAATCATCACCATCACCATCACCATCACCCAAATCCTCAAACCCCAGGCCTTCTGATAGAGGATCCTGACTTCACTCACACAGCCAGCAGCATCCCCCAGACACAAACAAAAAGGCTTTCCTGCTCTTTATGATACTGATATTATAATAACGTAGTATTCCTTAGTACCCTGCAAACATTTTTGACACTTCAGTGCTAGGGTTTGGG
>JAVSCE010006951.1:0-24907 GCA_032199065.1 Smutsia gigantea | reverse complement strand
AAAACATTACATTGCTAAAAAGGTGCTAACCATCACCTGGGTTTTCAGCAAGTTGTCATCTTTTTGCTGGTGGAGGATCTTGCCTCAGTGTGGATGGCTGCCAAATGACCAGAGTGCTGGTTGCTGAAGGTGAGGATGGCTGTGGCAATGTCCTGAAATCAGACTACAATAAAGTTTGCCACTGAGCTGATGTATATATATATATATATCACATTTCCTCTATTCCTCCATCTCTTCCTAGACAATTAAGTTGTTTCCACACCTGGCTGTGGAAAATAGCACTACCATGAATATGAGAGTGCTAAATATCTCTTCATGATTCTGATTCAATTCTTTCACATAAATACCTAGAATAGGATTACTATATTATTTCTATACTTGAATTTTTTTTGAGGAACATCATGCTGTTTTCCATAATGGCTGCACCATTTTGCATACCACCAATAATGTGCAAGAATTCTAGTTTCTCCATATCCTTGCTAACATTTATTATCTTTTGTTTTCTTAATAGCCAATCTGATAGGTGTAAAGTGATATCTCATTGTAGTTTTGATTTACATTTTACTGATGATTAGTAACATTGAGCATCTTTTCATATACCTGTTGTCACGTATGTTTTCTTTGGAGATATGCCTATTCAATTCCTCAGCACATTTTCAAGGAAGTTATTAGGTTTTTCTTTAAATGTTTTTGTTTGCTATTGAGTTGCAAGAGTTCCTTATATATTTTGGAGACTAATCTCTTATCAGATAAATGGTTTGCAAATATTTTGTCCCACTGCACAGGTTGTTCTTTCTCTCTGTTGATTGTTTCTTTTGTGGTACAGAAGCTTTTTAATTTGATGTAGTCTCACTTGTTTGTTTTTGGTTTTCTTGTCTGAGCTTCTAGCATCAAATCCATGAAATCATTGCCCAGATCAGTGTCATGAAATGCTTCTTCTATGTTTTCTTCTAGGACTTTTATAGTTTCAGGTCTTATGTTTAAGTCTTTACTCACTTTTAGTTGATTTTTTGAGTATGGTGTAAGATAATGTCCAAATTTTTTCTTTTGCATGTGGACATAGTTTTCCCATCACCAACTGTTGAAGAGACTATCCTTTCTCCATCATGTTTTCTTGGCAGCCTTGCCATTTTAACACTTTATTTCAAGCTGATAAAAACTTAAATCATACAGAACATTATAGTTTAAGTGTCCCCCATACTGTGTTGTTGTCACAATTTTCATCTCTTTATATTGTGTGTTTTCTATCGTATTTTTCAATTATAGTTACTTTTTTATCATTTCTCCCCTACCTTAATACTAGAATTAAGTGTTTTACCCAACACCATCATAGTAATACAGTATTCTCTATTTATCTGTATATTTACCTTTCCCAGTGAGTTTCATACTTTGTTACGCAGTTGTGTTCCTGTTTAGGGTCCTTTTGCTTCAATCTGAGCAACTCTTCTTTTTAGCACGTTTTGTGAGGCAGGATAAGTGATGGGCTCTCTGAGCTTTTTTTTTTCTGTATTTTTTGGGAGGAGCAGGGAGAAAGTCTTTATCTCCCCTTCATTTTTAAAGAATAGTGTTGCCAATATAATATTTTTGGTTGACATTTTTTTTCTTTCAGCCCTCTGATTATGTCATCCCATTCTCTTCTGGCCTGCAACGTTTTTACTGGAAAATCTGCTTATATTCTTATGGGGCTTCCCTTGTATGTGAAAAGTCACTTCTATTGCTGCCTTCACAATGATCACTGTGACTTTTGACTATAATTTGATTATAATGTGTCTCACTGTGGATTTCTTTGGTTTCATTTTGTTTGGGATCCTCTAAATTTCTTGGATGCAGGTATCCATTTCTCATTCCAAGTTTGGGAAGTTTTCAGCCATTATTTCTTTGAACAAACCTTACAATCCTATCTCTCTCTGTCTTCCATCCGGGTCTCCCATAATGCACAGTTTGTGTGATAGTATCTCATAAGCTTTCTAATTCTTTGCTTCTTTTTGCTCCTCTGACTAAATTATTTACAACTGCTTATCTTTGTATTCTCTGATCCTTTCTTCTGCTTGAATTAATCTCCTATTGATTCCTCTAGTGAATTTTTCAGTTCAGTTATTGTGCCGTTCAGCTTCATGAATTCTGTGTGATATTTTTAAATAATTTTCTCTCTGTTGAAATTTTCACTTTGTTCCTGCATTGCTCCCTTGGACTTGGTGAGCAACATTGTGACAGCTAATTTGAATGCTTGGTCAATCTCTATAAATCATGTATCTCAATTTCATTAGGGTTAGTTTCTGGAGATTTATCTTGTTCCTTTGTTTGGAACACCTTTGCCTGACTCTTCATTTTCCTCGACTCTCTATACCAATGTCTGTGCACTAGACAAAGCAGGCCCCTCTCCCAGTCTTCACGGACTGACCTCTCCCAGGAGAAGACTCCACCTATCAGCCTGGCCAGGGATCCTGGGGGTCTCTAGAAACTCTTTCCTTCCTCAAGGAGAGGCAGGCAGCTGTGTTTTTATCTGCTTACTTGGTGCTGAGAAAGGGAAGGATCTATGACCTTCGCCAGTCTAAACTGCTATTCCCTCCTAGGTGACTAGACTGAGCTAGAACCACCAGAGCTCCAAGACTGGAAAGCCAGATGCCATTTCTTTGGGAAGCTCTGGAATAGATGGGGTGTTGGATGCATGGATCAACTCCTTCCTTCCCAAGGGGAAGGTAAGAGCTGAGATTTTTCTTTCACTCACTTGACGCTAAGCAGTGGGGAGGATCTTTGGCATCTAGTAGTCTAAACTATCAGTTTCATTCTCCCCCAGGTGGCTAGACTGTTTCAGACCCTTCAGAGGTCTAAGACTAGAAAGACAAAATCCAGTCTTCTGGGGATCCCCTGAGAAAAGTTGGGGTACTGAACACATGAACCAACTTCTTCCCTCCCCTGGGAGAAGTTGAGAGCTAGGTGGTGTCTTCCTGATCATATGATGCTGCACCAGAGGAAACTGAAATGAGGTTGTTGTCAATCTGCCTGCTGGCTTCAGTGCATCTGGTTCCATGTTCAACCAAGGTGTGGGAGCATTTCATTCAGTTTCTACATTTATCACAAAGGGAACTGGTCCATGAATTGTTGCTGAATTAGTGTGTTTGCAAGGGGAAGGAGGGTACAAGACTCCCTAAACCACCACCTTGCTGATGTAACTCGTGGAAATTTCATTTCTTAATGATCATTAAAGCTATGAATTTATGGGTTGTGGATTAAACAAGATTAATATTTGTTCTTTATATTAATTTGATTTTGTATAAACCTTACACCAGGTTCTAGAATATCTGAAATAAATATTTGGATATTTGTAACAGCCAAAAATTTATGATATCTGGGGATACTTTAACAGGTTAGGTGTTGTTTAGTGCATGTAATAATGGTCAAAGAGAACAGAAGGAGAAGTAAATAAATAAGAAAGGAAAAAAGAAAGAAAGGGGAAAGAAAGAAAGAAAGGAAAGAAAGAGAGAGATTCCTATGGGTAAAGAAAATGACATTACTGGAAGTTCCCATACAAACGTGGCAGTGGAGGCTATACTGAGAGGAGGCCATTGGGTGCTGTGCCAGTTCGCTTACATATTTTTTATTTAAGATGTTTTCCTATTATTTTTTTATATTAAGCATGCATCACTTTTTATCAGAAAGAAACTGATTTTTGTATCTCAAAGGTATATGGGAAATACACCATCAACATGATCACGCTTTCTAGGTGGTATTTGTTATTTTTATTTTTATTTTTTATTTTTTTTAATATAATTTATTTTGGTATCACTAATCTACAATTACATGTGCAATATTATGATTATTAAACTACCCCTTCATCAGGTCCCCACCAACCCCATTGCAGTCACTGTCCATCAGCGTAGTGGTCTTTATAGATCACTACTTGTCTTCTCTGAGTTATGCAGCCCTCCTGTGCCCCCCAACATTACGTCTGCTAATCCTAATGCCCCCTTTCCCTCTTATCCTCCCTTCCCACCCATTTTCCCAGTCCCTTTCCCTTTGGTAACTATTAGTCCATTCTTGGGTTCTGTGAGTCTGCTGCTGTTTGTTCCTTCAGTATTTTTTCTTTGTTCTTATACTCCACATATGAGTGAAATCATTTGATACTTGTCTTTTTCGGCTTGGCTTATTTCACTGAGCATAATACCCTCTAGCTCCATCCATGTTGTTGCAAATGGTAGGATTTGTTTTCTTCTTATGGCTGAATTATATTCCATTGTGTATATGTACCACCTCTTCTTTATCCATTCATCTACTGATGGGCACTTAGGTTGCTTCCATTTCTTGGCTATTGTAAATAGTGCTGCAATAAACATAGGGGTGCATCTGTCTTTTTCAAATTGGGCTGCTGCATTCTTAGGGTAAATTCCTAGGAGTGGAATTCCTGGGTCAAATGGTATTTCTATTCGAGTTTTTTGAGGAACCTCCATACTGCTTTCCACAATGGTTGAACTAATTTGCAGTCCCACCAGCAGTGTAGGAGGGTTCCCTTTTCTCCACATCCTCGCCAACATTTGTTGTTGTTTGTGTTTTGGATGTTGGCCATCCTCACTGGTGTGAGGTGATATCTCATTGTGGTTTTAATCTGCATTTCTCTGATGATTAGCGATGTGGAGCATCTTTTCATGTGCCTGTTGGCCATCTGAATTTCTTCTTTGGAGAAGTGTCTATTCATGTCCTCTGCCCATTTCTTAATTGGATTATTTGCTTTCTGTTTGTTAAGGTGCATGAGTTCTTCATATATTTTGGATGTCAACCCTTTATCAGATACGTTTTTTATGAATATATTCTCCCATACTGTAGGATGTCTTTTTGTTCTACTGATGGTGTCCTTTGCTGTACAGAAGCTTTTCAGCTTGATATAGTCCCACTTGTTCATTTTTGCTTTTGTTTCCCTTGCCCGGGGAGATATGTTCATGAAGAAGTTGCTCATGTTTATGTCCAGGAGATTTTTGCCTATGTTTTTTTCTAAGAGTTTTATGGTTTCATGACTTACATTCAAGTCTTTGATCCACCTTGAGTTTACCTTTGTGTATGGGGCTAGACAGTAGTCCAGTTTCATTCTCTTACATGTAGCTGTCCAGTTTTTCCAACACCAGCTGCTGAAGAGGCTGTCATCTCCCCATTGTATATCCAAGGCACTTTTATCAAATATGAACTACTGATTTCTACTAGCATCCTTTTTGGACGCATAGATTTAATAGTACCGTGTGTGTGTGTATGTGAGTGTGTGTGTGTGTGTGTGTGTGTGTGACTGTGTTTGTGTGAAACCAAACTGAGATCTTTGATATTAATGTATCTTTTATTTTAACACAACATTAAATCAGCTTACAAAGTCCAGAAAATATGTAGAAACATATACAAAGACAGCACATTATAGACGTTCACTGTTAATATAAGGGTGCATATGCTTCAAACACATTTCCTATGCATCTGTATACACATATATGCATATAGTGCATGAAACTGTTTGTTTTCTTAATAGCCAATCTGATAGGTGTAAACACGATATATAAATGCATATGAAGATAATTGCTTTTGAAATACACTTTGGGTTTAGAAGTATCTCAGACTGCAGCCCATGTTTCCTATTGCTCACCAAAGAACAGAAATGACTAAGGCCTTCCGAGGAAAATCTCACAGAAAAAGGAATATATGCTATCACTGTCTAGAATAGTGATTTCTAAATTTTAAACTTTGAAGTATCTCCTAAAGTTCTGGAAATGGAACAATCTACAAAAAATTTATTTCCCACATTTCTCTTCATGCTAATATTTTATATTTATATTAAGTCAACCTGGAAAACTCATGAAATTTGAACTGCTTTTTTTTTCTTTCTGGGACTAAGGTGATCCATTATGTTCCATTAGATTAGAACCAATTAAAAAATAAGACTGGGGTGGTAGAAGGTGAACATGAAAATCTAGCTTTATTCTTTCTTGCTATCTAGCTTTATTCTTTCTTGCTATCTAACTGAATGCTTGCAAATAATTCCCACCTGAACTAGATTAATTCACTTATCCAATCTTTGACACTGCTAGAAAATCACTGTCTTCACCATCTCCCCAGCACCAAGAACAGCTTCATCTTCCCTTAAGGCATAGAGAAAGCCAGAATTAAGGGACATCCATAGACAAAAGAAGGGACTGCTCCAGGCATACTCGGTTTCTTCTCCCAGGCTCACCACCAATCATCCTCCCCAAGGAAAGTTAGGGAGAAAGATCAGGAGTGTTACTCTGAAATCCTTCAACAGGGAAACAATCGTGGAGAGCCCAAGCAGCACATCTTGGACATCCTGTACTTGGCCTGACCGACTGAGGTACAAACAGCATTCCTCCCTTAGGTATGGGCAGGTTCCTCCCTCACTCTCAGTGAGGAGGTCTAATGCTCTGCGGTTTTGAAGAGCCACCCCAGCAAGTGAGTCTGATTGGCTCTGAAGCCTGGTCAAGGCAGCAGCCATTTCCTGGAAATTCTCGGCTATTTCCTGGGATAATTGGGATTGGATCCCCAGGCAAGAGCCTCCAGTGGCTGCCCCACACTTTCCAGGAGAGCAACGAGCCTCTCTGCCACTGGGAGAAGGGGTCCTGCCCGTTTCTTCAACGTTAATTGGGGATGCACTGGATAAGGAAAGGACGTATTGGCCATAGCCAAGGACGTGCCTGTTGCTGTAAAACCCAAACGGGAGCATCCAGTCCACCCAGGAGGGACCTCCAAATAGGCTCTCTGTCCACACACCCAGGATAGTCCCAAAGAAGGGGACAAGCAGGGGGTGAAAGAGGTAATGACCAGTGGAGTTATGGTGCTGGTGTTTCCCTGTCCGTCCATTTGGAAATTTCTGCCCTCAAAGTTGAGTAGTCTGGGTGAATACATTGGCTATGGTGAGGGGAGAAACAATTGGATGGTGGGTTCTGGTTTGATTAGGTTTGGAAATGGCTCAGGCTTGGTTCCGGAGTAGCTGGTGATCGGCTCCCGTGAACCGGATGAACAGTTAGTACATGACCGATTTAGGAGCGCATGGGCAAATGTGTGGGCGGTAGGCCGCCTTTTACAAAAATCAGTCTGGTTGGTGGGAACTTAGTAGGATCCTTTAGTTCAGTAATAATCATCAGGGTTGTCACTGTACCTTCCCAGGTCTATGTTAAGTTGTTTAAGTTCAGTGAGAGAGAAGGGTTTATGCACAAGTGCGGCCAAACTCCCCGGCTGACTCCCCAAGGGAGCAGACCCTCCGTGGAGGTAATACTTGCTCTCCCTTAGAAGTGTGGCCCTGTGGATCAGGGGGACATCCAGGGGCATCAGGAGGACCTGGGATATAGGAAGATTTGGGAGTAGCAGGGTGCTTGGGGGCTGAAGACCCCAGGGGGTTGCAGCCTAGAGGAGAGGGCTCCGGGTATGGGGCAAAGTAGGATAGGGTACAGGTTTCTCTGAGGACATTGACCTGTGTGGACCATTACCTTCTGTAGAAGGCTCAGTTCGGGGGTGTTGCTTTCCATGGAGAGCATTGCCTTGTTTAGACCCACACCCTCCATAGGAGGCTGGGGTTCGGGGGCTTCAAGCGTTCCCAGTGTCAGAGGATGCCACCCGAGGGGCTATCGCAGGGAGCAGGGTGTTGGTTCCCCATCTAGAATGAATGGCAAGAAGGACTAGTGAGTACAGGGTCTGACATCTCGGGGTCCTTATACACATTGTATACCCATTGGCCTAGAGTGGGGTCTAGCACGGAACAGAGCTCTGGACTGCATGTCTCCGTCCAGTGTGGTCATGACAGCCAGTGAAACCATTTCACTGCTGTCAGCGCCCATGTATCTAGACCCAGCCTGGGAGTGAGGGCAGGGAGCCCTAGCACTAGACTGGGGCAAGGCTTGTGATCAGTGGTGGAGAGCCCAAGCAGCACCTCTTGGACATCCCCAGCGGAGGGGAGGCAGCTCCTAAGAGAATCTAGCATACCCCTCCTCCCTGCAGTCTGCTGGGGAGGGACAGTGTCCTCTCAAGGATCAATGCTCCTGGCTCCAGGATTCCCACTAGGACCGCACACAATAAGAGAGAGCACCGCATTGAGTGGGAAGTATCGGTGGTGTTTGCCCTTTGGGAACTCAGGCCTCCACAACTGCGAGAGAATGCATTTTATCCCGTTCCAAGCCACCCACCCTGTGGTACTTTGTTACAGCAGCCCGGGGACTCTAAGAGTAACCCTTCCACATTGAATTCTTCTCTCTCCCTCTCCACAAGATGTGACTGCTACCCTTAATAAAGTGTTTACGCAGCCTACGTATGCATGCATTCCCCCCAAAATACCCATTAACTGATATGTGACTGTTTTGCACTTTCTTAAATTTCACATACGTGGCATCTTGATGTTTGGAGCCTTCTGGAACTAGCTTGTCCCCTCACCCATTTTTTTCCATGGCCACCACCCAATGTTTGGCCCCCGAGGAGGGCCTTTCTGTGTCTCAGGCCCCTGAGAATACCAGTCTCGTCCCCAGCACCACTTTTACTGTCCTGTTCAGGTTACCCGAAAGTCTCAGGACACTGAATCAGTGTCGGTCGTGCCATGGGAGGAGCTCCATCCCTCACAACTCCCCGACCCCATCTCTGCTCTAAACCAGCAGTGCTCCAACTTCAGTGTGCTTTAGAATCACCTGAAGGACATACCCCTCTGATGGCTGGCCCACCTTCAGAATTTCTGACTCGGCAGGTCCAGAGTGGGGCCTGACAATTGGCATGTCTAACAAGTTCCCAGCAGCACCACCTGGTCTCCAGATGAGCTAGGTCATCTACCGCTTGCTTTCCATAAAATGCAGTAGAGGCTAGACCTCTGTCTCTCTCTTCATAGAAATCGTTTATAACTTGACATTTTAATTAATGTGTGGCTGCAGTGAAAGAACATAAACACGGCTAAGAGCCATCCCTTTCAATGACAGCAAGCTGTGACAAAAGGAGAAGAAAAGATACAGAGACAGGTTTGTGTCAGTGTATATCTAAAACGACTGCAGCATATTCATTTCAAGCAAAGTTTTATTGTTAACCTGGACAAATGCTGTCAAATATATCTGACAAACGTAACAGAAGGTCAGGTGTCAGTGGATTATCACTGCTTGGGGGATGAAATCTGCAGCAGGACCACGGGCTGCCAAAAAGCAGAACAATCTCAAATCCGCAAGGGACAACTTGATTACTTCTTCCTCCATCCCATCTTCCCAGCCTTTACAGCTGAAGGATGAAAGAAGAGACAATTAACAATTGTGCACGAATACCGTGCCAGTGACTTTCTACATCTAAGAAAACAGTCACTCCTGTGGATGCCTGTTTTATCAACAGGAGGTTTCAACACGTTTCCCTCTTGCAACACAGACCTTTGGATATGTCTTCCATCATCTCACCATACCCAACTCCTCTCCCACTTGCCAGACACCAAAAACACGTGCTCTGTCGTCGTTATTTTCTCGAGGGACTCATCTAATGAGTGTTTGCACCTCAAAAGCCCACGCTCTACCCATGAATCGCACTCCGAACCTCCCAGCCCCTGAGTTTCCGTGTCTGTTAAACCGTTAGGAGAAAGACAGAAAAAAAGCAAAGAAAGAAAGCAAGGAAAGGATAGGCAGGATGTAAGATGACCTACTTACCAGGTTTGTGATGAACCATCTTGCCATAACTCATTTCCTTTTCTTCTGACCGTCCTGGGGAAATAAAAAAAAATTGCAATGGAACCAAGACTTACCAGTCACTGAATGTGTGCCTACTTGCAATTTTTAACTTATCATGTCTTTGTAAGTAAGTGGTCACACTCTCACAGGCCTTTTCTCACAGTTGATGCAAGAGACCATATTTCTGTAGCTAAATAATGAAGGCCCAGCTAGGGTACCTTCCAGTCGCTTTCGCTGCCTGTTCTGGTAACGGTGACCCTTACAAAGGGTGGTCCTGGCGACCGGGCCTGATACATTTCCCCCCTCTGCAAGTCTCATGGCTAGAGATCACAGGACCTGTAGCTGTGAATGAAGTACATTCAGAACATGGTGCGTTGTGTATCACCTAGAACACAGGAATGAGCTACACCAAGCGGTTTCTGAACTAGATTTTAACCAGTTTTCAAAAAATTGTTATATATTTTGTGGAGGAATACCTAAAATGGATATAGCACAGAAGGGAATAGACCACATTCCGGAACAGGGCCGTAACTGCACCATGGGGGGCGGGGAACTCACGGGTACCTAGAACGACTGTGGCGGCCTCCTGGACTTGGGCGCCTTCGTGGACTTCTGCACCCTCCCAGCTGTTCTCGTCCTTCTCTTGGGACTCTTCTGCCTCTTCTTCGTCATCGTAGTCATCGTCTTCAGACTCGTACTCATCCTCCATCTTGTCCCTATACCCGTACAGGAATTGGTCATCATTTTCATCATCGTTCTCCTCCCGCCACTCTTCCTCTTCCATGAGCTCTGCACACCGGTTCTCTGCTGGGGCCTGGGCGGCTCCCTGCCCATCTTCTGCCTCTCCAAGGGCTCGGGAGAGCCCCTGGGGAGCCAGAAGGGCCGTGGGCGCCTCCAATACTTCCACCCCTTTGGATGGTGACACCCCGACCCTGGGCGGTCTGGGGTCGCTGCCTCTCCCACGGCCTTCTCTGTCTTTACGACCTGGGGCCGGGGCTCGCTTCCCTGGGGCAGACATAGCAGGAGGGACGTGCCAGTCAGTGCCTCCAGCAGAGCAGTGATCAGGCTGCGGCGACAATCTCAGACAAGATGGCGGCCGAGGAAGTGACTGCCGCTGAGCGGAAGCTGTTGGAAGCGGGGCCTGCTGGGAGGTGCTTGGGGTGGCAGAGAAGAGGGCCGCAGACGTAACCACAGTCTGTGAAGGTGCCTCTGACACAGGAAGTGGAGGGACTGGGGTGGACGGAGGGCCCGAGGATCTGCCCACCAAGCCTGGGTCTGAGGGGGTGGGATGAGGTGGGAAAGGTTCAGGCAGGCCCGCGATGGGAGGTGGAGCTGGGAAACGTCAACAGAGGGCTGCTTCTGTCCTTGCGAACTCTGACCTCATTTGCTGAGAGACGATGATTGACTTGCCCGCGGTCCAATGAGTGATCAAGATGCCCGGCTCCCCTCAGAGTCTTAGAGGGCTGACTGGGTTATCCTGTAAGCCTGTGCTAGTCTTCTCCTTGAAGTTCTACCACTCTCGGTAAGACTACGTAGTCCCCATGTGGCAGGACTCTAGGTTCTGCCAAGTGTGCTTGGGATAAACAGACTGGTCTTGTTTGAGGCACTTTAGTGTTGGAAGACCAGCAAAGGGAAATTTGACCCTCCCATCCTTTGCCAGTGCTGTATTAAAACCTTGATTTTAACCCTATCAATGTCCATTTTATTCATCCCATTTCTTAATAACTAAAAATGTCCCCTTGCTGGGATTAGTCTTCTTGCGCCCCCCTTCCTATTTCCTCTTTGTTTCACATCTATTAATATTTGCTTTATTCACCCTATTCTTCAGTAACTATTTAAAAATTTCCATCCGGTTGGGAAATCCCTTGACTCTCTCCTTGCCTCTTCCTATTCTCCTGTTAATTAAGCTAATGTTCTATTAGCACACTGTAAGATCCTGAAGCAGGAAGCTGACACAGCAAATTCAGTAAGGCTTCCTGAACTGTTCTTCAGGATCACAGCACTAAATTTACCGTGACCTGGTTAATGGGCATATTCAGTGGGTAAATATCCTGGTCATCATAAAGCCAGTCCTACCAGGCTTGCATACAAAGCATATCAGCTGCTTCACCTGGGGTGTTCCACTTGGCATTCACAGGAGGAGACCAACTCCCCTTCTCAGGGTAAACAGACCTTATAGTGGATTTTATGCAGTCCACCAAGCTGACTGTTCCCTCGGGATTAAGCTTCTGTGTGTCTGGATCACGTACAGTCATCTGTGATTGTTCCATAGTGAGCTGTGGGTCCTGCATCAACCCAAACATGCTCTTCCACTCTGCAGCATTCCAAGGCAAAGACACAGCCCCCGAAACAGTCACTCTCACAATCCATTTCAATAAGGTTCCTCAGGAGGCTGATGATACTGACCTTCAAAATGAAACAACTTCTCACACGACTGTCTCTGGTTTCCATAATTTCTTGATTTTGCCCTCCCCACACACTATCTACCTTCTTGGTGAACAGAGGTCTAAAGGTGCTTTCTGTTGTCCTGGTATATTTTTCTTTGGGGGAGTAACTTTGAAGCTAGTGGCTCAAGCTCAGACTGACTGAAATCTGAGCGTGGTCCAGATCAAGATCCCACCCAGTACTCTCTTTTAATTTCATTTTAGCTATTACAGATAACAATAACAAAGAAATGGAATATTTTTCCTTTTTATTGTTAATTTACATTTCCTTATGTATCCAGTGACCAACTTCCCAGGAATTGGATCCATCTCCAAACTCCACTGGTTTTGGAGTTTGGCTTGTGTTCAGTTTAGGACTATCACAATCAGTACAGCTCTGGGCCTTCTGTGTCATGTCTTCTAGTGCGCACATGCGTGGTCTTCTCTAGGCTAAGTGCTTAGTGGTGCTGTTGCTGAGTCTAGGTTAAGCATATTTTAAACTTTGGAGGATAGTGAATATTCCTTTTATTCAGTTCTCAATTTTCTTAGCTCCCTTCAACCCAAGGGTCAGTAATAGGCTAGTTTGTTTCCAAGCATTTGAGTTTTCTAAAACTATCTTTGTGTTATTAATTTCTGTATAAGTGTAAGATCAGAGAGCCTCATAATTGGAATATTGATCTTTTGGAATTTATTGCAGCTTCCCTTAACTGTCTTTTTCTGTAAATGGTCAATGTGCTCTAAAGAATTTATATTCTCTGTTGGGTGTAAATTTTTATCTTATATAATAGCTCAAACTTATAATTGTGTTTAAGCCTTTAATATCATTGCTCATTTTGTTTGAACTTTTAGGTTGTGAGAGAGGCAAGTCAAAATTCCCAGCTATAATTGTTAATGCATTTATCACTTCCTACAGTCTTAAAATTTGTCTCCTAATAACACAGTCTAAAAACACAAGACCAAAAATTGACATAACTGAGGAGAAATAAACAATCATAGTTGGATAGTATATCTCTCTCAGTAATTGATAGAATAAATAGGAAAATATCCGTAAGTATAGAGAAGACTTGAATAAGATGCTTAACAAACTTGATCAAATATAGAGATCTAGGTGCATTTATATCAATATCTACATTTATATCTACCAAGCAAACGGAAAATAAAATTTTTTCCAAGCACATACGTATATAAAAATTGACCATATCATGTCCAGAAAGAAAGTCTCAACCAATTGCAAAGGATTGAAACCACACATATAACATTCTTTTACCACAGTGGAATAAAGCTATAAATCAATAACAAAATGCCAACTAGAGAAATTTCCATGTTTTAAAAGTCAGTTTGAAAATACTAATGGATACAGGGAATCATATGAAAAATTTTAAACCATTTGAACTGCAAATCAGTGAAAATACCAAATAACACAATTTGTGGGGTGCAATTGAAATAAAAATCAGAAGGAAAAGAAGAAAGTCTGAAAACTAATGAACAAAGTATTTTTCCCAAGAAGTTAGAAAAAGGACAGCAACATTGACTGGAGGAATTAGGCAGGATGAATATGTTCCAAGACTTAATGTACATCATGGTGACTAGTTTTGATAATAATGGTGTACTGTATAGTTGTAATTTGCTAAAAGAATAGATCTTAAGTGTTCTCACCACAAAAAAATTGGTAATTTTGCGAGGGGATGGATATGTTAATTAGCTTGATGGTGGTAATCATTTCACAATGTATATGCATATCCAAACATCATGGTGCACTGCCGGGGCCTGCCGGCAGGAGTCAAAGAGTTCCTGAGTGGGGGCGTCGGGCTGTATATACAAGACAACAGGAGGGCAAACCCTCTGTTGCAGAATGCAGAATGCCAAGAAGCTTTATTCAGGGATGGCTTATATACACCTGAATTGCCTACAGAACAATACAATGGGCTGGCCCAGGTGGGTGGTCTTGAGATAAGACCTCCCTACATTCCTGAGATACTTGTTCCTGGAATTTAGGAACTTTTCAAGGTTTCTTTCAGAGTCAGGCCCGGTTCAGGCCTTAGATGGAGACTAGGCACAAAAACACAATCAGTCCTGTCCTGTACTCTTGCTCCTTCTGTCCCAACCGCTCTCCACATCTCCCCCTTTTTTATTTTTTAAAATGCTTGAATGCATGGGATGACTGTGCCTGTCTTAGGTTGGTCAAGAACGGGGATGGCCTTACCCGTCATCGGGCTGAGGGTTGCATGACCCATTCCCTGTCTTAGGTTGGTCCACTCCCCTTCTTGCCTTACCCGTCACTGGCTATCCAGCCTCCTAAGCCAAAATTGGCTGGGGGGTTTAAGTGATAAGTTTTGCTTGTGGAGGCTTCCACAGATTTGCTTCAGCACTTTTTCTAACCAAATGTAGTGCTGTAGGGACCAATATAAGCAGAACAGAGAGCATCAGAGTGCAGACAATGAAGGAGCTCAAGAGCTATTTTGGCAGAGGCCCAGTTGGGGGCCATGGAAACCTTCCAAAAACTCTTCTGCTAATTTTTCTGGTGACAAATCTAATTTTGCCTCTTGGATAGCTATTATCTCTTGATGTAACTTTCTAGTATTCAACATATTAACTTGATCACCCAAGTAAAGCACGTATGTTCTAAAGCCTGGAGCTTATGTTCCACCTTGAAATCACTTGATTCTTGGGTGGCCCAGGCAAGAGACACATTATGAGCCAAATTATCTACAAAATCTGCAGTCTGAATTTCTGATAGAGAAGTTACACAGGAAGTAAAGTTACAATTATTGCAGCTAACATTGAATTATGAATTATTCCCCACATTTACATAAACATCACCGAGTAATAGACCATAAGAGGGACTGACACAAGCAAGCACTGTAAAATCTTTTGCATTATCATTAAAACTTCACTCCTTATTTTGATCATTCATGTTCACCCTTCATCCTGACGCAGATGCCAGCTTCCAAATACAAGTTTGAGGATGCCCATTACTAGACCACCACATTCCAGCTGTCAGCTGATGATTTGAACAGTTATCACAGGTAGACCAGTCCCAATAGTGCCCTGTTGACACATTACACTGTTTTGGGGTTCTTTCTACACAACGGGTCCGTAAGATTAAACCTCGTATTCTCTGTGCCACAATAAGGCACTTGCTGAGGGGGAAAGGATGTCCATGGTCATAGTCACATTTGGACTTACTCTTGGAATCGTTAGTCATCCCAGGATAGGACATATTCACCATGGGAATGAGCAGTCTGTTCCCTTTGCTGTCCATAACATTGATACGATTGTCAGAAGGCCCACCACGGAAGCACACCGGCATTCCTTTTCCTTCGGCTGAATAATTTCTGATAAAGGCTCAGGGCAGGTAAATTCCTGGAGGTAGAAGGATGGCCGAGAATCCTTTTATCATTGACCTGGACAATGATCTCCGGGCCGTCCCAAACCGCTGGGTGGAGGATCGGAGGATCTGGAACAAATGCCCAGTGTGTGTGGTTGGCTCTTGCAGTGGTCAGCAGAATGCAGAGGAGTATGAGCTTCAGCATGGCGGACCAATCTTTCTGGGAGCCACCTGGCTCCTTCTGCATCCTGTGGAAAAACACAAACATGCCCTCGTCCCCAGATTAGTACTGGATCTGGACCATTCCACTGACCCGTGAGAGGATCCTTCCACCTCACCATAGCATATGAATCTTTTGTTTTTGGATGCCAAAATCTATCCGCTGCAGACCTGCTCTGTGCATCTACAGTGAGAAAATTTAAAATAAAAAGTGCATGGTTTAAATAGTTTGCCGGAGTTTCTGGGTACAACTCCCCCTTTTTTATTTTTTGAAGCTGATGCTTCAGGGTACTGTGTGTCCTTTCCACAATACCTTGTCCTTGGGGAGTGTAAGGAATACCGGTTTTGTGAAGGATTTGAAATTGCTTGCAGAAATGCTGAAATGCACGGCTGGTATAGCCAGTTCCATTGTCTGTTTTCATCTCTTTTGGCACTCCTGTAATGCCGAAGCATTTTAAGCAATGGGCTATAACGTGTTTAGTGGCTTCTCCAGTTTGTGCTGTTGCCATAATAAAGCCAGAATAGGTGTCTATAGACATATGGACATACAAATACAGGTGAGTTCCATGGCAAATTGGAAGTTTCTATATGACCACGGTCGAGTTGCTCCTGCACTAGCAGCTCTGCCGCTTGTATTTTTTCAGCTGAAAGAGGCCACTGATCCACCCATACAGGGGTATCGCTGAGCCATGTTATTGGATCTGCATGGGGAGCAGGGGGCTCAGAGGCCTCTGTTAAAAATATCCTAGTCCTTGTCTGTCTCTTCTAGAGGGAGTTATGAGAGGTTGATTGATGCCCTGTCCCTTAGCCCCGAGTCCCTGTGTGGGAAGAAGTCCTTGGTCTAATAATTGGGTAGTGACTTTATCATTGGGGCTATACAGGTATACTCCCATTTCTTTCATAACATCTCTTCCCCATAGATTGACTGGAAGGCCGGTAACTATATATGGTTGAAAGCTGCCACTATGATTTTCATCATCCTTCCATAACAAAATATCACTACTCTGCTCTGAATTTTGACTTTGGCCTATGCCTTGAAGGTGTGTCACTGTAGGTTGTTTAGGCCACTCATAGGGCCATTGATCACTGGCAAAAACAGATACATCAGCTCCAGTATCTAGGAGCCCTTTTATTCTTTTTCCTCTTATGGTTAATGTTAATTCTGGGCGTTTATTGCCAATGGGTTGAACCCAATACGCATCAGACGAGCCAAAACCCGCCTGACCTCTTTTATCCTTTATATATTTGTTTGGAGATTCTACTTTTGGAAGGAGGATTAATTGTGCAATTCTCTGAGGGGGTTGAATGACTGTTATGGCTGCTGGTGAATGAGCCATAATTTTTATTTCTCCCTCATAATCTGGGTCTATCACACCTGGTGCTACTAAAAGGCCTTTCATGGTGGTACTGCTTCTGCCTAATAATAATCCTACACAGCCAGCAGGGAGTGGTCCGTACACTCCTGTGGGAAGGGCCTGCATGCCCATCTCTGGGGTTAGTACTGTGTAGGAAGAGGGACTGAGGTCCAGTCCTGCGCTGCCTGAGGTGGCTCGGTAGAGGTCACAAACGGATTTCCTTGCCTCGGGACGAAGGCTTGGAGAGCCCCATAACACTGTTTCGGGGCCTGGGGCTGGCCCCTCCTCCCGTTTCCCTGTTCCTGATCTAGTTTATTTCCATTTACATCTCTTCTTGACTTACATTTTGTTGCCCAATGATTGCCTCGTTTGCAGCGAGGACAGAGACCCGGTTGTCTTCCCGTGTCTCCTAGCCTCTCATTCCTATTTCTGTTTTGGCACTGCCTTATCTGGTGACCCATTTGTCCACAGCCAAAACAGCTGCCAGGGGGCCATGAAGTATTCCATGTTTTGGAAGCCTGCTGCTGGAAAAGCACTTCTTTGACTGTTTTCCCTTGAAGTGCGGCAGCCATGGCTAACCCTTGTGTGTAAGCTGGGCCGATATCTGAACAGAGACTAATATAATCTGAAATTGTGCCCTTTTTTCTGAAAGGGCGAAGGGCTGCCTGGCATGCAGAATTTGCATTCTCATAGGCTAATTGTTTTACAAGGAGAAGGCCCGCATCTGTATCTCCTATCAATCTGCTAGATGTTTGCATCAAACGAGAGACAAAATCTTGAAAAGGCTCATCTGGCCCTTGCCTAATTTTAGATAAATCTTCGGATCGTGCCCCTCCTGAGGGCAGTTTCATCCAAGCTTGCTTAGCGGCAGCATTTACTTGTGCATAGGCAGCAGGATCGAAATCTAACTGCCCGTTAAGATCACTGTAGGGCCCTTCCCCCATAAGCATTTCAAAAGTTACTGGATGGTTTTGAGCTCTATTAATATCAGCTGTCTTTTGACATTGCTCTGCATATTCTGATCTCCACAATAGATAATCTCCTCCACTTAAACAGGCTCGTGCAATAGCTTTCCAATCAGAGGGTGGGAGAGCACCAGCCGTAAAAGCCTCAAGCATAGTTTGTGTAAACGGAGCAGTAGCTCCATAGGATGAGCAGGCCATTTTCAGCTCTTTCAGTTGTTTGAATGATAAAGGCTGATGAATTCTGTGCCTCACCCCTTGCTCATCCACTTCCTCAAAGACTGGACAGGCTACAAAACCCATAGTATCTTCCCCTCTCTCTGAAGCTTGTTTCAGAGCCTTTTGCAGGGGAGAAAGCTGTTTTGGTGGCAACAGCTGTCTTTTATCTGGTCTAGGTTTTAAAGGCGAGACGGCCAAGGCTGTAAGAGGCGGCACAGGGGGATCAAGCCCCGCAACAACTGACTGAGGGGGAGTTGGAGGAGTATATTTCAATGCACCTTCAGCCATGAGCTTGCTAAAGGTTTTACACAAGCAAACCTCTGGCAGATCTAATTTTTCGGGCCTTTGTTCTTTAAGGTCTGCTAAAGGGCTGCGATCGCTCTCCCATTCTTCCTCATCCGCCATTTCCGATGCAGTCTCGGGTGGTGCGGAAGGAATGACTCGACCGGCTTCAGCGTTTATACTTCCACTTTGGCCTGTGGCCGAATTTAATATCTGCCTCTCATGTCTAGGACCTAAACTATCTCTGATTAGAGTCCAAAGCCCAAAAGCGCAAGTAAAGAGCAAACGGCTATTCCCGTTTCCCATACTTATCTCTACTGTAACACTATTATGTATAGATAATGAGGTTTTATACTTCCACTTTTAGCTAGCGAAGTAGGAAAGAGCTAGGAGCGCCCTTCGCCTGACTCAAAGGCCAAGGCGGCCTGAAAAAGCAGGCTGGAAGTCAGAGACTGAGAAAGAGACACTCCTCACGGATACCCAGTCGGGCTGTCGGGGTCTGAATCCAGACACGTGGGCCTTTGAGGAGCCGCTGAAGTGTAGCCTCAGCCTGGACTCTCGCAGCTGCCCACGGCTTTCCTCAGTCCCTCGCATCCAAGGAGGTGCCGTTGAAAGGGAATCCTGGCCTCCGCTCAGCTGACGTTCCCGGCTCCCAAGGGAGACGGGGGATCCACTGAGGGAAACACAGGGGAACCTGTCGCTCGAGACTTGAGAACGGCAGCTGGGCTAGTCCCTTTTAAGTGGCTGACGAGCGCCCGATGTTGTGAGCCACAGACGGCTTTTTTTTTTTATAAGAAAAGTAAAAGAGAAAGACAGTGTCTGTTCCCCGGGGTAATTATGCCTTTTATTATACTCACGGACTGTTGGTCCTTTTCTTCAACTCCTGTCTTTACCACCGTCCCCGCACTTTCTTGCCTGCGTGCTATGGCAGAAGTGCTTCAGATCCGCAGCGCTGCGTCTTCTCTCTTGGTGGCTCCCTGGCGTTGCTCCCCCGTACTCAGGTCCCTGTTCGGGCGCCACTTTCTGCCAGGGCCTGCCGGCAGGAGTCAAACAGTTCCTGAGTGGGGGCGTCGGGCTGTATATACAAGACGACAGGAGGGCAAACCGTCTGGTGCAGAATGCAGAATGCCAAGAAGCTTTATTCAGGGATGGCTTATATTCACCTGAATTGCCTACAGAACAATACAATGGGCTGGTCCAGGTGGGTGGTCTTGAGATAAGACCTCCCTACATTCCTGAGATACTTGTTCCTGGAATTTAGGAACTTTTCAAGGTTTCTTTCAGAGTCAGGCCCGGTTCAGGCCTTAGATGGAGACTAGGCACAAAAACACAATCAGTCCTGTCCTGTACTCTTGCTCCTTCTGTCCCAACCGCTCTCCACAGTGCACACCTTAAATAGGTATAGTATTTACTTGTCAATTATGTCTCAGTAAACTGAAGATAGAAGGAAATAATTAGAAAATAAAAATTAAGTTTTACAGTGGTGTTAAAATTATGAAGTACCTAGAAATAAGTCTAATATGAAACATGCAAGACCTTCTCAAAGAAAATGATAGAACTTTATTGGGAGGCATAAAACAAGACTGAAATAGATCAGGATCTGCTATATTCCTATACTAAAGACTCAGTGTTATAAATATGTTATAGTCCTCCAATTTATTGATAACTCAATGCAGTTGCCATCAAATTCTAACTGGTTCTATTTAGCGGAATTTTTCAACCTAACTCTAAAATGTCTATGGAAAATCAAAGGACCAAAAGTAGTCAAGACACTCCTAAAGAAGGTGGTGGGAGGATTTAATCTACCAAATACTAAGTCTCATTATAAGGCTAAAGTAATCAAGACAGGGAACTTAAGGCACAAGGATAGATAAAGGCATTAAGGGAACGGAATAGGGAACCCAGAGACATCTTGACCTCTCTATTTTTTGCCCATCTTTCTTCTCACCTCTTCTCTCTCCCCCTCCTCTCACCATTGATTTGGTTTAGGGCATTACCTTTTCCTGTCCACACTCAAGCTTACTAAATTGTCAGTACATCCACTACCACTTATTCCACTGTACTTTCAACACCGCCTGCATCCCCACATCCAGTCATGGTCCATATCTAATCAATTGTTCGTTTTCTATTCTATGCACTTGTCAACATGCTTTCTACCACCACCTTAGTTGACGCCTTCAGCATCTCTCATATAAATCACTGCTGTAGTTGGCATTCCACTCTTGCCCCTCTGATCCTTTCTTCACATAGCTTCCAGAGTGACATTTCTAAAACACAAATCACTTCTCAAATTAGAGCCCTTTGATGGCTTCTTGTAGTCTTCAGTCAGGATGAAGTTTAAACTACTATCTCTGGCAACTGAGGCCCCTGCCTGCCTCTTTCCTCACCTCCCACCACTCCACCTCACAAAATCCTTTGCTGCTGTCACACTAAAACACTGGCAGTACCCCAAAATGAAAGTACTCTTTCATGCCTCTATGACTTTCTATGAACATGCTGTTCCTTCTGCCTGCAAGTTTTTCTTCCATGTCATCATTTTGCTCCCTGAGTAAATTCTCATCTTTCAAAACTCAGCTTCCCTCATGCTCCTGTATACTTCTTACTTGGCGCTATTACCGCGTTTATCCAACTGAACTTCAGTCATTGCTCCACTAGTCAATAGGCTGAGCTAATCAATAGGGTTTTTTTGTTTTTGCTAGCCACTATACTTTAAGCAACTTGGAGGTCAGAGACCATGTCTTTTAATTTGCACCCCTGGTTACAAGATCAGGGCCAGGTATACAGTGGATACCTTTTTAATACATTTTTATTGGTTGAGTGAAGAAATAAACAACTTTCTCACCTCTCTTGGACTTTAACATGGTCCCACTGATGCCCAGAAAAAGTAATAAAATTGTTTTCCTGGATTTAAATAATTTGTTCAGCATGAAATTGCCCTCAATGCAGTGTAAAAGCCTCTTATTTTATACCTCCAATTATCTACGAGTCACCTAGATTGCTGCAAACACTACCCACAGACCTGTCATCTAGCTATGACTTGGCAAGAGAACACCCCAGAATGAAACCTTGAATTGTCAGTTAGTCTTCGCAAATCAAGGAACAGATTTGAATTTAACATGAAAATAACTCTTGGAAATATGACCAGTTGGGATATATGACCAATTTTAAGGAGACTTGTTCCATTTGGTGCCTAAGCAATTCAACTCCCTTGCAACCTAGAGTGTACCAATGAATAATGCCTAGATAAAATAGCATCAGTCATTGACTTTCCTCAGCCTCACCCTGAAGTGGCCCAAAGCCCAGCCTCTATGAAAGACAAAGTCTTCTAGTGCATCTGTAAGGAAACTTGCAAGGCAGTCTCTAAAGCTGAAATGTCAGAAACAGGGGTTTTGAAGAAGTGCAGTCACCCCTTGTCGTTACTCTTGTACATGGACCCAGAGCAGAGTAGGAGAAGAATAGGGCAGAAGTTGGCCACTTCTCCACAGGGCCTAATTTTCAAATATGTTTCTACTCTTTCTCCCAAACCAGGGAGTTAAAGGGAGCATCTAAAAGAAGACAGAGCAACGGGAAGCCTCTTCCTGTCTTCTGCTCTCAGTTCAGACCCAGCTTCGGCTGGAGGCTCTCTAGTTAGAGCCACACACCTCTCTGGGCAGCTCCACTGGGTCCAAGACTAAGGCCATGGCATGTGGAGTATATGGCTTCTGTCCTGCTCTCTCATCATAGCCTCCTCCTGGTCTACCTCATGGCCATCAAGGACAGTCAGGGCAGGTGAAGACCCAAAGGGAGATCCTGCCTGGACGCCAGCCAGCAAAGGCCAACCCTTGCAGGGAAGGCAAGGAAGAGCCCATCTCTCTTCTTCCCTGGGGCCCTTCCCTCCTCCAGCCCTTCCCTGGGGCCCTTCCCTCTATCCAGGCCTGGACAGAAGGGCAAGAGCTGATAGATGAGGGTTAGGCTCTAGGATCTAGAGATTCCCAGAGGGCGCTGCAGAGCTCAGAAGGCTCATGTGGTGGGGGCAGGGGGAGCCAAGTGAAGAGCAGTAAGAGCTGTCTTGGATGTCCTGTTTACTAGTACATCTCCAGCATTTAGAACATGCCCGGCATATGTAAAGTAAATAATTATTGACTGACTTAATGAATAGACACATAAATGAGTGACGAAATGACTATAAGAAAATGTAAGTCTTCAACAATAAAGATGGCACAGAGCAGAGAAAGGGCAGAGTTTATCTGGGGACCACCTGTAGTCGGTTGGTATTACTTGGCGTACAGAGCTGGTGGACCCTTTTGGTGTAGGTCTTGAATGCCAGGCTTATTTTGTATGCAGTAGAATCATTAAAACTTTCTTTACAGGAATTTGGCATTATCATAAGAGTTGGGTTTTGGAAAGATGAGTTTAGCAATAATGTGAAAGATGGATCTGTGGGAGAAAAGACAGAAGTAGAAGAAATTAGAAGGCAGTGGCAAACGTTCAGGCAAGAAGTCATGAAGACAATGATCCAAAAGTTGGTGAGAATGTGCAGCAAGTAGAAATCTCATCCTTTGCTATTGGGCATATGAACTGGCACAACCATTTCGGGAGATAATTGCCATTACCTAGTACAGCTTAACTTGGGTAGACCCTGTGACCCAGAGATGTCATGGCTAGGCATATATTCCAGATGAGGCTTTTCAGCCCCAGCACTATTCACATTTGGGGACAGATAATTGTGGGTTGGGGGGAGGCTGTCCTGGGCACTGCAGCATGTTTAGCAGCATCCCTGGCCTCTATCCACTAGCTGCCGGTAGCACCCTCCCAGTAATAACAACTAAAAATCAAACTTCAATCAGGAAAGCAGAGCTACAGATAGATTTTTTTATACATGAATATGTCGCAGATATTTGACCATTGCTGCAGAACACAGTCTTCATATGGCTGCTATCTTTGCATCTCATCTTGTTGTCTTAAAGCGCACAAGTCAGGCAGCAGGGAAGGAAAAATAAATACAACGTCGGGGAGAGCAACAACAAGGTAGAACCCATAGGCATGCAGGGGAGCTCACAGGATGAACTGGAACCATGTCCATTCTTGTTGCCTCTGATGTTGATGGTGTGAATATCCTGGAGAAGTTGGGGCTCTTTGCCTTTGAACTACACCCACATCCTGGCCCAACAGTCAAAGAAGCTGAAATAGGATCTGGGGAAGATACAGTAGTTGCAGGCCTGACTGCTGCCTTACACCGCATCAGGGTGTGAGAGCACATGAGTGACAGTGTCTGTGAGCTAAAAAATGGCTCCTGCTTCCCTTCTCCCCTGAAAAAGTCCCACAAGAATCTCTCTTGCAGCTCACCCCCTGATCTACAGAAAAGGGAATTTGGGGAAGTGTAGCCTAGTTTAGCCAATTTCCTACATTACAAGCCAAGTGCTATGTGGAGACACTGGTGGGAAATACCATCTGATTGGAAGGGGGAAGGATTCCAGGCATAGAAATAGGTTGAGCAAGGGCATGGATGCAAAGTGTGGGGTATGTCTGAGAATCAACAAATAGCCCAGATTTTCAGGCACTTGGATGCTAGAAATAGGCAGATATGAGGCTAGAAAGAAAGTTTTGGGCAATATATAAGTGACTTTGGAATACCAGGTAGTGAAACTAATGCCATAATGCATGGAGAAACGA
The DNA here is from genome assembly GCA_032199065.1 of Smutsia gigantea. Lineage (NCBI taxonomy): Eukaryota > Metazoa > Chordata > Mammalia > Pholidota > Manidae > Smutsia > Smutsia gigantea. Next base: position 808 of record JAVSCE010006951.1, on the reverse strand, counting down.
TTGAATGTTGCTGGGCAAGTGAGTGACATTTTTGGAGATTTAATTTGTCAGCGGGTATAGGATAGATCAGACAAGAATGGAGACTGTAACAGAAGCTTAGTGCCATACAGAGGACTTGAGCTTATTTCTATTCCATCACAGCCCTCAAACACTGGACAGTCATGGGAGTGGAGGAGAAAACTATTTAACTGCCCTGTGGCACACAATAGCCAGCTCCTCTGCTCTGCGTGATCTTTCAGCCCCTCTGGCTCTACTCACAAATCATTCCTGACCCCCAAATATCCCTCCACGTGCCCAAGAGGTCTTTTGCAACCATTGGTAGTTTCTCTGAAAATGGGAGAGGCAAGGTGTTCTTGAGAGGACAGGTGACAAGGGATATCTCAAGGACTTGTTGGGTGCTGTCTGCACATTTGGGCCAATTAAACTCTGTTCTTGGAGGCACAGATGGACACATTTGCTCATTAGGGGGAAAGATGATGAAAGAATAAGCCCCCTACTAGTTTGACACTTTATAGCTCCCATCTCAGCAGGTATACCTGACTGATAATACTACTGACAACTACTAATTATGAGCACCTACTGTTTGTCAAGTACCTTGTTAAAAGCTTTACATGAATTTATCACTGAATTCTTCAATTACCATAATGCTATGCACAATTTCATTATCCACATTTTTCATTTGAGAAACCAGAGACCAGAGATTAAAGTTAATGTTGTACAAGATAGAAGTTGTTTAGTCTTTCTGCTGTTGCAACCCACCTTTTGAATCAGGCCTTATGAAACCCACAGGCGTGAACTACAGTTAGAA
>JAVSCE010006950.1:0-12616 GCA_032199065.1 Smutsia gigantea | reverse complement strand
GACCTGGAAGCACTTTAAATTGTGTCTAGTCCCGGGATAATCCGTTTGCAGGAAAGAACCTTAAATTGATTTGGAATTGTGCCTCCTAGCAACAACTTCTCATCTCACTCCAGTTTTGCCTTCTAGGCAGCATACAGTAACTCTGGCCCTCTTTCTTATGTAACAGCCCTTCAGAGATTTGAAGGCAGTCAGCAGCTCTAAGGGTGCTATGGGGCTGGCAATAGCAGCAGAATTTTAAAAAAGAGAAATCTAAGTACATTAAATCTTTTGAAATTTGCTCAACCTATTTCTTGTGCTTACAAGTGTTTCAGGGAGGAAGTACAACACAGAGAATATAACCAATAATATTGTCATAGCTTGGTAGTAACGGGGTAACTACACAGTGTGGGGAGCATTTAGTAATGTATATAACTATTGAATCACTATGTTGTAATTGAAATCAATATAATATTGTGTATCAACTATATTCCAATAAATAAATAAACATTAGCCTCCTCCCCTCCAAAAAAAAAAAGTGTTTCAGGGAAGTAATGTGACTGTATCTAACCTATGAGAAATCTAATTTTGTCCAAGGGAGTTCATAGGATTCCTGAAGATAAACAGGGCAGTTGATGGCAGGCACTGGAATGTGGAGTAGAGGAAGTGGTAGGTTCTCCCAGCTCTACTTCCTGTTCCCTTCTACCCTTCCTTACCCCAGCCTCCTCTCCCTTTGTCTCTTCCAACTCCTAGGATACTTTGCCTATTCAGAATAAAACTAAAAAACCTTTTGAAATGCCTCAGTATCTTTAACTGATGTGAACCCCAACCCCCAACCCCTGCCCCATAAACAACTTCCCCCACACCTCAGTGACTGGATTTATAAGATTCTGCTCAGACTAGATGCTCTCTGAGATCACTACCACCCCTGTCATTGAGGTATCAGAAGGTGGAAAAGGCCTCATGATATTTCTACTCGTATCATTTTCACTTAAACAAAGAACAATACTTTGTTCATTAAGGGAACTCCATATTCTTGGACATGGGGGAACAGGAAAGTTCTTAGGCAAGGAGACCATTGTCCTCTCAACTCATAGCCAACAGCTGCCACCTATTCCAGCTAATGTTAAAGCTAGAGCACGGGGTGACAGTGCAACAAAGCCTGTTTACCTGTACTTATTTATAAAGCTCTCTGTTCATAATCCACAGCAGAGACTCTAAGCTTCCTATGTGCCATCAGCCCCTTTGGCAGTTTGGAGAAAAGCACAATAAAATACACAGGATTGCCAAGGAAGCCAATTTTATTGAAGTACAGTTATCAAATTATCAACATTTTAATCTGTGATATAATAGATTCACTTCTTTATTAAATTACAAGATCTAGGCATGGGTTTAAACATTAGCATAATTTCCAAGTAGTGGTGCACCTAAACATCTTGAGGTACCTGTAGCAGGTGAGTATCTGTGATTCCCAGTAACATGAGAGTCACAGGTACTAATACTGCTGTGGTTTGTTGCCCATTTTCCCAATGGGAAGAAATGCTAAATTTTAGTTAGAGATTAGCAAAAATAGAAATTTCTTTTTCCCATCCAAGTTCTCAGATCGCCTGATTGCCATCCTCAGGCCTCTCTGGATTTGTAGAACCCCCAACCTCTAGTAATGTAGGTTTTCATAAGTCACATGTAGGTGGAATCGGAGAAGGGGAGGGCAGGGCTGAGAGTCCTACTGACAGACTGGCTGCTCCGGCAAGACCTCACAGGTGGCCGCTTACACCTGTCTGTGGACCCTACGTCTGGTCCTCATTCTCGAATGTTCAGAAACTCAGTTTGTACCTGTTCTTCCCGGGACCCCTGGCTTTAGGAGAGTGATTTATGAAAACCAAAGTCACAAGGGACTTAACTGATTTTGAAAAACGAACAAACAAAAAGCCTGCTTCAGGTCCTCCGTTCATCTCTTCTTCCAAATCCCACTTATCATTTTGGCCTCTGCTCATCAGTAAAAGAAATTTTAGATGAACATCCAGCATATCATATTGTTTATTTCTAAATTAGACACATACTGCTGTTATAATGCTATAGATATTTTAAATACAAATATATAAATCAAAATAAGACTTTAAAAGGAGAATGTGAACATCATAGGATTAAAGATATTTCCTGTTTAAATTAAAAATGACATTATTTCTTTCTGTCTCATGATGCAGTAGGATATTTTTATTCTTTCTTCTTTTCCAGTAATACTTTTCTGAACTGCTTGCAGCCATTAGGACATCCTTCTTTTCTTTTATATAGTGGTAAAAACTGAATACAGTCAAATGTGAAATCCACTCTGACTTGCAGCTCTGGCTCTGCTCAAGCTCACACTGCACTGACTCCTAGCGTCAGTCCAATGTGATGACATTAAGCTAAATATTTGCTCAATGAAAGTGTTTGAGCGTGGAATACTTAAGATTTTACTTCCGAGCAACAGCAAATTTTTAGATTTGTAGGTATTAGTTTCCATTTCTCTGAAAATGTCCACCCACTTTGTATCCACAGGCTTGTTTTGACAGCCCAGCTGCCTGTCACTCAAGTCCCTTGCATCTGTAAATTCATCATATAGGCCATCCGTGTCTCAGATATTCATCATCTTTAAACACTCTGAAGCACACTGGATGTCATCATAAGTTAAACATTTTCTCAGGGAAAATGGTTTTAAGGCACAGAGATAATTTGAACTGGTGAAATCAAAGTTGAATTCCAAATAAGTTAAAGTTTTAGTAAAGAAATTAAGAAAGACCTGTTTAACTCAGGTGCCCCTTTCTGGTGACTTTTTCTTTTTCTTTTTTTTTTAGTTCTGCCGCAGTCTTACTTCCAAAAAAAATGAATCCTTTTTCTGCTGTGTGAGTTTTTGTCCCAACCTATACATAACATCAAACAGCTCAGGTGCGGTCAGTTCATCCTTTTTGAGGCTCTTTACGGCCTCTTCAAAGATCATCAAACAGTTTTGGAGAAACAGCATATACATTTCTGTTTTACTGTAATTCTTTTCTCCATTTTCATCCTCAATGTATTTCCAAATCAAAGAAGGACATTCTTCTTGTCCCACATTTTGAAAGTACAGTTTTATGGCAGGCCAACATTTTAGCATCTTTTCAATGGCTGACAGCAATGATATGTCCATCTCATAGGCACATGTCTAAAGAGGTTATCTCCTTCCATTTCTCTGAAGTCAGAAATTTCATTAAGTGCTTCTGCATATTTTGAGGAAACTGAAAAGTGAGCAAAAACTTGCATTATGAAAGTCTCAATATTTAAGCAAATGAAACCCTTTTTAGCAGTGTTGTATACAAGATGTGAGGACATTGAAACAGCTAAGATCTTTTCATTTTCTTTGGTCAGAAGTTTGTAGACTGAATGGAATTTGCTAAAATTTATATTTGCCCCATCTGATGAACTTGCAGATAGATGAGCTAAGTCTAGTTTGTATTTGGACAAAATATCAACGATATTCTATTTTATTATGTCAGCTGTTTCATTAAACAACTCATAGAAATCAAGGAGATGGTTTGAAACTCCACTTTTCAAGTCATAGTACCTAAAAGCGAGAAGGAACTATTTTGTTGCCATGATTTGGTGCATCACTTGAAGTTGATACAGTGTAGAAAGCCGGATTGTTGGTGAGAAATGATAAAATCAACTCCACGCTGTAAGGGGCCCACACATCTGTTAGCAAAATTTCTCCTTTTGTTCACCCACAGGATATTTTAGTTGCAACCTCTGAATCAGGTGTTGTGGAGCTATCAAGGGAGCGATATGATAATGCATGTCTGTTGGTGTAGTATGCCTAAGTTAATTCAGCAGCTGCTATTGTTGACTGAACATCGATGTATTTCCAGGAAGTGAAAACACTTTTGATTGGTTTAGAGGCACCTGCCTGTCTCATTCTGGACTTGTGGGACTTGGTCTCCATATGTACTTTTGCTTCCACTTCTCCACCATGCTCAGTTACAAATTCTTTCCTGCATATTGTGCAGTATGTTCTGTTCTTGTTTATCTCCCAGACCCAGCTGTATGTGTCCTTCCATTTGTCATTAAAATAACAGTTGTTTAGCCTTCTTTTTCAGTGATGGGATCATGCTTATGCTGGTATTATAATCATTCTCATTTTCGTTATCTGACCTCTTAGAAAACATGGTCATAATACTCACAAAGTTAAAAAACCACGTTAGCACTATTCTCATACAAAAACACAACAGTTAACGCACAAGCAAAGTCAAGGACAGACTGTTCATATTCATAATTATGACACACTTAAGTCACTCTGAGTCATGCAACAATAGATAAGCCATTATTGTGAACTGCAAGTTGTGGATGCCAACATCAGTGGTCAGGAAAAGTGGGGGATAGCTACTACAGAAGATGCAGGATCTGTGCCATATCCATTTGATACTAAAAATGGTGTTTCTTTCAGCTTCTCTTTTTGGGCCGCTCTATGGGTTTTATACTTTTCCTTCAAACTTCCACACTCATTGCCAAAAGCCAGGACCTTTCATATTCCAGAGATGGGGTTTCCCGGGACACAATACTTTCAGGCTAAAACTGAGATGACTGGGCACTTATTAGGTCCCCACTAATCAAAGGGGCAGGAAGGCAGGTCGAGAGAGCAGGAAACTTCTTGGCTTGCTTCTGCAGATGGTGTGGAACTTCTCCAGAATATTTCTCACAGGTTCCTCTTCTTTAAAGGTGATGAAAACAGAACCTTGTCTTTTGCTGGACTCTGGATCCAATGAAAACACAATGGCCTTGATCTGGAAACAGAGGCAAAGCTCAGGAGTGGTACCTCCTCGGACTCTGGACCTGGAGGGAACACACTGAAGGCACCTGAAAGCCAGAGAGGAGGGAGAAGCACAGTCCCGCTGAGAGGGCTCCAGGTGGCCAAGTCAGAAGGGGAAAAGTGGCCACAGGTGGCCAGTAGGGAGCATACTACCCTAGGGAGACACTCACCTCCTGAATCATTAGGAAACTTGCCAAAGTACTCCCCTATCTTCTCGGTGGCTTTGGGGTTCAAACTCCTGCAAAAGATCCTTCTTCATGGCTGTGGATTTTTTGGGGCTCATGCTTCTGGTGTAGGATCTGATCCAGCAGAAGAGTAGGCTGACCACTTGTCCAGGTTTGCCCAAGTCTAAGGGGTTTGGGAACTTTCAGTGCGAAAATCTGAAGTGAGGGATTTTCTGGGAAGCAGGACTTGAGTACTAAAACTAGATGGAAGGGATTTCCCAGGTCGAGGGACCTATAACACTAAAATTGGAGACTCTGGGGTTTCCCAGCATGTGGGACTTCCAGTGATAACACCAGGACAAGCCCTTCTAAGAAGGGGATCAGGTGGACTCTGGTTCTAGTTCTCACTAGGATTTCCCAGCAGCATTACCCTGGGCTGACCCCTTCTCTTTGAGCCATAGACTCCACCACAGGTACACAGGGTGTTTAATCCCTTCCAAACACACCACACTCCCCCTGAGCCTGACTTCCCAATTTTCTCTAAACCTGAAATCCAGCCAGTTTACCTAAAAGCACATAGGTCACTCCTCACTCCCTTGGAGAGTCTGCCCATGCTGTGTGCCCTTTTCCTGTCCTAGCAGTTCCAATCTAAGACTTGTTTTCTCCAGAAGTAAAGCAGCTGGGACTTAAGAGGGCAAGCCAACACAGGGCTGTTGGGCTTGGAATCACCACCATTTCACCCCCTGTGTGATGTCTTCTCGTTACCGAACCTCCTCTGAGCCTTAATTTCGTCCTTGTAAAACGGCACCGAAATAATGCTTACCTCATTACATCCTTGCATGCTTTTCTAATCCTCACATGTGAAGTGCCCAACACAGGCAGAAGAACAGATAATAAAAGTCCACTATCCTCTTTCTTGGCCATTCTAACTCATATACCTCTTATCCCCCCCACCCCCCACCCCCACTTAAATCTGTACAGAAACAAGTTCTTAAATTCTGCTTCCCCCAGAGCACTTAGTCATGTGCAGCTCAGACACAACGCTCATGATCCAGGAATGCTATTCTCTTGGAAACACACCCTTACCCAGGGGCCCTTGATGGAGTGCCTACCTTACCTTTTCTACACAGGCTGCATCTTAAAGAGGATGAACCAGGATCCTCTCAATCTTCCAATGCTGGGATCCCTTTTTGTAATATGATCAATGAAGCCTCGAAATTTGGTAAACTAGTCTTTGGGCCCCTTTTGCTAGGATCCCAGTTCAGGCCAGCAATGAACACTTTTCTGAAATAGTAGGTGAGACACATGGCAATGAGAAGTCTTACAAGGAATCCCTGAGTTAAGGAAGGGCTGGATCCCCCAAAGCCCTCCCTGACAGATTCCAAATAAAGCCACCATCCACTGCAAAGGTGTACATCCATCCACCCTAAGTCTGTAAAAATTCTACCTCTGAAATATGTTAACAAGTCTACACTAATTCCTACTGAGATCTCAATTCCACACTGACCTGAACAAAATTAAAGACCACAGCACCCCAGGCTGGGAGGGGGTAAAGAAAGGGCATCCTGGCTAGAGCGTAGGCCCCTGGGCACTTGTCACACTGCAAGTTTGTTTTCTTAAGACCCTCTTATCAAAGTACTATTGTCTACCCCTGTCTTCCCCCTGTCCCCAGAGGTCACTCTCAAGGAATTTGGCCTTCCTGCTGTCAGACAGTGACTCCCTTCCCAGCCAGAGGGGAGATTGGAGGGAGGGAGGATGAAGGGAGGACTGAAGCCCTGGCCAGGATGCCAGGCCCTGCTGGACTCCAGCTCAGCTCTGGGTCTGGGAGCACACCTTACTCTGGTCGCCTCCTTCTCCACCAAGTGGCTCAGGACGGCGCCGAAGTCCACTTGACAACTCCAGCCAGCTCCAAGTCCTCGTTCTCGGCCTCAGCGCTGATCTGGCTCCCGTGCCTTTGGGGACGGCCTCGTGTCAGTTCTCGGCCAGGAGGATTCATTTCCATGGGCTGCTCGCCCCCACCTGCGTCAGACATGCTGGGCTGACCCGGTCGTTCCCTGCACCACCGTGCACACTCTGCGGGCCTCCCGAGCCAGCTTTATAAGGCCAAGTCTGGGTCGGACCCACCTCTCCCAAGACGCATGCGCATTGGCTAGGCCGTCCTGACACTCAGCCGTGAGCCGGCATCCCATTGGCTTCAACGGCTTGCGCTCGGAATCCGCGGAATTTGTCTTCTGAGAGTGCAGCGGGGCCAGGGCGCTGCAGGGGATCCCAGAGATCCAGACGCAGGACTCTGTGTCCCAGCCGGCGGAGAGGCCGGGGAGGCACCCTCTGCCCGCTGATGCCGCAGCCTCTCGCCCCGTCGCGCCGGCCTCGGGCTTCTAGGGAACTGAAGAAGAGCCAAGAGGAAGACAAAAGCAGTTCAAATCCTTGAAGCAAAACAGCTAAAAGCAAACACAAGGAAAGCAAATATAAACAAAAAAGTTTAATTAAGCAAAAGTCAGTTTTTGCAGAGGCAAACAACTGGAACTCAAGCTGATGGATTCCCGAAAAGATAAAACGTGAGTCTAATGTCAAATTTAGGATATTTATGCTGATGTCTATTTAGACCTCGATAAGCAAAATATTCACCGCCAATCAAGCTTTTCTTACTTGATTGCCTTTGCTGTGAAAAGGCAGCAGGGGGCACTGGATGCTCTAGTTTCATTCAGGTAGGCAAGGCGTTTTTGCATTTAAAGTTATTTTCAAACATCAAATAGTTTGCGCTTAGAAAACAGGAACAGCGGATTGGATTAAAGATGGTGGCGTGTAAGGTGAGACACACGCTTCCTCCTAAAACTGCATATAATACGAAAATATAATTAATACAACTAATCCTGAAAGAGCAACAGGAAAGAGGACTGCACCAGACTGCATACACCTGGAGAAAAGAGCAGACCTCACAGAACAGGGTAACGTACCAAAGCTGTGGCCCAGTGGGACCCAAGCCTTTCCCCCACCCCAGCTCACCAGTGGGAGGAAGAGAAACCGAGCAGGGAGGGAGTGGAGGCCTGGGACTGCTGAATACCTAACTCCAGAGACCTGCTCTGGGAGCACAAACCTACATTTCATGGTGCTTGCATGATACTCTCATGATTACAGGGTTGGAAAGCTAAGACAGGCAGAATTCCTGGAGAGACTGAGATTCCAGCTGCTGTGGAAAGCAGGGATCCATATCCAACTGCTCCAGGACAAAAGAAAGGCGAGCAGTCTGAGAGACTTCCTAACAAGGAAGCCCTTAGCAAGAGGGCTGCTAAAAGGGCAAGGATTGCACAGAGCTTACTGCTCAGGAGAGAGGACAGGTTGACAAAATTATCCAGGTGCACTCTGCCCAGCAGTTTGAGAGCTTTGCCATATAGACTCTCATATTTAAGGAGGAAAGAGAAATCTTCCTCCTTAGATAATCTCCAGGTGCTCCAGCTCCCTGGCTGGCTACACAGCTCCAAGGACCCCCTCAGTGATACACAGCCTACTGCATGTTTCTCCTGGCCAGCCCCACCTGGCTCGCAAACTGGCAAACCCTACCCTGGCATTAGCCCAGCCAGAGGGAAGATCTGTCTACAGCAACTACAAACGCAAAGCATAGAGGCTTATACCTGTGTGCTTGGCCCACTGGTTCTGGCAGTGGAGACAGGCATAGCAGCCGGGAAGCAGGAGACAGCTCTTTCCTCCCCCCAAGGCACCAATACCACTCCCCTGAACCCCCGACATTGCTTCAGGGGCTGAGCAGCTCCAGAGAGTAGAGCTTCTGGGCACTAGAGGGCACCATATACTAATATGAAATGGCCAAGGAACCTGGTTCAGAGTAAAATTATTAATACAACTCCTGAGAAAGATTTAAATGACATTGACCTCATGACTTTTCCTGAAAGGGAGTTCAAAATAAAAATCATTAACATGCTCATGGATATTCAAGACTCAGGAATGAATTCCAGTCGGAGATCCAATCATTAAAGAGCACAATGGAGGGTATTAAAAGCAGATTGGATATGGTGGAGGAGACAATAAATGAAATAGAAACTAGAGAAGAGGAATACAAAGAAGAGGAATACAAAGAAGCTGAGGCACAGAGAGAAAAAAGGATCTCTAACAATGAAAGAACATTGAGAGAACTGTGTGACCTATCCAAACGGAACAATATTCGCATTATAGGGGTACCAGAAGAAGAAGAGAGAGAAAAAGGGATAGAAAGTGTCTTTAAGGAGGTAATTGCTGAAAACTTCCCCAATCTGGGGAAGGAGATAGTCTCTCACGCCATGGGATGCATAGATCTCCCAACACAAGGGACCCAAGGAATACAACACCAAGACATATAGTAATTAAAATGGCAAAGATCAAGGATAAGGAAAGACAATTAAAAGCAGCCAGAGAGAGAAATAAGATCACATAGAAAGGAAGGACCATCAGGCTATCATCAGACTTCTCAGCAGAAACCTTGCAGGCCAGAGGGGACTGGCATGATGTATTTAATGCAATGAAGCAGAAGGGCCTTGAACCAAGATTACTTTATCTGGCAAGATTATCATTTAAATTTGAAAGAAGGATTAAACAATTTCCAGATAAGCAAAAGCTGAGAGAATTTGCCTCCCACAAACCATCTCTACAGTGTATTTTTGAGGGACTGCTATAGATGGAAGTGTTCCTACAGTTTAATAGCTGTCATCAGAGGTAATAAAACCACAGTAAAGAAAATAGAACAGCTAATTACTAAGAAAATGCAAAATTAAATTAACTATCCCCAAAGTCAATGAAGGGATAGACAAAGAGTACAGAATATGATACCTAATATATAAAGAATGGAGGAGGAAGAAAAAAAGAAAAGAACCTTTAGATTGTGTTTGTAATAGCATATTAAGTGAGTTAAGTTAGACTCTTAGATAGTAAGGAAGTTAACCTTGAACTTTGGTAACCATGAATCTAAAGCCTGCAATGCCAATAAGTACATACCTATCAATAATCACCCTAAATATAAATGGACTGAATGCACCAATCAAAAGACACAGAGTCACTGAATGGATTAAAAAACAAGACCCATCTATATGCTGCCTACAAGAGACTCACTTCAAACCCAACGACATACACAGACTAAAAGTGAAGGGATGGAAAAAGATATTTCCTGCAACTAATAGGGAGAAAAAAGCAGGAGTTGCAGTACTTGTATCAGACAACATAGACTTCAAAACAAAGAAAGTCACAGGAGACAAAGAAGGACATTACATAATGATAAAAGGGTGAATCCAACAAGAAGATATAACCATTATAAATATCTATGCACCCAACACAGGAGCACCTACTTATGTGAAACAAATACCAACAGAATTAAAAGGGGAAACGGAATGCAATGCATTCATTCTAGGAGACTTCAACTCTCCACTCACTCTGAAGGACAGATCAACCAGACAGAAAATAAGTAAGGACACAGAGGCACTCAACAACGCAATAGAACAGATGGACCCAACAGACATCTACAGAACTCTACACCCAAAAGCAGCAGAAAACACATTCTTCTCAAGTGCACATGGAACATTTTCAAAATAGATCATATACAACATAGTACTGGAGGTCCCAGCCATGGCAATCAGACAACACAAAGAAATAAAAGGCATCCAGATTGGCAGGGAAGAAGTTAAACTGTCCCTGTTTGCAGATGACATGATATTGTACATAGAAAACCCTAAAGTATCCACTCCAAAACTACTAGGTCTAATATTTGAATTCAGCAAAGTTGCGGGATACAAAACTAATATGCAGAAATCTGTGGCATTCTTATACACTAACAATGAACTAGCAGAGAGAGAAATCAGGAAAACAATTCCATTCACAGCTGCATCAAAAAGAATAAAATACCTAGGAATAAACCTAACCTAGGAAGTGAAAGACCTATACTCTGAAAACTACAAGACCCTCATGAGAGAAATTAAAGAAGATATCAATAAATGGAAACACATCCCATGCTCATGGATAGGAAGAATTAATATTGTCAAAATGGCCATCCTGCCTAAAGCAATCTACAGATTCAATGCAATTCCTATCAAAATACCAACAGCATTTTTCAATGAACTAGAGAAAATCATTCTAAAATTCATATGGAACCACAAAAGACCCTGAATAGCCAAAGCAATCCTGAGAAGGAAGAATAAAGCTGAGCGGTTATGCTCCCCAACTTCAAGCTCTACTACAAAGCCACAGTACTCAAGACAATTTGGTACTGGCACAAGAACAGACCCATAGACCAATGGAACAGACTAGAGAGCCCTAATCTAAACCCAACCATATATGGTCAATTAATATGTGATAAAGGAGCCATGGACATACAATGGGGAAATGACAGCCTCTTCAACAGCTGGTGTTGGCAAAACTGGACAGCTACATGCAAGAGAATGAAACTGGATTATTGTTTAACCCCATACACAAAAGTAAACTCTAAATGGATCAAGGACCTGAATGTAAGTCATGAAACCATAAAACTGTTAGAAGACGACATAGGCAAAAATCTCCTGAATATAAGCATGAGCAACTTCTTCCTGAACGCATCTCCTCAAGCAAGGGAAACAAAAGCAAAAATGAACTCACAGGCCTACAGCAAACTAAAAAGTTTCTGTATGGCAAAGGGCACCATCAACAGAACAAAAGGCATCCTATAGTATGGGAGAATATATTTGTAAATGACATATCTGACAAAAGGTTAACATCCAAAATATATAAAGAACTTACACGCCTCAACACCCAAAAAGCAGATAACCCAATTAAAAAATGGGCAGAGGATAGGAAGAGACAGTTTTCCAAAGAAGAAATTCAGATGGCCAACATACACATGAAAAGATGCTCCACATCACTAATCATCAGGGAAATGCAAATTAAAACCACAATGAGATATCACCTCACACCGGTAAGGATGGCCAGCATCCAAAAGACTAAGAACAACAAATGCTGGTGAGGATGTGTAGAAAGGGGAACCCTCCTACACTGCTGGTGGGAATGTAAGCTAGTTCAACCATTGTGGAAAGCAATATGGAGGTTCCTCATAAAACTAAAAATACAAATACCATTTGACCCAGGAATCCCACTCCTTGGAATTTACCCAAAGAATACAATTTCTCAGATTCAAAAAGACATATGCACCCCTATGTTTATTGCAGCACTTTTTACAAAGCCAAGAAATGGAAGCAACCTAAGCATCCATCAGTAGATGAATGGATAAAGAAGATGTGGTTCATATACACAATGGAATATTATTCAGCCATAAGAAAGAAACAAATCCTGCCATTTGCAACAACATGGATGGAGCTGGAGGATATTATGCTCAGTGAAATAAGCCAGGCAGAGAAAGACAAGTGCCAAATGATTTCCCTCATTTGTGGAGTATAACAACGAAGCAAAACTGAAGGAACAAAATAGCAGCAGACTCAGAGACTCCAAGAAGGAACTAGTGGTTACCAAAGGGGAGGGGTGTGGGAGGGCAGGTGGGGAGGGTGGGAGAAGGGGACTGAGGGGTATTATGTTTAGTACACATGGTGTGGGGATCACAGGGAAAACAGTGTAGCACAGAGAAGGCAAACAGTGAATCTGTCATCTTACTACACTGATGGACAGTGACTGCAATTGGGGTATGGGTGGGGGACTT
>JAVSCE010006949.1:0-17229 GCA_032199065.1 Smutsia gigantea | reverse complement strand
CAAATGGACACAGAAGCTGGCTTGAAGGGGCACTGGACAAATCTGGGACAGTTCAAATATCAAAATAAATAATGACAATTACAAAGTGCAACCAGTTGAACACAGTAAATTCATACTGATATAAGTAAATGAATAAATTGAAAGATTGATGCATAACAAGCTTTGTGAGGAATAGAATATAAACATAGTTGCAACGTATCTCCCCAACAAATAATTACTATTTACAAAGCAGGAAAGAGTAACATTGTTGTAGAGTCTGGCAGACATCATCTTTATCAAGTGATCAGAAACCAAAGCAAAATTTTATGTACCTAACAGGATAGGGTGAGAAGAACACAGCAGCACTGTTGTGATATTCCCACCAAACATGCACAACTTGAATCCATTCATGAGGGAACATCAGACACATACTCAAATTGAGGGACATTCTACAAAATAAGTAGCCCTTAATCTTCAAAAGTGTCAAGGTCATAAAAGTTAAGATGAAGTAACTGTTTTCAGATTGAAGAGGACTAAAGATTCATGGCAACTAAATGCAAGATGCGATTCTGAACTAGATCTTCTGGCTATAAAAAGACATTACTGGGAAAACTGTAAAACTTGAATGGGGTCTAAGGACTATATGGTAGCCATATATTAATGTTAATTTTCTCATCTTGATCATTTCATTGTGGTTATGGTAGGAAAATGTCCTCGTGGTAGGAAATACACACTAAAGTATTCAGAGTTGATGGGCCATGAGATAGCAACTTATTCTTGAATGGTGCAGGAAAAATGAAGTTCTTCACATTGTACTTGCAACTTTTCTGTAAGTTTGAGACTGATTCAGAACTTTAAAATATTGTAACATAACAACACTGTCTGGGGTTGACTTTTCATTTAGGAGGACCTTATACACCAAATCACAATCTCATGTGATGGTAGGGCTTTCTCCTCTCAGAGAGGTACCAAATTCTCCCAAATGCTAGGTTCAGTCCCAACCTTTATGTAAGATTATTTTTGTCCCTTGGCAGGGAGAAAAAGTTCAGTAATACATTTACAGCTGTTGGGAGTTTGCATCCTTGTTGTCTTGACCTGTTTTCTGGTTTTAGGCCTGTTTTGCCCTAGCCACCTTGACTAAGTCCTTAGCATTCAGTCAATATTTCACTTTTTTACCTAGTCAACAAAACACAAATACTTAATGAGTACCTAGACACAGGAAAACGATAGAGCCAAAACCCTTCAAATGAACTGCTGTGACTGAAATTGATAGGACTGATAATCTTCAGGAAAAGCTTATTTCCAAGGTCACAAATGCTATTCTTCACACACAGACACGCACACACACTCACATGAATTAGTAGTGGGAAGATAATAAAGGCAAGAGCTTATAGATTGTTATTCTCTGATACCATTCCCATTGAAATGGACAACACAGTTCTGAAAAATAAATGACCAGTACCTGAGCCTATTAAATGCTGTGACACCCCTAAAGTATCCCACTTGGCTCATGCTTCGGAATCACTTGTACTAAAAATATCATTAACAGTTGCTTACATCCTTTACATAATGTGAAGGGACTAAAGTAAGAGCTGGGAAGTCTCGCTCAAGGCCTGAACTTATGCCATTGTATGCCCTACGACCCTAGCTCTTACCGCAACATCCTCTCTGACACCAATGAATGGGTAGGAGGATGCATCACCTTAAGGCCCCTTGAAGTCCCCCAAGCTAATGCGCAATGACTTGTCCCACCCTTAAGTATTATCATTTTTAAGCAACATTATCCATACTCCTCAATGACTTGCAGACATACAGCCTGCCCTGGATGGAACTTCTCCTGAAGAATTATGGGAGGATTATTCTAGTGCAGATTCATGCATTGGGCTCCAAAACTTCTCAGGAAAATTCCACAGCAGGGTCTTGCCGAAAGCCGCTTACACATTGTGCATTAAATATTTTAATTAAAAATAAGTTTTCATTTTATTTTTAAAAATTACAACCACAGTGAGATTGAAGACACAAGATATGGACCACCCTGTTGTCTAGATAAGCTGCACGATTATTCCATGCAGATCTCACTTCTATCTGATCCCCAGAGGTACCCCTGCTCTATTTATTATTCAAGTGGTAGGTTTCCAGTTTGACATAGTAACCAAATGGCCACCCTTGCATCCCTTTTCCTTTGTATATATTAAATCCCTGGCTCCTGTAACCTAATCCACTTTAAAACCCAGTCACCTACACTTGATCTTTGCCTGCTCACTCTGATGCAATAAATTGTATGCAAAATGGGCCAAAGCATGCTCTCGTCCCTAATCAAATTATCTCGGAAATGATAGAAACTCCTGTTCTTTACTAAGTTCCTGGCATTTTCAAAACATTGTAAAGCCCTCTCCTGGTAATACCTCACATATTTATGCAATTATCACTATGCACGGTGAGAAAGAATGTATTATTAGGACCAAAAGCAGAAAAGGAGAAACAAACAGGTTGATGTTAATTAATCCTTGTAGTCTCTAGACTCCATACTTAATACATCATTTGACATTGCACTGAGAATGAGTTTGGGGAAGAGAGACTAATTTAACCTAGATGCAGACAAAGAGAAAATTTATATTCAATCATAAAAGTCCAGAAGACACACTCAAAAATGAACAGGTTTATCCTACTGGCTTCAAACTAGAGCATCATTCATCATCAGCCAGCCCTTAGAAGCCCATGAAGCTGTGCCCCCGCCAACTCCCTGTCCTCAGAACTTTTATTATGCTTAACACTCAGGATGTTAGAGAAGTGCTAGACATGTACATAGTATTTTCTTTATTATAGTCAGTTTACTTCTCTGGTAGACTGTGAACTCTTCATGGACAAGAACTCTGTCTGCTTCTTTGCTATATCCTCTGTACTAGTGCCTGGAACAGAGTGTGTGGTGCTCAATTAATACTTTTGCAATAACTGATTGAATGGGAAAAAAAAAAAGCTCATGAAGGGTATAGGTTAAGTTTTAACACTTGGAAATCTGGAGATTCATCTGTATGCCAATGAAAATAACTGCACTGTTTAAAACAAACTCTTGTTTTACTAAAAATTAAAAGCAACTGGTAAACTCTTCTTCATAAAGAAAAACTATGCATTTAGAGTTGCCAGTTGGGAAATGGGCACAGATGACCAAACTCAAGCAGAGAGCTAAGTCAAGACTGGGTTACAGATGTTGTAAACTTCGGTGTAACTCTGGTTCACCACTCCTAGAGTGTACCTTCCAGGGATCCCTACCAAGAAATCAGTGAGAAATTCCTGCTTGACAGGTTGTGACTCCAATTTCTACCCTTCAGCTGCAGGAGACTGCCAAAAGCCCCATATTGCTCTTCAGAGGCTTTCCAGTTTGTTTCTTAAACTCTTGCTCTACCCAACTTAAGAACTCCACAAAAAAACGAATGGGAGAATCTGAAAAGGCTGGATTTATTTCTGTGTACCTCCGTCTCTCCAGGATTTTGGTCCCTCAAGTCCTGGCAGCTGTCATAACTCTGTACTTCAATTTTTATTCCTCTCGTGCTGACTATTAGCTGCAGCCCTCTGCAGGATTCTTAGACCCCCTCCACAGGCCAAGATTTGGTAAATATCCCTAAGAGGAAAGCAACTCACAAAAATATCAGCTCATCTCTCAGTAATTACCTTCTTTTCTAATAACTTGGCACCTCAGTTGTCTCAGCCATTTTCCAAATTCTTCAAACAGATCATTTTTATATTTTGTCCAACTTTTCTGTCATTCTCAGTGGGAGTGTTGTTCTATCATAAGCTAATAATACATGCACTTTGGGATCTTTTTTGATGAGCTTTTTATCTGAACATTCATCACAGTTTAAAAGAATGTAACTTAAATGCAAGTTTGTAAAGAAAGTTTGTAACTCCTGTTTCTATGCTTCTGTGTATCTTATTATTCTGCGCATCATACGATATGATTTGAATAATGTAGAAAAGAGGTGACTGCCTCACAGTATTTTAACATAAACCTGTTACTTAATATCCAACTACAAGAAAGATGGTCAGGGCCTTGTCTTTGTTAATACACAAATAACTCTAGAAGAAGACTGGCAGTCATTAACATTGATAATAACTGACCTCAGACTTTTATAAGATAAGGAAGATAGAGAGGAAAAATATGAGTTGAGTCCTTCTAAGGAGAGAATCCTGAGACCAGATTCAAGCTGCAGGGTGCCAGGAAGAGAGAGAGAAAGCACAATGTGAGTAAATACTGAGAGAGGATCAAGCTTTCTTACATCATGTCTTTTCCCAGGACAGACTTTAATCTGTAGGATTACTGTATCTCCATCCAGAGTAAAACAGAGTATGAAGTTTAATATTCACTAAGGTTGGATACTCTTGCCAGGGGCTGATATGGAGCACCTTTGTCTGCCTGCTTTGTAGAGGGTGTGTAGCCCAACTAGGCCTGAACCAGTCTCTAACTTCTATTTTTCTCTTTAGTAGGGGAATGTTTTAATTGATCCAGTTAACATTTGTTAACATAAAAAACACCATGACAAAGGCTTCATTTTCTTTTTTAAATCATAAAACCCATGACAAAGCCTTGAACTTGCAAAGAAAAAGGTAACAAATATGATAGAATTGAGGTTTTGCTTCTTATGTGCTCATGTTATGAGTAACATACACTAAATCAAATAACTTCTGTATGTCCACATTTCAGACTTATGTTTAGTCTGAACTAAAGCAAGTCCTGTTACTCATTATGAAACAGGTGTGTTTCCTGTTACCCAGGAAGTAGGAGCTGGTCTGCATCAAGATGCTTTACACAGAGACATAGAAACCACAAATCAGTGTGTGTGATCAATGTTTGACATCGGACAGCATGTTGCAGCCTCTTCCAGCCATGCTGGGGTGAAGCATATTGACACCTGTTATTTGATGAGGTCTGTGTGGGATGCATGGAGCCCTGAGAAGAAAGCCACAGGCCAAACTGATGCAAATGGTGTTTGTTTCTTTTTTTTCTAAAATGAATGAAAGTAGTTACAAGCCTTGCTAGGCGTGGGTCCTCATGGCCAAATTTGTCTTAAAGCCAAGACACAGCACCTATACCTCAAAGATCACAGACAGAAAGAAATGGAAAAATAGTCCTAATGGCAATTACTGATTTCAAATTAGGGAGAAAAACAAATAATCATTATTAACCTCCTACCATATACCTGCTAGGCCAAGAGCTTATTTACATTGCAACATTTAATTTTCACATTATTCCTATGATAGCTGGAGTAACCTTTTTAAGAGGAGAAGTTTGAGGCTCTGAAAAATCAGATTGTTTGTCCAAGATGATCCCGCTACCAAGTGATATGTCTGAGATTTAAACCTGAGTAGTTCCAGTTTCAAAGCTCATATGCTTTCCATTACTCCATGGTGCCAAAATATCCACTTTGTATCATCCTGTTTTTTGGACTTTATGAAGACCATACAACTGTGACAGGCCAAATTCAATGCCTTTTAAAATTACATGGAGGCATGTGCTCCTTATGTTTCACAGCGAGACAGCTCAAGACATAAATTAAGGACTAAGCATGTACTTGCCTGCACCCTGATAATATCATCCTGGCATGAACTGACATAGTGGTGGGCCTCCTCAATTCAAGTTCTGTCAAATCCAATCACTTAATTAAAGCCCTGGGTATGATGGGAATTTCAATATTAGGGCACTCTAGGAGCATTCTATAATCTAAAGCAAATACAGAAATAAAACTACTAGAGAGAACCTATGAAAGCCAGAATGCATCTATTACTACAGCTGTTTCTCCCCAGACACGAGGCTCCCTCCTGAGCCTATTATTAAGTGCAAATGACCAGGCTCAGTGACTGCTATTTTTAAAAACATTACTTATCGAGCATTGTGTTCTGAAACTTGTTGACTTATTTTAATTTGCATAATTATAGTAATTTTCTCCTATGTCGATGCTGTAGGATTATATTAGGATTTTGCCTTTTATTTAAAGAAACACACAGGTTCAAAAGAAAGTTGTTTTATATCATTTTGGCCCTTTCAGGCAATTAAGAAGCAGTGATGATGAAAAAATACATTTTGCTAAGTTTACCCATGGCTCATGATTGGAAGAGCTGGCATAGGTGGGAGAGACCAAGAAAAGGGGGATAAAACCAAAAGGGATTAGGACAGTAGAAGAACGTAGAAACAAAGAGAAGAAGAGCTCCTTCTTTGAGATTCTTCACAGTGTATTTCAGTTTTCATTATAACATTTGTTTTTTTAGTAACTGAGAAAATTTGGCCATATTGTCCTTATCTTACAGATAATGAACTTCAGAATAATCAATCATCTAGTCTGCCTTGGAGCCAGGTCTTATTCATGAAATAAGAACTTTGTCCAAGAATTTTTGCTCAGTGTAATAGTCAGATACTCCCAGGCTATTAGTTGCCTACCCCTCCACTATACAATAAATCATGAAGCTTTTCATTTTATGGTCAACTTATTTTTTAAGGGAAGTTGTCTATATTTACTTACCACATATTATCACCGCTTCGATTCTACTTCTCCAGGTATTTCCACAGGCACCCCCAGGTCCTTCTGGTATGCCTTAAAGCCAGTAAGTTAACAGACCTCTGGTAGAATCAAGGAAGTAGGATTCTGGATGTGGCTTCTGCCCATCAATCCAATACCCAAGGCTGCCCAAGAAAAGTACAAACGGGTGGCATAAAATCCAAGGCACCCACCCCCAACTCCAAAGAGTAGATGAAGACAGAAGCACATGGGCCTAGAATATGCTACTGGCATTCTGTCCTCCTCCTTCTCTCTCTTCTTTCTAAAGTTCTGTGGCCTCCCAGTCAGTCACTGGAGGATCAAGATGGTTGAAACATCCAGGAAAGACATAACAGGAAAGAAGAGACAGCATGAGGATGTAAAGGAAGCTGAGTAGACTCACAGACCAGGAGAAAGCCTTCAGCATAGGGCATCTGAGCCCCTGAACTCTATTTCCAACTCTCTCCTAAATACACCTGCTGGATCACTCATCGCCCCTTCATAGGCCACAAGATCCATATCAAGCCTAGCCTCTGCCCTGTCCAAACCATTTCCTTTCATAAGTCCAAATTCCCACTCAGGTCAGGAACTTCAGAATTATCTCTGAATCCTCCCTCTCTCTGCTCTCCTCTTCCAAACAGTAATGAAATGTAATATAGGAACTGGATTTAGGGCCCAAACATCTGCATTTGAGTTTCAGTTCTTCTCATTGCCACCTGTCCTCACCTGTTAGCTACCATGGGTAAATTGCAAGTATTAGATGAAATAATCTATGCGTGTCTATAAAAACAACAAACAAGCTATAGTAATTCATAAAACGGTTCCTTTTTTCTCATTTCTAACATCTTCACACAATGTGAGCCTTTATTGTAACTCATCTGGACAATTACAATATATTCCAGCTTTGTGGTCCCCACATAAGTTGGTCCAGTGTCCTTTTACAGTATTATATCAGCTACTATCATTTGGGTACATATGTCCCAGTCAAAACATACTATTTTCACAATACCTCTGTGCTTTTCCTACTTCTCTGTAGTTGTTCCTACTGTCCCTTTCCCATGGAATGTTCTACTTTCCCTTCTGCTCTTGGCCTATACCAAATTCCTCCATTTCTATAAAATCTTTGATTCTGCAAAGTATACCTGATTTTGTGTCATATTCTGAGTTCATCTACTCCAAGAATTTCATTGGTAGCTTCCTTATAACATGATACAATTCCTTGTGTATCAATCATTTGGTTTGTTCAAGCTAAGAACTTTGGTTGTGCCTCCTGATTTATAACTTCTTAACAATAAGGTCTCACTTATTTCTATATGCTCAGGCCTTAACATAATAGCTTCCAAACACTTTAGCAGTTTTCAATAAATTATTTTTCATTAATTATTTGCTTGAATTAGAGAAATACTCCTTTAACTCCTCCCAAAGTAACATAGGATACTATCAAATTGAATTGCCATTATTCAATAGAGAAAACTACAGTCGTGAGATGACTGGAGATTTCCTAAGGTGCACCAAATCGTGATTAAAAACCACCAGTCTGAACTGAGGCAACTCTAAAGCCAGCTATTTTCACAATTGTAAAATAATAGTATTGGCTTTATATTATTTTCAATACACACATATGAGATAGAGATTATATCTATGAGAATTACATATATTGTTTATATCTTATATATAAGAATTATCTATATAAAGAGTATATATGTGTATAAAGAGAATTATGTATATCTCCTATGAAAGATTATATAAGAAAATTGAGGTTTAGTAAAGATGAATAATTTGCCTAACGTTGCACAGGTTGAAAACCGTTAAATCAAGATCAAAATCAATTTGCCTTCACAGACTGTGCTCTTCTCACTATTTTACACCAACTGTTGAGTTTCATTAGCGCTACCTACAAAATCTTCAAGCTCTTCCTGGGTTTGGGAATAGGCAAAGGAAGATTAAAATATACCATTCCCTGATGTCAGAGCTTGGCAAACTTGCTGTAAATGACCAGATAGTAAACATTGTAGGCTTTGTGAGCCGTAATGGTCTACTCAAACCCACTGCTATAGCATGAAGCCACCATAGAAAGGATGTGATGGAATGAGCATGGCTATGTTCCAATGACACTGTGGAAATTTTATAAAAATCAGATAGTGGGGCCAGTTAGGTCTGCAGGCTGTAAGCTTGAGACAGCTGTTAAAAAATCCCCAATAAAGGTCCACCTATTCTCATTGCAAAGTGCTACCTTGTGCCAATGTAAAATAATTAATAATCACTCCTATTACAATTGTATTAGATATTTAGAGCACAATACTGCATAAAATGCGGAAAAATGACAAAATTAGACATAATTACAACTTTAAAATACATGTTGTTCCTTCAACAGAAATTGAGATAATCTGCTAAAACATATTTGGAAAATCGAAAAGAGTAAAGCATTTTTTCCTGCAGTTGCTCAGATATATGATATGTAATTAATAGATTTTAAGTCCAGAAAATAAATGAAGTCAAGTGCCTGTGACCTTTGGTTTCCACATTCTCACTTCTAAAATAAATTGATTTGTTCCAGTGAGTGTGTACATATAGCACCTCAGACTAGAGATGACTCAATAATGAGCTGATCTTTGATGAGTAAAGAAAGACCTTGTGTTAGTGAATAGGAAATAAGATGACAGAAATCATAGCACACAGACTATAACTTGTTTTTAATAGAGATGAGTTTATTTTCACATAGGCTCATTAAAATACTTGGCCAAACATGGCAGACAATGCATTTATATATATAACCCTCATTTCTCCTTGTAAATGGGGTGAGATCATTCACTGAGAGCAGCAGATTAGCCATATAAATTGTGGAAAGCTCACACTACACGAAGTTTTATGACAGTTCTTTGCTGCCCCTCTGGGAAGCCTGGCCTAACCTTCACAATGGAGCTCTGTCACCTTAAATCTTCTCTCTATGCTCATAGTTCAGAGTATTCATTTGGTCTCATGTATTAGCTGGTACTGTTACCCATATCTTCAAATACATGTCTTATTTTTAGAATTAGATTATAACATTTGGAATGTAATACCTGAGCATCTAAACCTCAACTTCACTTTTGATTAGCTTTGTGATTGTTGCCAAAATCTTCATCTCTGAATCAGTTTCAGGTAACTGCACCTATTTCATAGGTGTGTTTGTTGACTCACATTTTGAGACCTGGACAACCACTGTCATCACCATCAGGATTTGCATGCTGTCTCCTCTGTGAGGCTTTCCTCAACTCCTCCACCAGAACTCACTTCACCATCTCCTTATCTCTCAGAATTTTCAAATTCTTTATCATTTTTTATGTTTCACTTTAATTATTTGTTTGCATGTCTGCTTTCCCTACTAGGGCAGGGTCTTCCTGAAGGAAGCCCTCAAATAGATAGTCACTAAGGACTCTTGTAGTGATCAAGAAAATCACACAGCGTTTACTCATCAGACATAGTACACAGTAGCTCAAATAAGCAAGTATGAATTTAGTGCATCTTCCTATGCTGGTGTATATTTGTCTAGAACTTCTCCTTATTGTGAGCCAAGGCTTGAGTTTGTGTAAGTTCATGTTTTCCTAAAGTTCTACCGAAATTGACGACATAAATCACAATGTTAGTAAAAGAAAAGGAAAAAAATGTCCTGTGGAAAGATATCCAGAGCACATGAAAGGATTTATAGTAATTGGCTGGTACCCACTTCACATATTGGGAAACCTAGGGTGGGGATAAGTCTGTTTGTCTATTGATTCCTTGTGATTATGGATAAAGATCAGACTTAAAAAAAATTTTTAATGTGGGAAAGGGTTTTGGTCTCTCCTGGGGGGCACATTTTCTCAGCTCCTAGTCCAATTCAGTTGCTGTAGTTTAACAAAGAAGACCACCCTTACCAGACTAAGCTGTTTTATTTTCCTAATTGTAGCTTCTATCACTAATTCTCCCAGGCACCTGCTTATTCAGGCTAGTGCAGAGTTTGATCCCTATCTCAGAGCACCTCTGAGTATATCTGCTTCTCTACATTTCCACCATCCTGTACAAGTTAAGGTGCTTGATACTAAATCCCCACAAGATCCTTCTTTATTCTTATCTACTCGGACCCTCCTTTCAATACACCTGCTGAGTACCACTGCATAATTGCTCATCCAAATACTACTTTCTACATGACACTATTTGATTAAGACCCTCAGTGACTTTCTCTTATATTTTTTAAGTTAGTTGGGTTCCCCACTGTAAAAGTAGTCCCAAAACTCCAGCTCGCTCAACACAACGGAAGTCTAGTTCACACAATTATCCAATGTGGGTATGTCTTGTCATGTTCCCCACTCTAGGAGGCTTTCAATCAAGTGGTGACTTAGGGACATAAGCTCTTTCTTTTTCCTCCACTTTCCAGATCTCCAGAGTCTTCATTATGTAAATGAAAGGATATAAAAAAGTGGAAGGTTGTGTCAGAGGTTTCTATGATGTAGGCTTGGGAGTGGCATACAACTTCATCCACATTCCATTGGCTGAAACTCAGCTAAATAGCTCCACATAACTCCAAAGGAGGCTGGAAAATGTAATGTAGCTATATGCCTAAAAATATGATATGGGGTAAGGATGAACATATAACCATCTCAGTCATCCAGATGAGGCATAAGAGAGCACCTGGATATGAACTTTCCTTTTTATTAACAGCATCTTAAATAAGAGAATAAAAAACAGCTTACAGAGTTCTTCCTCAAATACTATTTATCTTTTCTCATCTTCACCATGGATCTGATATGCTTGCACTTTTATCATTTTTCAGATAAGGAAACTAAGATTCAGAGAGTTAATAAATTGGTCAAGGTTATACAACTAGATAGTATACGACAGAGGCATAATTTGAATTCAGGACATTTAGTTCTTACTGCAATGACATTTCCACTGTACTGGTACTAAAATTGTCTATGTGACCCACTTTACAGAGTGATCCTATCTTAGGCATCAAAAGTTAAGGGAAAAAAATATAAAACTCCTACTATGTGTTAGGTACAGACACTATTCTAAGTACTGAAGAAACAAGCCAAACACAAGCTGAGCCCTCATGGACTTTACAATCTAGAAAGTATGTCTCCCAATATTTTCCCCTACAAATGACATATGCTCCATGGTAAAGTTTCTCAGCATTCTTCAGCTTGTTCCTTATAGCATGATATACTTAACTCTTTCATAGCTTACATATTCCTAGTTCTCTACCTACCAATATCCACTCATTTTTTGTCTTCAAAATCTAGGTCATAAATCAGCCTTATTTCTCCCTGAAGACTTATTCACTACTCCAATGCCTACTACCTTTTTTTCTTTCACCAAAGTCTAGAGTATTTTCCTTACAGGAAAACATGTAATTACATGCTGCCTTGTATTGCTTTCTAATTTTTATACATTACTTCATACATCTCTGAACCTCATTAGCTCAACCTACTTACATGAGAATTACCTCCATTTATTTATGTCAATGGGTTGTTATTGAGGGTGGACATAACAAACAGCCATATGAGGACCACCTGCATATTTGATAGAAAGCTATACATGAAATCATTATGTTGTTCAATGTTCCTCTGATAAGGTCAGTTATAATAAATTCTTATGAGAATGTATTATCTGAGAAAATGTCACTTTTCTTTAAAAAACCAGAACACTTCCTTCTACAGGAAAATAAGATAATAACAGTTATCTAATTACATTTTACTTTTTGCCCTGGCTTCTCCAGATTCTGAGAAGTAATCCCTCCTATTTATTATGTTTGCCTATTCTTCTTCAGAGCTGTGTTTTTTATAAAACAATTCCATGACATATATATTAACATCTCAATTTGCATGTTTGTTAGGCTTCTGAAAAGTGGCAGGTGATTCAAAAACACTTAAAGTAAATTTTGCACAAGAATAAAAAAAGAAATATACTCTGGTAGGCTAAAAAAAAAAAAGACCAGTGATGGCCCCCCTTTTTTTTCTATATCACATCAGTATGAACTGTGCACAGTTTATGTAAATATATGAACCTTAAAATGTTTATTCATGAACAAAAACACAGTCCCTGAAAATGTCCCATAGATCTATAATAGATGCAAAGCATGAAACCATTAGGAATTCTTGCAAACAAAGCATTGCTCACCAAGGTGAAGCATATAGCCAATAACGCTTTTTTGTCTTTTAAATGTACCTGAGAGCCTAGATTTTTACTCCATGGGTGTCTGCCTTTTTAAATTTCTTTATTCATATTGCATTTTTCAGTAGTCATGATTTCACCTGAGTTAGGGATACAGGCACCCGGAGGGCATGATCCCAGTAAATGGAAGTGTACACACAGTAACTGGAAAGGATTTCTTAGATGTTGGTCAAGAAATCACTGCATTATGATGAGTGTAATGTCACATGCTCTTGGCTTGGCCATCAACCAGCACCCTGAAATGACACTGCCAGTGAGAGAGCCCCATGCAAACCCAAAATTTGGCTGGAAGTTTACATTTATGTCATCCTAAACCATTCATTTCTTTATCTCTTTATTCCCATAATCTGCAAAATAATCACACACAAATTTATAAATTGACAAACAGGCTTAAAAGCAAATAAAATAATTTTTAAGTTGAGTCCAATCCTCAACTTCTCTAAGCCCTAACTTCCATAATTATAAAACAGTACTAATATACTTGTTTCATGGAGTTGTGAGAATTACATGAACTAATACAGAGTGTGTAGCAGAATGCTTAGCATAGTAACTACTCATTATTAGCCTTTATTATTGACTATTACCAAAAAAGGGACTGATGTCCATAAATGTTTACTAGTACCCACTCGGTCCCTAGTCTTTCAAGCCATTCTGATTATAAATTAAAAATGCTTCTATTTGGCCCATAGAAATTAAGAATGAACACCAGTCAGCATTTGCTCTAACCTTATTTTTACCAAATCCCAACATTAAATCCTAACGTTGGAAACCTCAACCACAAGTTAACACCCAGAAATACATGCATCTGTCTTGCAGAAATAATATTAAACTTTTATTGAGTACAAAACCAGTGTCTCTTTGTACCCATATTTACACACCCTCAGCAGCCTTTCTAGTTCAGAGGTGCATCAATAACAGTTGATAACTTGGCTTCCTATCCATTACACTAATCTCTGTTATCCAGGCACAAAACAACCTTTGAGCAGCAAGGGGAAAAAAAAAAAGTTCTATCATTTCTTCTCCCCGCTCATTTACATCTGGAGTTATGAAAGATAGTCACTTCAAGTCACCCACCACTCAAGCTGATCCTGCACCAAGATAATACTACCTACAGATTCTCTTAACTAAGAGAAGTTGCCTGCCAATACAGGGAGGAGCCTCGGCCAAAGAGACATTTAAATGGACAGATATTACAGAGGCCAAAAAGAATGTAAATGGCATTTTAAAAGCCAGGCCTCATGGGAAAGTTTTCAAACATTTCCTAAAAGACATGGGTGATTAGTAGGGATGAGTTTTAACAATCTGCAAGTAAATTTTCAACAAATCCCTAGATGATTCTGAGTCTGCCTTTATCTTTTCTTTTTAGCTCTCAGATTCAACACCGTCTCCAAAGGACCTGCCGCTTACATGCACGCACACACGTTCACACACAGTAGTGTGCTCAAGCCAGTGAGTTCTTGCTCACAGAGCAAGACTGTCCAATATTCAGGAATTTTTGAACTGCTTGATAAACTGCTGGCAGCTGAGACTGGCCACAGTGGAAATATTTACACCACAAAAATCAGCAAACACCTCAAGTCAGTTTTCTTTTTTCAGACAGTCAGTTTACCAGCACAGAGTGACATATATCCTGCTTTCTATGGAATAACAAGAAATGTTCAGAACACATTTAGGACCATCTAGTAAAGCAATGAGTAAAACATTTCCAAAAAAGGGGTCAGATACCTGAGAGAGAGAATGGTTAGGTGTCACAAAAAAATAAACATCTTAAAGGTAAGTTGAGGGAAATTGGACTCTGTGTCTTGCTCAGACATTGGTACAGTTTTGAACGTTGCTGATGGGTGGTGACTCTTCTATTTATGCTCTAGAAACCCATCCAAGTTTTGGATGAAGTAGGGAAGTTCTTACGTACACCATGACTGTATCCTGGACTAAGAAGATGAACATAAAGTAATAAAGGCTTATCTGATGTAAAAGTGACTAAATTACGTAGGTGAAACAAATGCACATAGCCAACCTGGTAATTCAGGGTGATATCTAACAGTGCTTTCATGAGCCAAGGAATTGCCCATACTCCTAATCTGTAGACATGGGAGGGATGTCCTCAATTAAAGACCCACCACAGAGTCCCTGACACCCCTGTCTGTGTTCTACGATTTATACATCAAAACTGATTCACTCTTTAAGAGGAGGAGGGTGATGGAAGGAACACATCTAAAGGCACTGAACTTCTCCAGATTCTCCTGAGGAGATAAATGGGCGGAGTAACATCAGCTCTGATTGGAATGGTGGAACTCAATGTGTAATTGCTAAGATTAATCGTCAATTCAGTTTTGAAAAGTACACATTTAACTTTCTTACACTCTTTTCAAGAAGAAATTTCTTGTGATTTTGTCCAAATGTAGAAGTATCATAAATATTAAAACATCAGTTCAGAGGCTTATTACTACAGTGTAAATGATGTCACAACTCATGCAATCAACATCTTGAAACTAATTTTGTAAATGGAAGAACACAAATTTTGAGCATTAAGCTAATCACCATCAAAAATTTTTTTTTCCGCACTAAGAGTATATAATGTAGGCAAATATAAGTTGAAGGTGTACCTCATCTTCAAAAGCCAAGGAACCAATCTTAGTTTATGAATACCTTACATAGGTATGTGATAGATGAACTCTCAAAGCTTCTAGAATTTACTTTTAAAGGACAATGTCTTAATATATATTTCCAGTAACAGGATAGCAGTCCACTGCTTTGTCCTTATATTATGGACAATATGATTCTTGTAAACTTATTTTAAAATTTTTCACTGAATGGTAGGAAGTCCACAGTCATATTGGTAACTTATATCTAGGAAATTATACAGTTGCATAATAATCTGATCTCTTACTTTGTTGTATATTCCTGTTCGTTGTTGCTTTTCATTCATTTTTGCATTTGCCAAAATGTTTCAGCTTTTTATCTTCTATATTAAAGAATTTCTATAAATACCTTGATACTTTCTAGATGACCCAAAATGTAAATAAGTAAATAAGCATTTGCCATGTGGCTTTCTTTCATCTTTATCAACAGTAAAAAAAAATCTCTTTTTAATATTTGTTAGCCATATTTATTTCTTCATTTATGATTTTCCTTTGCCTGACAGCTGCTGAGTGGTTATATGCTTGTTTGCTTGTTAGTTTGTTTTAAATGATGAGAAATAACACTTCCTTAATAAAGAATAGTAATTTATCTTATAATAAAAATACTCTTTTTTAGTTTGCCTCTTGCCTTTTCAATGTTTAGGTTACGTTTTGCTATAGAGAAGTCTTTTAAGTCTCTCAGGAGCCAAATTTTCACCTCATTTAGCTTTGGTTTCTCCTATTGATGTCTTATTAAAAACCCTTTGATAGTCCAGCATCAGATAGTTTTTTACTTAGTCGCTTTAATGTTTTCTACTTAACAATTTAATTCTTCTGAACCTTATTTTGAAAAACCTTTAAAATATCTTACTAAATATTTCAGCACCTGTTAACAAACTATCTCATCTTTTCTCATTGATTTGATGCAACATGCTTATTATGTATTAGGTCTCTTTCTTGGCTTTCTAATTCTGGTCCTTTACAATTTTCCATCTATTTGGGATCTAGTGCAATTCTACCACAATTATTTTAGCTTTATAATTGCCTTCAGAATCTGGCAGTATAAGTATTCCCTTATTATTCTTCTTAAAAATCTCTAGGTATTTCTTCTTCCTATTTTTTCCAAATAAATTTGAAAATTGTTAAGTCCTCCCACATCAATGCACGTGCATGCATGCACACATGAATAACTGGAATATTTGGATTAAATCTATGAATAAGTTAGAGGACTAGATAATATAAATGATTAACTACCTGATAAAAATAAAAGTTTACTCTCTCTATGGCTTCTTCTCCTAGCTGGTGAAATAATAGCATACTGTTTGACCTGACCCATTAAAGGATTTCCAGTTCAAGCAAAACTGGATTGTCATTGTCAAGCACTGAAGTAGGAGCTGGGAGTTGAAACTTAAGACAAACTTAGGTCTCCATCCTGAAAAATCTGGTAGTCTTGTATAAATCCTATATTTCAAGGGGGATAATAATGTTAATGGGAAAAAATACACCTTTACAGGCCTGCAGCCTATAGTATTCACTCCCTAACTAGCTTGTATCTTTCCATTTTTAGTATAGTCCTTCCTTCTTTCTGACACATTTGACTTGTCAGCATTCTGTATTTAAGTGTTCACTCAGCTAATGCACAGTTTATCATTTGAGAATATAATCCTTGACTTTGCTTTCCAAAAAAACATAAGAAGTGTATTCTAATTTCTGAGCCAAGATAAAAAGTGATATTCAAGGCTACATAACTCAGATTTTACTAGTTTTATGGACCTTTCATATGCAAATAAGTTTTTATAACCACATTAAGGAAACAGGAAATGTTAATATGAAATTATTTTATAATGCAATCAAATACAAAACATCTTGGTTTGGTCTCTTAAATAAGAAAATGTGTGTTTATTTTCATG